>VZRF01015761.1:238103-276768 GCA_013396875.1 Vireo altiloquus
TTTTTTTTTTTTTTTTAATAAAGGGTGAGTTTGTATCACCTTGGGATCAACTCACCCTTTGAATAAGCAAGAAAGAGGCAGGGCCTGGTGGGGGAGGAACAGCAGAGCTGAGCAGGGTCCTGCAGCTCAGCTATTGCAGTGGTATGGCTTTAATTTGTCCCTGGGACACTCCAGTAAAACAAGGGATTGTTCTGGGAGTTGCTTACATCACATATCCACTGCAGGATATTAAACACTGAGCGGTTAGAGAACATGAGGGGCACTCAGTAAACGATGCAGCTTTGATTTCTGTATTGGGTGGGGACTTTTCTCATTTTGCTGCTTCTGTATCATGTTGACCAAATAAAAGCGAGTATTAATATGCATGAATATACTGCCATTTCTTCATGCAGGTAGAATGCACTTCTTGATGCTTAAGATAAAACTATTTTCCTGAGCTCAAACCAAAGACAACATCTCCACCCCCCAAACAAACAAAAAAGCCCCAAACCCTGAGTTCTTTGTACTATTGCTACAAACAGGATTGGTAGCACTAATTCTTATTAGAGTTGTCATTAGGAGAATTTGGTTTTAGTTTCTTATAAATTCCCCAACTATTAACTGTTTCAGCTAAAGTATTCCGTGCCAAGCATCTGCCTCAGATTGAATAATTTTTTTTTTTTCTTTTCCAGAACTTCAGCCAAGAATTCAGTGGTTTACAAGAACAGAGCTCGTGAAGGGGGGCAGGGGGTAGAAACTCTGGATTTTCCTTTGTTTAAAAATAGTTGCTGACCTCTTGTGTGAGAAGCACTGATACCCTGATGAAACATGCCAGGAGGAGACTTGAGGGATTGTGAGAATACAGTCCAGGGGTGATCTGATGGGATGTCAAGTTAGCAACATTGGAAANTGGGATTGTGAGAATACACATTATAATTCTGTATTAATGTATTAATATAGGGGTGTAATGTATTAGTATAGGGGTGTAAATATATTAATCCAGGGGTGATTTGATGGCATGTCAAGTTAGCAACATTGGAAAGGATAATTTTGCTTCTGACAGGGAAAGAGTTGATGTGTCCTTAGAGCTGGAACCTGTGAGAATTGCTGTGCACTGGGCATGTGCCATGCCAGGGGGGGCAGCTCCAGATGTTCCCTGCAGGAGTCTGACCTGGGTAGAGCTGTGGGCAGGGGCAGTGTCCATCCTTGGTGCTGTCCATGCTCTGTCTCTCCAGGAGCAGTGATGGAGGAGAGGCAGAGCTGGACAGGTGGGCACAGACCTCCTGTGCTGTCTCCTGCTCCAGAGCCCATCATAACCGGGTGGAACCTCCTCCTGCCATCAGCAGACACGGAGCCAGGCCCTCCAGCTTTCTGATTTAATTACCAATTTTAATTCCTGCTCTTTGCAGCTGAGTTACCTTGTCAGTCACTGTACAATGCCATCAGACTTGTTTGGAGACTGAGTCCTGACCCCTGGCCTGTGTTTGCTGGGCTGCTGAAGTGTGTTTGCTCCACATGCTTGTTTCCAGCCATCGTGGGCTTGCTGGTGGACACAGTAACTGTGCCTTAATCCATCCTTATTCTTGTAAGCCTGAGACATTTTTTTGCACAACTTGGTGGTTTTGTTCTTTCTAATTTCATATCTCTGTGGAAACAGCCAGAATGTTTGATTTTTGCGCTGTAGAATCAAATGACCTGTCCCTCTGCTGGCACGAAATAAAGAGTAGCAAATAGAATGAAGAACTACTGTGGGGCAGGTAATATAGTATTGACTTCTCAAACCTGTTAATTTTCACTGATCAGAACACTGGGCAAGAGGGAGATTGAATTTGGCTGCCCCTTAGTGAGGGTGGATACCTACTTGTGAATGATATCATCCTAAAAACTCCTGAGGGTTTCAGTTTTGCTACAGATTGATGTAAAACCTTGTAGACGATCTATTTGTCGTACAGCTTTGTCATACTTCCTAGTATGCTTTGTTGTTATTCCTTGCATTCCCACATTTATAATAATGAGTTTAATCCAGGATTTCTTTATCTCCTTTGCTGTTCTGGTGGGATGTGGAATTTGATGATGTTTCATGGCTCTGGGTGTGCAGCATTGAGCAGTTTAGATGGAAAAGATACTTCTCTTTGAGCACAGCTGTAATTTGGGCTTAATTTATTATTTAATTAATAATTTGGGCTTTCAACTCGTGCAATGTCTGGGTGGTACAACTAGAAAAGGCTCTGCATTTTCTGGCCAGTGTGTGTGTGCTGTGAAGTGCTTGTTGGGTGACTTTGTGTGTGACACCAAAGGGTGCTGCAAGTGCCTAACCTGAGTGCAAAGTCTCTGCCTCCTGGAAAAGCCAACGTGACACTGCATGAGCTAGTCATTGTTCTTGACTGGCTCCCTCGTGTCTATCCTGCTGTGTCTTCTTGGCATGTCTTCAAATCTTTGTCTCTTAGATGGCTTTATTTTTACTATTAAAAAGTTGTGTTTTATTTGGCAGAGTGGCTAATTGCTATGTTTTCCATCTTTTATAGGTGCTCAAAAAGACAGTCTTTTATGAGAGATGTTACTGAGCCCATTCTGTATCAAATGCCTTTGTGCTTCTCTTTTTCATAATTATACCCTTGATAATTTCAGGAAGAAATCTATTAAAGGAATTCAGAAATAGCAAACTCTCTCCCCATGTATATGTGTTGAACATGCTCCCTTGCCATTCCATCCCAGTGGGAAAAGGGAAGAGCAAGGAATTCTAAGTGGTGTTCCCTATTTTCTGTAATTCTCTCCCCAGCTGCATGTGCAGATGTGAGTGCTGAGGTAACCTGCCAGGCTTCATTTGTTCATCTGTAAAATAGGAATGACTGTAGCACTTGATTACCTTTTTGTTATCATAATGTGGATAGGAAAAATATTTTCTACTTTGGAGTAAATTGAGTGTTCTTTTTACAATAGTACCTGCAGCAGATCAGGGACTACTGTGAATTATTGCTGTTTCATTTTCACTGAGGGACAAACCCACTCTGATAAAAGATCAGGATCACATGCCAGTGCTCAACAATTCTCTGCAGGTGCCCATTAGTTACATTTCCATATTGATTCCATAAGCTGATGTGTTGTGCTTTGGAATGTCAGCAAGCTGGTAAAAGGAATTTTTCCAATTGTATGTGACATAATGGAATTAGAATATTCTCCTTTTTCCTTTGGAGTGTCATGAGCAGTCTGGAGATAAAAGGATGATGCTGGCTGGTCTTGAAAGACAAATGTGGAAACACCTATGGTGCAAGGTCCATCTGGAAGGTCTTTATTGCATTATAGCCTTATTCAAAGAGCCAGAGATTCGTGTGTTGCCTCAGCTATTTCACGGATTAAAGTTGGATATTGCTGCATTTCAGGCTCAAAGCTTCACAAGTCCTCAAAGCTTCAGGCTTCCATTGAACTTTAGTCTTGGTTTTGAAAATTCATTTAGAATTAAATTAGCTGTAGTGATGAAACTGTGGCACTTTAATAGGAATCATCAGATGACATTTAAACATGATCCTGTAGTGCAGTCATGTCAGAACTGGTTTGAGGTAAAAAAATCATGCCTTTAGGCAATATTGTTCAGGAAAGTCACAAAATGCAAATGGTTTCTTTGAACAGCACTTCCATTGATTTGTTTTTGTTTTGAGAAGAGGTAAAGGATCCACTTTTGTCAGTTGCTGAGATGTGTGAATTGGAGTCGAATCTACAAGTTCTGAGTGCCTCTAAAATTTGGAACCTGGTCTAGACCCTGAAATGCATCTCTCAGCTTTCTAGAGCAGATCAATTCACCAGTGCTTCAAACCCATTTAGACTCCAGGAATATTCTGACCTTTTCTTGTACTTTGTGGCTCTTGCAGCTCCTCCCTTCATTTCTCCTTTAATAAAGCTGTGTCAGGTTGAAGCCGTTGGTCACCAGGACTTTGTAGTTTCTCTTGACTTTTCCTAGTTCATTATTTTATGGCTGTGGACTTTGCTAAAGCTGAAGATTAGATTTTAGTGTTAGAACCTGTGCATGAAGAACTGTGAAGACACTGTTGGCTGACAGAGTTTATTTATCTAACGAGACATGGCTGCTCAGTAAAGTGTCTTCAGCCCACCTTGTTTGCCATGCAACTTCCCTTCCAATGAGGAGAGCTGGATTTGATGTGTCAGACATTCACAGTGTTATTCACAGACACACAATAGTTTACTAGGATTTTTTTTTTTTTCCCCCAGAATTTACATAGTCCTTTGTTGGAAAAGGGGAGCTAGTTCAGGGTGCCAGGTATAATTTGGCACTGCTAGAGCTGAAGTGATTAGAGAAATTTGTCTCTTTTCCTAATAATTACTCTCTTTATAAGTGATAGGTGCAGTTCAAATAGAACTCTTTCAGAATCCTTTGTGGCAGGATGTATGAAAAAATTCATCTGAGTCCATTTGTTCAGCTTATTAAAGTACATTTAATCTGAATTATTTGCCTGTTACAAGTAGAGGCATTTTAAATGTATTTATCTTTGATTACTTACTTGGTTTTCACCTCTAAAGAAATAAAATGTAACCAGAATTTTCCTTACTCTGCCCTGTGTCATGCAGTAGCCTTGCACAGTTTCTGGACACACAGAGAAGCTCAGTTTCGGTGGAATTTTGGTCTGGAGTTTTATCAGCACAGCAGTTACCCATTTCATCCATGACTTTCTCAAATAATTGTTCATGTGCTGGTTTCTGGCTTCATCTGATGCTGAGAACTGAATGTTCTTTCCACTTTCCACAGCAGAGTGCTCTGCAGGGAGGGTGGAAGGAAAGCACAGTATTTTCATTGTGGGCTCTAGAGTTTGGTGTTTTGGTTCTTTCTGGTAATTGGGGCTTCAAACTCAATTTTGGGTGTCGGTGCAATGGTTCCAGTTATTGTTACAGGTGATCAGGTTAATATTCTTTGTTCAGGAGGGTCATTTGTCCTACCAAATCTGCTTTAGAGGGAGAGGATTCACTCTCTGAAAGTGTTTTCTGTGTCTTGGGCTGTGCTGGGAACAATTTTCCTTTGCACAGGTGCTGATCACGACAGCATTGTGGTCACAGGTGATTATTTTTCAGTGAGCATGTGGCTCTGTAGCTCCTGTTAAGTGGTCAGCACTCCTTGGGAATTCATCCCTTTTGCACAGACTTCTACATAAAGTTAAGATCCCAAATCACTCTCTGCTCCAATGATCACAGAAGAGTAAGGAATGTTTCCAGAGGATAATTCACATTGATGTGATGTTTTGACTCCAAAAGGATTTTTCTTCTTCCATAAGCAAAGTGTTGTCAAGTAAGTTTGTATTTCTAGGCACCAAATGTGGGTGAAAAGCTCCCCTTTCTGTTACCTGTGCTGTTTTGTAGTTTATTACCCAAATATTACACTAATAGGTTAACCAACCTTCCACCTTCTTAATAAAACAAGTCTGGTTTTGTTAAATTTCTGTTTGGTGTTGAAGAAATACACTTGAATTTATATTGAAATTTACATTCTGTACTAAAGTGGCACAAAAGTAAATAGCACTTTACATAAATACAGGGTGAATATCCACCACCCCACCTCAACCCCCACTTAGAATTTTTAATTTGTCTCACCACATTTCAGATTTGAGCTCCTCTTAACTGAAAACTAAACCAAACAGTGTGTGAGCTTTTGGGAGACTGTTTTGAAGAATGGAAAATGCAAACCACATGGTACCTTCCCAATGTGAAGATTTAGTGGAGAAATCTTTCTTCATTGGGAAAACAAACTCTTCTGGGTTTACTAAGTGACATTTCAAAGCAGCTCGAGATGAAAGGACTGTGGTTTAATTCGTTGCATATGTGATATTTCCTAGTGGATAGGTGTTACGTTGAAAAAGAAGTCAGGGAAGTGCAGTAAAACTGAGGCGGTTTTGGTCTGAGTTGGTAGTTTAAAAATGAGTCTAATCACATTTTTCTATCTAAAAAGTGACATATCCACGATCAGAAAGTCACAGCTAGAGGAACTGTTCAACACTTTGCACTGTAGTACTTTTTAAATGGTACTTTCTCAAGCTGTAGCAGTTTGAGCTGAGGTTTTTCATGCTGCGTGTTTTCTGACTGATTTGGAAAAGTCTCTGAAGTGGTTGTTTCTGAGAACAAAGGCAGCTAGAAAATCCTGACTTCTAGCTAGCTAGAATCATTTCCAGGAGCAGCACTAGTTGGGTTAAATCCTGTGATTTTCACTTTTGGAGGCAAAGATAGATGGTGTTTTCCTTAATCTCTCTTTCTGAAGTGATGATGATGTATGAATGCTAGCATTCATTTTTACTAAGTAAGATTCATGACTGCAGATAACTCCTGCAAACATGTCCCTGCATTACAAAAAGGCACATAAAAAGGGGGATGAAAATATTTTGAAGCTTTTGGTCTAATTCCATGAAAAATCTATTCAAAGTTGCCAGACTTTTGGAGTCTGAAAATTGGGTTCAGTCTACTTTTAATGCGGAATTGAGGTGGTGGCAGCTGCTTTATTCTGAGGGTCTTGTCCTTGGGGTAGCAGGCTTGCCTCTGGGATAGCAGAGCTGCAGATGGATTTTCCTGGGTTTTTTTCCTCTTTCTGAGCTATGGTGGGCCCAGTTCTGGGGAGAGAGCCCCTGAGTGCCTCCTCCCGTGTGCTGTCTCCTCCATCCAAGGGGAGGGAAGCACTCTGGGGCACGCCAGGGGTTAAGGAGCAGGTGCTTATCCCTGTCTCATTTGGCACTCAGGATGGATAGCTTCCTGGGAAAAAATCCCAGCTTTTGGGCTCAACGAGGGTATTGTGTTGGCTGTGGGTTTGTTGCAGAAGCTGGAAGGTGTGTGGATGGTGTGGGTTTAACAGGGGAATCAGACAGAAGCTCTGGTGTGTTTGTGAGTGACGTGGCTGTTGCTGATTTTCACGCTCAGTGTTGGTGGCAACATCCTAGAACATGTTTTTTTTAACAGCCCTTCAAAGGTTTTATGCTCTGTTTTCTGGATGTGGCCATTATGTTCTTAGGAACCAAATGCAAGCCACAGAAGGAAGCTAGGCAGAGGATATCTGGTTCTAGATGTTTCCTCTCAGAAATTTCCCTTGGCGTTCAGGACTCCATTTTCTGAACCCTTCTTTTATCTTCCCTCGCTGTAGCCAAACATGCTGGATAAGTTTGCAGGTTAACTTGTGTCTCATGGAAGGAGCAAAGGTTGTAGAAGGATGAAGAGAAGTTTATTAAGGCTCTGGGGAATTATATTCTGTTCGTGTTCCTGCTACACAGCACTGTGCTGGGGAAAAAAAGGGCACATTTCTGTTATGCTTTGATATTTTTTTTTATAGCTGTCCCTAATGTAAGCAGGAGATTTGATCAGAACTTGCACTAATACTGAATCCTTCAGAAAAATCAGGCCACAGGTTTTCTAAATTAGGCATCTGTATTAGCAGATGCTTCTGAGAGTGTAGCTGCTAATTTTGCTGTGCTGCAGTTCAGCCTTTTAAAATCATGGAAAATTCTGTTCAAGCAAAGGGCTGTGTAAGTAAACGTATTAATATTTCTGAAGTGTGCTCTATAGTACCATAAGATAAGCTGCCTAAAAAGTTTATCAGAATTTTCATAATTCAGTACAACACTTGAATTATTGTGTCTTGAATGACTGCGTGGTGTTATACATAATGATAAAGAAATGGTGAGCAGCTGTCTGTTCTGTCAGCCTCACTCAGAAGTACTCTGGAAGAAATAAATTGTCATTAAAGGCTGGATCTTAATGCATATGCATGTGGGGATGAATTAAGTTTAAGTCTGGATTTCCTTATTACTTTTTTAGTGCTTTCCTTGGCAAACTTAACATTCTTTTTTTGTGAAGGAACCTTCTGGCTCATTGTAGGCTATTCCTGCTGCTTTTAATATCCTTTGAGATTGATTCATGAAGTGCCAACATCTTGAGCTGTGGAAAAAGGGTAAGAATCCTAAAGAAAGACCCTGGATACACGAGAATAAATTTGAACTCAGACTCTTTCTGTGCCACTTTGATCTGAAAGAGACATCTTGTGATTCAAAGGAGCTTTGCTGTTAACTAAGACCATGAATTCAGTTCCTTTTTGATTAAAAACTGATAGCATTAGCAAAATATATAAAGACAACATCTGGTTCAGGTTTACTGAAATGGTATTTTAGAAAACTAAAAGAGCTATGTCTGGTAATTTTTGAATGTGTCTGTATGTGATAACTGCTTAGAGGAGAGAAATCTCTGTGGCTAGATGAGCTCAAGAACATTTTTATATTGGTGATGTTCAGGTGATGAATGTGCTGGTGGAGGACGGGTTTGTGTGTTGGCCTTTCCCTGGCTGACAGCTCAGCACAGGAGAGGGGAGTTGTGAGGAAACAGAAGGAAATGGAAGTGGAGATTCAGTGGATTCAGTGGAAGGGGTTGGGATACCAGAGGGAAATAGAAGTGGAGGATTCAGTGGAAGGGGTTGGGATACCTGCGGAGCTGCAGGAGGTGCTGCTGGACCCAGATGCAAACAGCTCAGAACTGTGCCTGCTGTAAAAAATTTACGAACAATATAGATCATGGGAAGGAAAACCTGGGGCTTCTTGACTTCTTTTCTTTAGGTCTCTGAACAGAGGGCAGGAAAAAAAGAATCTCAAAGCAACGTTTTCCTAAGAATTACCCGAGTGGCCATCTTTGGCTTGCTGTGTGTGCTCTGGGCAGTGTCAGAAGGACTTGGCATTCCCTTGTGCCACACTGCATGCAGAAGAAATATGTTTTCCCCCACCAGGCTTCAGATGGTGTAGAATCCACTAAAAGCTCTTTGCAGCTGTCAGGGAATGAGGATTCAACACGTTGCAGAAAAGGCTGAGCACATTGGAGGTCAAGAATGGTATTGACCTGTGTGGTTGATAGAAATATTACAAGAACCTCCCCCAGTTTTTATTCCAATGCATTTTTTAGGTTCAAATTGAAATTTTTTCTAGGCTTCAACAACAAAAGTCAGACTTCCTTTAAGATCTTTATAAATATTCTTGCTAATTAAGCTATTGACAATGAGGCTGAGAAAATCTACTTACAGATTTTTTGAGCGTGGTGGTTAATGCTTTGAGAATTACTTTGCCTGTTGTATGAAGTTCCTCACAGTCAGCTTACAGAATGGAATTTTATTTGAATGTCAGAGTGGTAATTTCCTTCAGCAAGTAGCAGAAATAGGCTCAAGGCACTCCATTAATTTATTTTTTTAAAAGGCAAACACTAAGTGTTTGGAGAGAAAGAAAAACAGAAGTGTCCTCTTTTAAAGTCTCACAGAAGTCTGTTCAATGGCTCTAGAGTTCCTTGAGACTTCCTAGAGTGCCCTACCTGATTATATTTTCATCTGTTTACTTGCACATCACCACTGAACTATAATGTGGGAGATTTTTTAGCTGATAAATCAAGCTTTTATCCTCCTATCCTTCTTGCAAGAGGGCTTACTTGAAAGAAGAATAAATATTTTGTAGATCCTTTTATTTTAATGTGTGAACAGTTATATGTAGTTCTGTGGGCTTTCTTCTGGGACCTGTTTTGGTTTCCTCAGGAAATGTACCTTATTCTCTTTTTCCTCCCTTAAATGTCATATATTAAAAAAAAAAAAACAAAAAACTAAGGAAATGGTGATGTTCAAATAATTGTAACTGAGAAGAGAAATCTTTGATTTAGACAGCACAGCAGAGCAGTCTGCATTTCAGAAGCCTGCCTTTAATAAGCAGAAGTGACCCGGAGGCTTTCTCCTGAGTTGAAGTGGTGTGATAGCACAGAGATTGGATGTGTGGGATAACACCCAGGCTGAAAAGGAGGTTTTTTAATGCAGCCTGCGAGCTCAGAAGCTCTGCTCAGGTGTGGGGGCTGCTCAGGGAGCAGCTCAGCCCAACACCAAGCAGCAGCAGCATCCATGGCTGCTTGGAGCTGCCCAGGGGCTGCAGCAGGGACCTGCCTGAGCTCCTGTGCTGCTCTCCCAGCTCTGCACACACAGCCAGGCACCTCTCACTGGGCTCTCAAGGTAAATCCACCAGTTCCATGCCATGGTAGCAGGTTTGGGTTCTGGCCAGATTGTCCTTTACAGGACAAAGTTGGGTTTATGCTTTGTTTTCTGGATGTGCCCATTATGTTGGCCAAGCTCCCATAATAAATTATTTTTATGTGCCTAACTCTCCCCCAACGAAACAGACCAATCCATTAAGGATTCTGCACTATTATGTGTTCTTGTGGTGTATGACATCAGTAGAATGCCACAAGTTAATTACATTCTTAATTACAGCTTTGTATTGAATTAGGGGCGTATTGTACATAGAATAATTGAGAACCTGCTGAGATCACGTCTGGTAACATCTAATTGTATTTTTTTCTCCCTAAACTTGAAATAAAAACTGGCATTTCATTTAGCATGGTTTTAATTAATTGACATGAGAAATGTAATTAGAGCTGAGGCAAGACACCAACTATCTCAAAATAATCGCTCAGAAATGAATGATATTTTGGGGAACAATTAACAGTTCCAGAGCAGCCTCTATTCTCCTGCATTTCTGGAAAAACCTTGAGCGGGCACAATTGAAGAGAGGACTGGCTGCTGTTGGAAGAGAAGAAAGATTTGAATGTTCAGAGACATTCTCAGTGCTCTTTCAGCTTGAGGAAACTCGATCTGCTCACAGCTTCAGGCACAAGAAACCTAAGAATAGCCCAGGAAGAGAAGGGAGATCTAATGACTTTCCCGAGTGTTGGGAGGCACAGGGCACGGCTGCCTTGTGCCAGCAGCAGCAGCAGAGGTTCCTGGTGGCCTGGAGGACAGAATTTCTTTCCCAGCTTTCATTGACTCCAGTGGAATTACCTTCTACCTGCCAAGAGCAGAAGAGTTTCACCTCTGCATCAGTGAGAGCTGCCTGTGAGTTCCCTCTGTGCCTTTGTGTGCAGCTTCCCCTGCCCCTGTGGCAGAGTTTGTTGGGAAGCTGCTTTGCCACCCTCCATGCAAAGAGCACTGCTGCAGGTAACAGGGAAAATCTGCATTTCCTCTTTTCTTTCTTTCTGCACTTTTCTTTTCTTTAGTAGATTCTTACCATGAGTTTCAAGGCTGTGGGTAGCTCAGGATCCAGTAGTGAGAACGGTGGTGAAGTAGTTGACCAGAACACTGGGAATCTTTTCTCCTTGTGATTGATAAAAATCTTGTCTGGGATCTTAAACAAAACTCCCTGGACTTTAAAGAAGTCAGCTGAGAGGGAAATGCAGCTGAGCAGTGCGTTCAGTGACAGAATTTCTGAGCCTGACTTCTAATCAGAAGCTTTGAGTCTGTACTTCTTCACTTTCCTTGTGTAGGAGCCCTGGAAATTGTTTGGGTTTTGTGTTTTGTTTAACAAATTACAATTTTTTTTTGTTGGCATCTTTCCATAGAGACAAAGCCTTTCATTTAAATCCACCTACAACAAAGCTTTAATTCCAGGGTGAAGAATAATGTCCTTTGGCTGTTGGCAGAAAGATTTATTTGTTTCAGGACATGCAGTTATTTCCTGTGTATAACCTGACTTAGAAGTTTTTCTGTTTGATATCTCTAAAATGAACATGCACTATTTAGATCTGCCTATACATAAATGCTCACATGCTTTGTTTATAAATGCAGAGCATATGCAGGGGTGGCAGCGCTGTGTGAGAGCAGGTTTGAGAGATCTCTGTGCTTGGGCACCAGCAGAAAAACCCTGGGTGCATCCACTGAAAGCTGGCTGGCAGCCACAGCACACAGAATGGAGGAAATGTTTGCCTAAAAGACTAGATTGTGTCAGGCGTGACTAAGCAGGAATTTTAGCTAAAACGCCTTAGCAAACGGAATACTAGGAGCAGGAGAAGAACCTCCACGCTCTTATCTTTGCTCACTTCAGACCAGCTCTGATTTTTAATATAAAAATCAATGGAGGGAGGGAGAGGAAGTTCTGCAGAGTGTTCCTTGATTTTTAGGAATGCTGATGCGGGTGACTGCTGACTATTTTGCCATGGCTCTGTTTACATTCCCTGTGGAATATGCATGCCCTTTACTAGCCTGTGGCTCGTGGGGCACAGGGCTGTCAGTCAGGCAGTAAAATACTTTAATTACCCCCATGCACCAGAAAGAGCCAGAGAGAAAGGGTGGGAAGGGATGAAACGAGTTCACTTCAAGCTTACTTTCTGACTGTCAGAAGACTGATAAACCGTAAGTCCTGGCTGTTATTATCCTTCCTTTCTCTATGAAGGGCATTCCTGATGGAAAGAGGTGTTGGGGTGGATGTACTCTGCAGATCCTGCTCTGAGGTATGGGAATGGTCACTGCAATGATGGCTTCTTAGAGTTCTATCCAGCAGCTCAGATAACCTAGAGCTGAGAGGGGAAGAGATTTCCTCCCCCTGCTGCAGGACCATTATGTGTTTATGACAGATTGTAATGGTATTTTAAATTTTTTTCTCCCTTCAAACTCTTAATTTCCTTTTTTTTTTCCTTTCCTTGACATAAAAATGCTTCCTCCCAGGTAGGGATCTTCAGCAGTTAAATTGTACTCTCCTGGAATAAATGGGAACCCCTGTTGCTATAAGGTTTCTGAAAAGCTGTCTCAATTAATTAATAAACAGGTAGGAAGCTTTGCTGAAATACATGACCCTGCCTGCTCAATCTTTTTTTTTTCCCTGGCCTGCTGTGTTCTTTGTTCATTACTTTTCTAATGATTATGCATGCAGCTCGATGAGAAAATTGCCATATTCATATTTGGCATCTTCCTGAGCTTAGCATGTAAAACACTGCTGCTCTGGCAAGGTTCAGGGAACTTATGGAATGGGAGAACAGGGCAGCTGGAGGCTCCCAAATTAGTTAAAAGGTAATTCTTCTACTGCTTTATTCAACCACTGTATCCCCATGTTCTTGGGAATATAGGGAAAAGGGGATTTAAGAATGGAGCAGATGTGCTGTGGTTGAAAAAAAAAAAAGGGCTATTGGAGCTAGAAAGCCTTGCCTGACCGAGGGGGGCACTGAGCCCAGCCTGGAGCCAGCAGTGGCCATGGTGTCACCATACAGACCTGGGACTGAGCTGGAAACTTCTCTGTGCTAGGAACAGCACTGGAGCAGTGGTGCAGGAGTCAACTGTGGGAAATGCTGTTGGAAATTTCGTGCAAAGCCAATATGCTGGGCTCACGCTTCCAGAAAATGCTCCTCTTGTTTCCTGAAGTCAAGGAATGGGTCAGTAGGGATGGTGGTTTTGCACAAATCGTGTATCAGGCACAGAAAATTCCTCGCTGAGATTACACCTGCATCCAGGCTGTTTGTCCTGAATTGATGTTGGGATAAGCTTTTGGGGGCAAAAAGAGAGATCCAATAGCCTGAATTGGTGAATTCAGTAAACTTAATCTTCCTTGCTGTGATTTCTGGCAGGTCTCTGTCTCCTGAAGGCTGGAGAAGTGAGCACATGAAATGAGCTGACAGTAATGGGCAACCTTCTGTCTTCCCATCTCCCTCCAGTCTTGCCTAAGCCTCCCATTTTTCAGTGATAATGCTAAATGAAGTACGAGTTTGGACAGCAGCCAGGTGTCAGCACATGGCAGAAGGTTTTAATTCTGCTTTTAGAAACTAGATAAGTGGTGTGCTAATATAAGCTAATAAAAGCACAACCTCTCTTCTCAGTTGGACAGCTTGAGAGTGAAGATGATCATGACACTGCCATGTTGCAGAGTTTTGTGTTGGAGCTTGTTAAAGCTCTAATTATTACAGCTGTCTCTATAACGTGCTGTCTCACTATTATAACATCTATTTGATTATATGCAATGACAGAGCAAGCAGATACATTAATTCCTTGGGAAGCTTTTTGTCTCTTGATGATGTGCTTTTTTCACAGTTGTGTTCAGACACTGCTCAGGATTCATCACTGCTGTTGTCCTTTCCCACCCCCTCCCAATTCCAGCGCTGAGAGCTGTGTTCTGAGCAATCACCAGGTTATTGCATTTAGCTGCTTCCTCTCTGAGAGTCCCCAGTTCCTTTGGATGCTCTGTAGCCACCAAGTGTGCTGGAGCTGGTGCCCAGGACAAGTTGATTATGCTGTAGGCTGTGCATTCTGATGATTGCTGGAGACATCTGGTTTCACTGAAGAAATTCAAACCGGAATGCCTCTGAATGCACAAATGGACTGAAATTAGTGTTTTTAACATTAACTGCTTTTTAGCCTTTTTCTCTCATTCTCCACAGATTTTAACCCCTTCCACTCCTCAGCAAGTTTGTGTTTGTGTATAATCCTCTGTAGCACAGGAGAAAGGCTGCTTTAATTTTATGGCTTTTAAGTTGGATTTTTTTTTTTTAAGATGTGGGATTGCTGTAAATTGTTTTACAGAGATCAGTGAAATGAAAGTGCTCACCTCTCCCTTTGCAACGCTGGCTCTGTTGTGGCAGGTGAGAATTTCTTCTCTATGAAACACCAATTCCAGAGGAGTCTGGATTTGCAGAGCAGAGTGCTGTTTTGAATGCATCAAAAAACTGCATCTGACTTCTGCAGGGCTGGATGGGTGCATTTAAAACATCAGCTCCTCTGCTGGGGTTTGCTGATCCGATCCAGGACAAAGCTGTGCCAGCACACTCGGAAGTGGTCTCGATGGCTCCTGTGCCAGGCTGCTGTTTGCCAGCTGAATTTAGCATTCTCCTTCTCCTGATCAATGAATGGATTTTTTTCCTCGGATCCTCTTTTATTTTTTGGTTTCCTCTGCAGCTTTTTTTTTCCCTGTGGAAGATGAAATCTGTCACAGGGGCTTAGATTTATTAACTGCTGCCTGAGTCGCTTTGTGTGATGTCAGGGCGGGAGAGGAACTGATTGTATCCTTAGAACTGGCTTAACAGAAAGGCTTTGGATAATTCCGTCGATTTTTAAGATGTTGTGTTGGCTTAAGTGATTAGTGTGAAAGCTTCAAAGACTAAATATTTAAGGCTTTATTCTGCCCTTACTTGTACCCGTGCATATCTCTGGATTTTCACATTTGAATGAAAAAGTAATTCTGCATCTCCCTTTCACCCCTTCCCTTTTTCACCTCTCCCCCACTCAGGCTGCACAGAGTTGGTATTCTCTGTTCCAGCAGTTGGTGAGCAGCTATGGAATACTGCCAGGTACATGGGAGTGGGGGAAGGCAGTGTGCAAGTGGGAGGAATGCATCCTAGTGGCGTGCAGGACATTGTTCCTTGTCTTTAGAAATGATTGCTGAACGCTGTTCTTCTCCTGATCCCATCTGCCATCTGTGACAGTGCTGTAAGCAGGAGCTGTTCATTCAGACAAGGTGAGAAGCTCACTCAGCCTGGGATTAACTTTGTACAGTCCCATTGGTATTGTGTTTTAGCGAAGTCAGAATCTGGGGGGAAAGGTCTGACTTGATCCACTCTGTTTTTGGAGTATTTCATTAGGGCATTTCACAGTTCATGTGTAGCTAAACTCTGAATTTTCTTTGCTAGGTGGATTCTGGTAAATCTACTGCTCTTCTACCTACCTCTGTGGAGGTGCTTTCACCCAGAATGGCTGCTCAGACCTGTTCAGCTGTGGAGCTCACGTGTGCTGTGTTCTCTGGGAGGAGGATCTCAAATGCCA
Source organism: Vireo altiloquus (assembly GCA_013396875.1). Taxonomy (NCBI): domain Eukaryota; kingdom Metazoa; phylum Chordata; class Aves; order Passeriformes; family Vireonidae; genus Vireo; species Vireo altiloquus. The sequence continues at coordinate 253,648 of VZRF01015761.1, forward strand.
CTTTGCAAGAAAATTAATCTAATAACTGTAGCCCTGAGACACTTTATAAACTGAGCCTCTCGTTAGCCCTGTTCTTTGTGGTGACCTCTGCCAGCCACAGCAAGCAAACAAGGGCGCTGGTGTACAGTGGATAAAGGAGGATGTGGATTGTTCAAGATGTGGAGGGAGTTCTACCCCTGGAAAAAAACCTAGAGGACTTTTTTTATTATAGCTTTGAAGGGCACAGCATTTGCTGTGATGATTCACTACTTGTGCCAATTTGTAGTTGAAAGGTGGGCTCTCTTCATTCAAACGGATTGATGGTTCTGAAGAAAGCAAATTTAAGTTGGTTTTTAATCCTTTTTTTCTTAAGTAAGAGCATTGCTTTTCTCCCAGCTGTGCAGAAAGTGAATCTGATTGCTTTCAGTTGTTCCTTTGTGGAATTCACTTATATTCCCTCACAGTAACTGAGGAAGTGACTGACTTTTTCATTATACTTTCGATAGTACAGATTGGCATAGAAGGTCCCTCTTGATCTTTTATGAAATGGAATTGTGATTCAAGAGAAGGAGGGAAGAGGAAAAATCTTTAAAGACTTCTCCCTCTCCCCTGCCCAAGTTCTTTTTTTTTCTTTATCATTCTTGTGCAATGAAATATTTGCTACAGCTTAGTAAAATCACTTGGAATTTATCGCCAAGGTGGCAAATGGTAAAGCTTGAGAAGCTGATGAGGAGTCTGTGGAGCTTTGGGGTTGACAGTGGAAGGTTGTGAGCTCTAAGGGGGTCTGACCTCAGGAATCCTGGATCCCAGAGTCAGAATGACACTTGGGCCCAAGTGAGGAGCTAGATTCAGCTGATGCTTTGGAGTAAGATTTATTGTAATCTGGCTGTTCCTCACCTGGTACTTGAAAATAAAGTAAAACCAAAACTGAAAATGGAGCATTCTGTCTGTGTGGCATTGGAGTGGGTACTTTATAGTGTATATATATATATATATCTATAGCTATAGACTTCATTATTCTTTCTTTTTGTAGGAGGGTGAGGCTTCGTTCTACCTCTCCAATAATCGAAGGTGAAACACGTCAGAGAAACAGTGCATTAATTTAGCTGTTTGCTTTGGCACTTCTTTATGCTTAAAATACTCAAACTGTGTACCTGCAAAAAAAAAAAAAAAAGAAAAACCAACCAAAAAAACAGTGTGTGTACTTGTAAAAGCACACTTGTGAAAATACAAAGTGGAAGTATTTTGCTGAAGTGCTTCTATGCCTGCCTCATGCTTGGTGTGCCCACATATGTGTGCTGAGAGGTGGCAGGGCTGTTCCCTGGGGTTTGTGTGCTCACTGCTGCCCTGCTCTGTAACCAGTGGGCATGAGGAACGGGGAGGCTGCTTTTCAGCTCGCTGACAGATTGCCAGGGGAAGGAAGGAGGGCTCTGAAGGCGTTCATTGCTGTCCTCTGGGGAGAGGCAGCCATCCATCCATCCAGCCCTGCCAGCCACTTAGAAAATGTGCTAGCTGCTTCTGGGGATTCACAGGGCTAATCACATTAGTTCAGCGAGTTTCAAGTAGAGAACTGAGTGAGTGCAGCCCATGGAGAAGACAAACAAGTGTAATAACTGGTATTTTTCCTGAGAATGTCATTTCACATTATAAACACTTAGCAGTGTATTTCTTCATCCCCAGTGTGTGTTAATACCTCTCTGTGGCTCGCTCTGGAAGACTTTAGAAAATGTATTGGTTTTGAGTCCATTTCTTCCCAGTTCCTCCCATATTGCTTTCTTTCATATCATTTTCTGTACTTCAACCATCCCTCATCAATTGCCCCCTTCTCACCTCCTTTAAAGGCTCCTGGGCTGAAAGACAAGTGATGCTTTCACAAGTGAATCATGGAAACACCTGGATTTGTATCCCTTAACACTTTTTATCCTGCTTTTTGGCAGTGAGGAGCCAGGCCAGCTCACGTTACAGGCAGCAGGGAGCAGGAGCTGGGTGGGAATTTGCAAGCTCAGAAATGAGCTTATGAGCTCACAGGAAAAGGAATTGCAAACACTGGGTTCTTAGTGGCATCAAAAACCTGACTTACTTCTTTTCAGAAGGAAATGGAGAATGAGAGATGTATGTTATTGAGACACTGCCTCACTTATCTGTATCTTCTCTAAAATCTGGATATAATTAAAATGCCACAAAAGTTTAGCTGGAGCAAAGAAATGTGGAATCTCTTAATATTGAAGAAGCCCTTTGACTTATACTAATTGAGATTGTGATGTTGTAGAAAGACTTTTAATAAGGAAGATGTTTCAAAGCTGGGTATTTTACATGTATTTCTAAGTGGAAGTAGCCTTTTTTCAGTGCTGGTATTGAGCTATTGTAATTTGCTAGAAACAGTGGTTAAGAAAATGGAGGCATTCATACAGTTATGCTCTCCAGTTGTGGTGACTTGAACCTATTTTCAGTAAATCTCTTGAAATGCATGCTAACGAGATTGCAGTGCACTTCATTATACTGAAAGGCATATTTTACCACAAGGGTTTCAGTAGAAATCAATATAGAACATTATACTTGTTAGAAGGATTTTAACGGTGTTCTATTAATACTGAAGCTCTTGTTTTCCCCCCAAGATCTTTGGGTTGCTTTACTTTCATTTACTTATTTTGTGACATCTTCTTTACTTTCATTCTGTAGGAGACTAATTGCACGAGCTCAGCTATTTTGTGTTTTGAGGAATTAGCCATTAAATAGCAACGACTTAAAACTTCTTTGATTCATGACATGTAACTGTCTGAATTGCAACAGTAATTCAGTGTAGCAGCCCTTGCTTATGAGGTGTAAAGTAATTTATCTTGCTAATAAAACATCATTGTATGCTTGCTAAGAGAAAATATTAAATTCATTCCTATTTCTCTGTATTTTTATATCTTGATTCTGTTCAAATTTCTCCTGTAATATGAAAAAATATTTGATTGCTTCTTGCCAGGAAGATGACTTTGAAATCCTTTGCAGTGGAAAAAAATCAAGACGAAGAACTGCCAAACAGAAGCTGTATTCTGTGAATGTAAATAGCTTCTGCACCATAATTAGTGATTTTCTAGGGCTGGACTGGAGGCCCTGTGTTTTCCTGGGAAAATCCGTTTGATGTGTACCATCCCTAATTTCTGCACTCCTGAATAAGCAGGCTCTAATTCTGCTGTAATGAACCATGTGTTAATGTTACAGCCTTCTGGCCAGCCAGGAGCCAAAACACCATGTCTGACTTTGTAATGAATCTTGCAGTCGTCTTATTGACTCCATGGGTAGGCTTTTGTTCCAAACATGCCCTCAGATATTGCAAGTTCTCACTGAAACCTCCAACGCTCCCTTCGCCTGTGCTTGGCTTTGCTCAATTTGCCAGCTTTCCTGGAAAGTGTGAATGTTTCAAACCACCGAGGGAATTGTTTGTTTATTTGTTTCCTTGTTAGTTTTGGAACAGTGGGGTTTAAAACACTGCAACTGGCTAGAAATGTTTCTATTTCAGTTATGTTTCAGCTCTTTGTGTTTCCATTTTGTTTTCTGGGTTTTTTAAGCCGCGAGTCACATGGAACAGAGATAAGGATTTGGTTGTATCTCAAGGTGGGAAGTTTTATTCTCACAGCCATCAATTTCTTAGTGTCATTTAATAATGAGCCCTTGTTTCTCTGCTCTTATCAGTGACTTTTGTGTGCAGATTGTTAGTCCTTTTATTCTCTTTTTCTCAGATGATTTTCTGCTAGGATGTTGTTTTTCTTTCTTTCATTTGAGCTGAGGTTTGAAACCTTGCAAACAGAACACTTGGTTTGGCACAGGTACAGTCAGCCCCAGGAAGACACCGACTGACTTCAGGGGCTGTTTGGTACTGAGGATGATTTAAATCCTGGTCAAACACACAGAGCCCAAGTGAGTGGAATTCCTCCTTCCCTGCAGGAAGAGCCTGTGAGAACACTTCTGTTGCAGTTGTGCTGTGCAGTGAGTCCAACAGTGGCCATGGCAGTGTTCCCCAAGCGCTGTCCCTCAGCCAGCAGGGCTGTGTGCTCGCTTTTGGTGAGGAGATGGCTGTGCTGGGATCCCACTGAAATCCCATCCTCCTGGCCAGGAGAGACCTTCCCTGTGCCTGCATCCAAAGCTTTGGGGCTGCACTTTGTAGGTCACAAAGCAATGCCAAAGATTTTCATCAGCCATGCAGAAGTGTGGCGAGTGGCTCCCGCAGGATGCTCGTAAGGAATATGCAAGTGTAGGCTGATGTCTGGTGTAAATGCTGGGCTGTGAGGTGGGTTTCTCCCGAGTCCTGTTGATTTTCAGGCATGTGTATGGCACGGCGAGGTTGCATATAGAGAGTCTCGCCCAATTCAAGCGAGCACTTGTATTCTTTGTCCGCACAGCTTCTCCACATTAGCATAGTTGTTACTCCTGAGAGTATGTGTTCATTCATTGCATCTCAGTGTGGCAGTCAAAGAATTAATTACTCTGAGAAGGGACAGGCCTCTTCTAAAGAGTTTCACAACTTCAGCCTTTAATGGATCTGTGTCCCCCGCTGGGGCTGCACCGCAGCTTGTCAAAGCATTCGCGGCGGCTGCACGGGTCAGTGGCTCCCAATGCGGGGACACTGGCAGAGGAGCCACGACACTGCTTCCTCAGGCTCATTCACTCCGAGCTCGAGGGAACAGGCAGAAGGGGAAATTGTAAGCCCTTGAGTCATTGTTCACAGGAAACAGATTTTGAAATTCTCATTAAAAAAAAAAAAAAGAAAGAAAGTGGTACTTTTATTGAAGCCCGCGTTGCTTGCGCGCTCAGGCGCTCACCTCGCCGCTCGCTCCCGAAGCTGATTGCCTAAATGGCCTGGCTGCAGTGCTGCTGGATGTTTGTTTCATTATCTAATGTCACTTATTGATTTTCATTAAAAACATGTCAGCATTGATTTTTCTAAAGCACCCTCGGAAATGCATTCTGACCCTTTTTTATGTTGAATCCACTGCGGAGTCTCCCACTGAATCGGTCTAAAGCGGGATTATTTTCCGACTAAGAAATGTTGATTAAATATTTTGATGTATGAGTGGTTAAGACTGCTTTAAGAACAAAGCGTGCCACGGGGAAATGAACTGAGACAAGGGAGAGGCTGAAAGGGAGGATGCTATAAACCAGGCACTTTGTCCATTCATGCATTGTTATTTAAAGTTTGCAATGGAAATAGGCTGAAGGCCTGGTGCTGTGTATGAGCATCAGTTCCCACTCCAGATTGCATTGACGTGAAGCTGATGGGAGAAAGGAGATATTATTTTGAAATGTAGTTAAATCTGAGTACAGAAGAGTATTGTCTTTTCTCTTATCTCATTATGATGAGTTTTCAGGGAGCCTGGTGTATTTGTTCTGTAAGTTTTAAAATGCTGACAGTCACAGAACTGAAATTATCCACTGATTTTGTCATATGCCTGTGTTATTATTTTCCTGCTCTCCTCCTCTGGGTCGCTATGCTGATTTCTCATATCTGAAAAATGGGTTCTCAGACTCGTGTGGTGATGTGCAGTGACACATGAGTGATGTTCTGGGGTCCCTCAGAGTAACTCCAGCACAGCTGCAGGACGCTGAGCTCACTGCTCCCAGACTTGTGCTTGTATTCCTGCATTAGTTACCAGTCACAGAATTGACACACAGCTCAAGTTCAGTGACTGGAAAGTTCTGGTACTGCTGAGCTGACTATTGAATTTAAAGCAGTGGCCTGGTTTGGACTGTAGTGTGCCACAGAAATCCAAATTCATATCTGAAAACAGGGAAAGGCTTTCAAAGCCAGCTTTGTGTGCACCTCTCTCTGAGGACAGACTAACTGGTTTCCCTGTAATTTTGAATCGCTCCTCCCACCTCATAATCTGGACTTTTGAGTAAATAATTTTACTTGTTTTCCTCTAGATTTTAATATTTCTGAGGCAGAAAATGTGATTGTACAGCAGGTTCTAGTCTCTGAGGGAAACAACACTGTACAATCAGTAGGTAATTAATAGCCTTATTTGCCTGGCTGTTGTATCTCTTATGTTTTTACACTGCATAAGAATGTGTTCCTTGAACAGCAGTGCCATCAGCAAGCCTGGTGAGGCAGAGGGAGTGTGTTCACAGCTGAGGGAAACAACTCTTGTGCTGCTGGACTACAGCCCTGCACTGCTTCCTTAGCAAAGTGTTTCAAGTTCAGCTATACAATTTTTTTCAGGGAAGAAAAAGGTATCATTGATAGAAAAGACTATCAGGAAACTCAGTATGGATACTGAGTTTCCAACTCTCACATTCTTGCCCTGTCCTGATATTCCCTCTTTATAGGAAGAGAGTGTAGAGGAAAAGTACAGTTGGAGTCTCTTGGTGGGTATTTGTGTGCTGAAAAATACCTGAGCAGGTGTGACTTGTGGAAGGCTCAGGCTCTGCTCTGGGGCTGGGTGTGACAGACCTTGTGCCCTGGTGTCTCTTGCAGGGGTTCTTGACCTTTTGATCACAGATACACAAACCCCAAGGGGCAAACCTTTGAGTGTCTCTGCACGTGGGTGCCTCTCAAACCTCTTCACGTGGAGCTCTTCTTTCCTCAGTGCACATCAAGCTCTCAGCCTTTTCTTCATTCCTCTTTTAATCTGCTGTATTCATGGTGCTCTTAGCTGTTAGCAACGCTCCCTGTTCTGCAGCACAGCAGATTTTTGGGATAGGCACCCTGTAAACACTTGCTGAGGGTTTGAGAGTGCATCTTTTTGAGTGGGACCAGCTGGTGTGCCCAGCACTGCTGAGCCCTGCCTGGCACCCTGTGCCCCTGGCAGGTGAGCAGGTCTCTAAAGGCACATAAAGTCAGGCAGGTCCCTTGCTAACTTAGCTGGCTTCCCCAAAAACCCCCATTTCTCACCTCTCCGTGGCACAGCCTTCGTGTAAACACAGCTGTTGCTGCCCAGAGCCAGGCTGGAGCAGCAGCAGATGCTCTGTGGGGCACAGAGGTGTCCCAGCTCCGCAGGGAGGGGGCCCATCTCAGATGGGAATGGGAATGGGAATGCAGGCAAACCCCCAATGCGCCCAGCCCATTGTGCAACTCTACACCCCCGGCTGCAGGGGGGCACGGGGCTTCTTCCTGACCCCCACCTGTCAGTCAGCTTAGCCCTAAAGGATAAGCGGGTCTTTTGAAGTCAAGGCTTAAAATTGTTGAGGCTGGAGGGCATTTCTCATAGGTTACTGGGTTAGCGAGGGAAGGCAGCAGTGCTGTGCACGGAACCAGCTTTGCTTTGATCACACTCTGGAGTGTTGTGCACACACACACACATTTAATAGCTACTGCTTAATGCTCACCTGCACTGTTTGTGTTACTAAATCAGAACCAGAGGATGTCTGATCCAGCCCTCTCCTTGAGCAGATACATCCGAGAGCTTTTTTCCCAGAGCTGGTGGCTAAGGACGAGGTTGTTTTCCCTGATAAAACAAGGAGGGGACAGTGAACGAACCCTGAATTGTGGGATGTGTATGTGTGAGTGTAAAATGCTCTGAGGCTGTCCTAACTTGGAGATTTCAATGCTGCTGAAATACAAAAAATTAAAAGCAGGCACTGGCAGAAAACTACCCAGAGCCATGCACTGCAAATACAGCTTCTGAAGGGGAAACACCTTCCTTGCCCCTCAAACAACCATACCATAAATTCTCTCCCTCTTTTGGTTTTAGTACTGTTGTAAAAAGCCCAGGCCTGCTTTAAAAACCTGAAACTTTCTCTTACAATGGCCGGGGCTGAGCTTTGAGGCACTGCCACAACTCATTGTCTGTGGAAGAACCCTTGCTGGGAAGGCTGTGATTTATATCAGCCTGCCTGTCATGGGGTGAAAGGAATGCCCGGTTCTTCGTTTTGATCAAATGTTAGGTTTGAAAACCACCCACTGCTGTAAACTCAGTTGGAGTGGAGAGATGAGATGGAGCACATTGCATGCTTTGTTGCTGAGATAGTGTTTTAAGGCTGGCTGAATCTGTTTCCCATTGCCGAGTGCAGGGAGCAGAGATGTGGATTTAAAAAAGGGAGAACTAAACTGAGTGCAATTTTTTGTGTGCTTTCAGTGAAGTAGAAGGTGGGGTGAAGGCAGTTCAGGGATATGTACTGTCTTCAGTGCAGACACGAAAGAAGGAAGAATCTTTGGTGTAGATGAGTCTGTAGAGAAGATGGGGGTGGAATCTGTGGGGGTGGAATTTTCCAAAGGGACTGGGAGAGATAATCACCCAGTCCCACTGAAAGCTGATGGATCTGCCTTCATGCCTAAAACTGGGAGGGAAAGACAAAATAATTTTGATCTGTAGTTCAGTTTATCTCCTTGTATGGGATTTTTCAGTTTCTCCCATCCCCTCTTTTTTGTTTTTATTTTGTCTTCTGTTTAGCAGCTTTCACATGGACTCTCCTTTCTGAAAGTTTGGATGCTGATACAATTCTAGAATGATGATCTTCTTTCTATTTAAAATGCACAATAGTTTCTGTGGCTTTTTCTCTTCTCTTGACTGTGTTGGCAACAGCACAGAGGGCTTTCCCTGGTTTTGAGTTTCATCACGAATTTCCAGCCTGGACTGCCCTTAAGATACAAAAGCATCTGATCTGAGTTTGTGGCTTTGAATTTGTGACATTTGGTTTCTGATCTTTCTTAAGCTAATTCTCATTTTGGCTGAGTTTCATGATGTAGAAGAACATTTTTACCTCATTAATATGACTTTACGTTTATTTAGTTGTAAAATGAGCACCAAAAAATTGACATCTGAGATTGCAAACTGCAGAGTTGGGAGCAGTCCTTCCTAAGATTGTATTAAATAAGAGCTGTGAGGAGCTCCTATGGGCTCCTGCGTTAAGAACATAAAGAATTCCATGCTGTTGAGTGTCTGTAGACTCATGATCACAATCTTTAGATAGTTCTGTGTGATGCTCATGAGCAATTTTTATGATTAAGGGCTGACTGCTATGAGTAAGAAAACCATTGTACCTTACTGTGCTGCTGTTACATTTGTAAATGTAAAATTAGGAGATGGAGATAATTTCCCTGCTGTGTAACCCTGGGCAAACCACGTCTGTGTTCACCTGATACAAGCTGTACCACAGCCTCAGGAGGGTGCTTTGAAACTAAGCACGTTCAAGATTAAAATATTACAGTGACAGTGGTGAAAGAACACCCAGTGAGCTCCGAGCAGTGCATTTGATCAGCCCTTCAGGTCACAGGAGATTTAAAGGCCATCTGTGGTATGACTCCATTGACTTCTATAAACCAGGATCAAACGTGATTCATGCATTTGTGTGCTCTGACCCCTTTGAATTCTCTGGTCAAGTCATGTCAGGAAGGGAGAGAAGCACTGAGGTTTGCTATCAATTTTTATGTGGGTCTTTAGAGAAAACAAAACCCTGTCAACAGCTGATGGGAGTTTTGCAGGTTTTTGTCACAGTTTCAGGGACATGAAGAGCAAGTTGAGATGTGCCTTTCAAGTTACAGTGTAAAAGACCTCTGAGTATTTTTGAGGCAGTTAATATGGGTGTTATAAAGAGAATTATTTTTCCCCCCATGAAATAATTTAATGCCAGAGCTGCTGAACTAGAACACTAGCTATTATTTTAGGAATACAGTTTAAAACCCTTGCTTTTCCACTTTTTTTTTTTTTTAAGCCATAGATTACACTTTTATTGGTTTTGTATTTCCAGACATAAGAAGGGGAGTTACTCTGTGGCCACATAATTCTGTCCCAGCTGGGAATGGCCATAAGGGCTGACTGATTACAGTACCTAGCAGTGCTCTACAAAGGTGGTTTGCAAATCTAGGAAAAAATCCAAGGTTTGTTTCATCAGGGCATCAAAGGCTGAGGGTTTTTTAACATCCTGCTAGTACTGCTTCCCAGCTGGAACGTGTTAACTGCAGGCATTATTGTCAGAAATGGCAAACATCAGGTAATAACATGGCACTGTGGAGCTGGAAATGATTCTCAGCCTTCTCTTACAGCTCTCATTCTTGAAATCTATATCCTGTCTTTTCCTTCACAAGGTCCAGCTCTGCATTTCTTGCTCCTTGGTTTTACCTTTGTGCTCGTTGTGTTCAGTGTGTGATTTAGCAGCGAGCAGAGCACTAAATGTCAGTGTTTGGGAATGTTCTTGTCACAGATGTGGGGTTAGGATAACGTTTGGTTCTCTGGTATTTTGGTGATGTGTCTGTACCCAGAGAATCAAAGCAGGGCTGAGCTCTGACACGTCTGACACTTTCTGTCTGAGACTGTTTTGGAGATAAGGATTTTAGAGTTTAACAGCTATTCAGAAAACACTACAGGGCTCCCAGCAGTGACATTTCTTGCTAGTGAGAGCAAAGGCTTTGGAAGTACAGGCTTGAAGCTGTTTCTGAGTAGGAGTGATGTTACAATTGTCTCCCCAGCTTCTGTAATAAGAGTTTGCAGTGTGTGTCTTAGTGCACCATCAGTAAGGTTCTTCCTGGCTGATAAAAGGAGATTATCCATTGAAAAATGCAGTGTAAGTTCATTTAAAATCCTCCTTAAGTAAAATGGAGACTTGGCATTTCTGAGTTTTCTCATACATTCATATTTAGTTGCTGCATTTCTCTCACTTAGATCAATCATTTTTGTGCGTGATCTCATTTGTTTCATTTGTGGGTTTTCTGGAAGAGAGGTGAAATTATTCACAGCAAAAACTGAAAATATGGAAAAAGTGAGCTTTGATGTGACAGAATATTACCACAAAGGTGAGAGTGGATTATTGCTTACTCTTAATACACCTACAGAGATATATTTGATTCCTTGAGAGCAGGTTAAAATGTTAATGATAACTATTGCAGGATAAGTGGGTACTCAGGAGTCATAGAAAAGGAAAAACTTCTGAGTTTACAGTTACTACTGAGTAAACAGACATTGTAAATTGGGGATGGACCCCATCCCATGCCATGGAAGTTTGGGGACCTCAATATTTCATAGAAGGACTTAAGCCACAGTCCTCTGGTGGAGAGAGATCTGAAAAGAACTGGAGGGGTCAGCTCTGATCTCTCTTGTGAGGTGGAATTTGTCCAGGGGAGTTCTTCTCTATGAGGTTCCCTCCCACACCTCAGTTTTGTGCATTTGTTGTGCACATTTTAGCGAGCAGAAAAGGAGAGCTGCTGAAAGCTGCCTTAAAAACCCAGGCTCTGAAGGGATCGGGGGAAAAGAGGGCAAATTCTTTTTCATTCCCATTTGTACAAATAATTCGCAGATTAAGGGTTTTGGCCGAGAAAGAGAGGCTCAAGTCTGAAATGTATGGCCCCCATGTGGGCTTCACAAGGAGCAGCTGAACAAAATGCTTCGTTTCCAAAAGCCACTGCACAGCTTCCCACTCTGATTCAGGGAGATGATGAAGAAGAAAGAAGACAACGACTTTGCAGCTGATTAATCACTGGGAAACAGTAATCACTGGTGGTGTGTTTGGGATCATTATTCAAGGACTTCCAGACAGAAATAAACCCAAGAACTACAACAGTAGCTTTCTCTAATTATTTTTCTGTGCTCAGCCCTACTTTGTGTATTGAGCAAAAGCATTCCTCTTCTTCCAGTTTATGGGCAGTGATCTCTGGGGCATGGATCCAAACCATCCTGGGGAGTTCATTCTAGAAGCTGACTCGAGGTGGTCATACTTACAGCTTTAAAAGACTGTTTATTACGGGATTCTTTCAGGCCCTAACATCATAGCTAAGGGTTTATAGCATATTTAAGTGTATATACCTGCTTGAAAAATACCTTGAGGTAGATCTTTGTCGTGTGTAAATTGGAACAGCCTCTCCAGAGCAGAAAGAAAGTGAGTGGATTTCCATCCCCTGAAGTTTGGACCCCTTTGATTTTTCTTTTCTCTTCAGTGTGTATAATGCACTGAGAAAGAAGACAACCCTCTTTAATCTGGGGAGAATTTAGACACTCATCAAGCACTAAAGAGGCACCATGCCGAGGCTGAGAGCTAAAATCCCAAGGATGAAATCAAGTAATTGCTTTATTTCTTTCTTTTCAGACGTCTAGAGAGATGCTTAAAGGCAAAACTAAAAGTAAATGAATGAATCAAGCCAAGTGGATTTAGAGGTGGATGGATGTATTGAACTTCCAGGGAAAACAGCAGCAAATAGGTGATGTTCTGTGCAGCTTCCAAAGCATCTCCCTGAAGGGAAAATCTTCTTCATGAAGGGAAAAAAAAGTTTATTTTTGAGCTTATTTTTTTTTAAAGTAGCTTGTAATCAATTAACTCCTGTATATATTGGGTTCAGCAGTTAACTGTCTTCGTGTCTATAATTTCTCTGAGATCCCAATATTTGCCCAGGCCCTGAACAATTGCAGCAGTGATTTAATGATTTTTCTCATGAGTATAATTTGAGAGATTCATACTCTCAGAAGGGAGGAAGATGAAAAGTCTAGAGGAGGGAAGGCAGGGAAGGGTTGGGCACTATTTTTAAGTGAGCTATTGAGTCTGCATAACAACATGACCATTTTACAGTCACATTCTGTTGCAACCAGTTTTTCATACTTTGCAATAGGTCAGGATCTGTTTATTGCTACTGGAGGGCTTTTTTTTCTTCTTTAGCTTTTTCTCATGTAGATGTTTTTATGCTTCTCATCTAGGTTAGGAACAAGAAATGCAAATTTTATACTAGACTTGAATAACCAAGCTGTTTCCAAGGAAAAAAAGTTTCAGGCTTGGATGTTAGGTCTGGGCAAGGAATTTATGGTATTTTTGAGCTCACTTTGTCTAAACGAGTAAATGAATAGTGATGCAGCAAACTTAGGTAAGGCTAATAATAAAAATGTTAAAAAAACCTATCAGATTCTTTATTTGTGGCAAGGAGGCTCCTGGCACATCAGTTGCTCGCTCAGTTTGTGGGAAAACTATTGACATCAACTTCCAGCTGCAAAATGGGGAGTTCACACTACACACTGAATTTTGCTTAAACCCCAGAGGCCAGATTTTCACAAGAGCTCAGCCTACCAGCAAATATGGAGAGAAGGGACCAAATTTCTACAGCCCTGTAGGCTGAGCCTCAGAATTGCTGCTTCTGGCTGCTCCAAATGTGGTCATGCAAATTCAGCCTGGAAGACTTCACCCTAGATGTGTTGTAACTTTAATTTTGGCCCCTGCGAAGGCCAATTAACTCATACAGACCTAATGACAGCTCATCTGCAGTTTAATTAGCCGGGGCTATGATCACATTCAGTACAGGAGCCATACAAAAATGCCACTCACATTTCACTTGAAGTGTTCTGTGTCAAAGACACCATCAGCCAGGAATGAACTGCTGCTGTTAAATTTCATAAACAATCATTTGAAATAAAGAGTTGTCACAGGAGCAGACTTAAACAGCCTTTTAATGTAGCACCAAAGGCACTGCTGCACTGAGAATTACAAAAATCCCCTCCAGCCATGAAGAAAAGGTTACCAGGTCTTGGTCATACTCACCTGAGTGGCCAGGTTGTCCTGGGGCTTTCACTGTCCTGGAAGTCCCTGTTCCCACCTGAGTAGCTTTGATGCCTCAAATGGCTCCCTAGAAACAGAGACCAGACAGGAATAAAGGAATAAAGGAGGGATTGATTGGAAAGGCCTTCAGAGGTCACACTCTGGGCTCCAGAGGCTCCTGCCTCAGTGCATCCCAAAATGGACAATGACAGCTCCCGAGTTCTTCCCACTTTGATATCAGCATCAATTGCCCAAGCAGAAGCCAGGCAAGGATGGAATTTGCCCAAGCTTGCCCCCCTCTCCCCAAGATGAAGGTTTGCAGTTGTTGGGCCCAGGAGGGTCTGGGTGTCCTTGGAGAGCGAGCTGGAGAGGCTTTGTTATGTCAGTGTGAGCATGAGAGAACAGCACTGAACGAGCTCCAGGGACCTGCAGAGTCACACTGGGCACTGCAGGGCTGGGAACAGAGAAAAGTTCAAACCTAAGGCATCAGCTTCTCCTTCAGAACTTCCTTTTTTTTTGTGGCAGCATCACAGAAGTTGGAAGTCCTGATGAGCTCCATAACTGCACCTCCTAAACAGCTTCACCTTGCCAGAAGTACAGATGAGAATTGAGGCTCCTGTTTGGCAGCTCTGTGGGTTACATGTATTGGGGACTGTGGTGGTGTTTTGGGGGTCCTGTGTGGGTGAATCAGCTCAGTCACAGAGTGAAACACTGTTTGGGGAATTTGCAGTTCACTCAAATTGTGTCATCAGGGCAGGGAAATGGCAGCATTTAGCTGTGCCTGCTCCGTGTGCTCTCAACTACAGCCACAGTTCTGCTACTGGCATTGTTATCCTCTGCAGAAATAGAGAAACAGTTTCTAATACTTAAGAGATATTCAGCTCTTTGTGAGTATGATAGGAATTCTCAACGAAACCAATACATATTTTTAACTATTGGATCACTTTTTTGGGAATTACTGAGCAGAGGTCTCTAGTTCTCCCATGGGGTCAGTAGGAATAGCTCTTTCTGCCTGCAGTAACACCACATCAGCCTCCATCTCCACGAGTTTGATACCTTGCAGCAAGTTCAGAGCTTCTAAGAGGAGCTGCCAACGCCACCTAGAGTTGAGGCTGCCTGGGTTTTCTCATTATTGACCCTATTTTCTGTTGTCTAAATAGATCAAAATTGGGAATGGAATTTTCTGTACCAGTTGTCTATCATCCTGCTTTGTATGAGGAATGTGACCCTGACTGCAAGTAGTTACTTCTTAAATGAGATTGAAAACAACCAGTATTGAGTATTTTAGTGAATAATGTAGAAATCAGGAATAAAATCTAGGGGTGCCAAATTCTGTCTTACTTCTCTGCCCACTAGCCCGTGCTCACCTTTCAGGATTTGTTTCAATTGGCAGCATTTCTAATGAGAAATGCAGCTTTAAAAGCCAAAAGAACATTTGTCTTCTTTAGTTCTTGAGGTGCTTTGTCATGAGGCTTGTTATAGTTCAGTTGAAGCTTTCTGAGTTGGGGACAGTGTTGAGGCTGGAAGGAAATGAATGGAAAATGCAAAACAGAAGGAGATTTAATAGGACAAAGTTGTTTGTGTAGTTATTTGGCAGTTACAGGAATTAAATGTGCCCAAGAAGTTTCACTTTGACTGTGTCATGTAATTGATTCCCACCAACATATAAGGCTGATATTCCATCAGTGAGGTTTATTTATGCTCTTGTAGTAATAACTTTTAAAATGCTATGAAAAACCCTTTATTTACATTAATAATGCCACTAATATTTCCTGGATCTGCTGAAGTTATTGCTTTTTGCTGCTTAAGGAGATATGGTAATTCAAGTATATAAGCTTGAAGGAAAACTGGGAGAATTGTTTCTCTGAAAGGAAATGAAGCTGAAACTCCTAGGAAATATTTCTAGCCCACATCGAATTCAAATATCTCGAGCAGAGGTGTTTTCCAGTAAGTGTTCAGTGGGTCTGCTCCTGAGCACACACATTATCTGAGGCACCAGGGCTCCTTTGTGCTCCACATGGATGGGATGACCAAGGAAGGTGAATCCTCTCTGCTGTGCACGGCTGAGGCTGGGAGAAACTCCCAGAAAAGAGAACTCTACTGGAAGTCTGCTCTTGGAGCAATTGCCATTAATCTGTGAGGAACCTGGAGCGTATTGAAGCAGTCAGAGTGGGTTTGTGGGGTGAGGGAAGGTCTGAGGTGGGCTGAGAACAGGACAGGCATGACTCAGCACCTCCTTGGCCACATCTGGCTTTGCTCTTAGGGCAGGTAATTTTAATAATTGTATCTGTATTTAATAATTTACTGAGCAGAAAGCAGTGATCACAGCTTTGAGCCTGCAAACACCACTGAGCAGTCCTGGACGTGCCTCTGAAGCCCTTAAATGCAAGATAAGGTTGCTGTGGTTGTGAAACGCTGAGCAGTAAATACTTTGCTTGTTTGCTTCTACTTAAAATTGAATCCTGGAGGATTTACATGCAAATTCTATCAAGTACCAATCTTTGCTCAGCCTTTGCTACGTATTTTGATTTTTTTTTTCCCTCATTAATTTGAAAGCATTTGGGAAAGGAAAAGAGCCAGTGTTTTCTAATTGGCTAACATAAAGTGAAATTGCTAAATCCATATGTAGGCACCAGACTGTGCTTTGTTTCTTAATGGGGCTAATTTTGCTGAGACCTGAGGGACCTGAGCATCACAAATCAGGTTGCCTGTGCAGGTATTTCAGGCTAAAGAGGCTCATCCCATTCTTAGCTGTAGGGCCCTACCAAGGGGACAGGACTTGCACCTGCATACTTGGGGAAAACACAGAAATTGCTGCTGGAATCCAGATTATTTTTTAGGATAAGAACATGTAGCTTTATATATTGGAAAATGGAATTTATCTTGCCCAGATTTTCGGTCAGTCCCAAGCAGCAAGAAAGCCAGAAGGAGGAAGTTCACTGCTGTGACTGGGTTGGTATCATGCCCTTATTTTTAAGACCAGTTGGACTTTCTTTGCCTTCTGTAAATACTGTTAAGAATGGAATTTCTCAACTCTTCGCAATTAGACTGGTATCAAATACCTAACAAATTTTTGTCTCCTCTCCTAACACCTGTACTGTTGCTGGCATCTCTTATCATGTGGAACTACATGAATGAATAATAAAAATATGTTTAAATATACGTTTTCCCATTGCTTGAGTCAGTCATTAATGTTGATATGCCTTAACATATTTTGGTTTTATAATTTTAATAATTTCACTTTCCCTTAGATAATCACCCTTTCAAAAACCCCAAGCCATTTTTTGGGTGTGAGTTAAGGCCCCAAGCATTTCTTTGTGCAAAAGAACTTTTGGTTATTTTACTTTAGCTTCTACCTACTTAGAAATGAGTGGCCTAAGGTAATTCAGCAGCCCTAGGAGAATTACAGATATGGTGCCTCTATTGTGGAATTACCTTATTTTGGATAACAAAACCTTCATCTGAATTCAGAGTTTTATCATCTTGGCATGATTACAGTGAGGAGCTTTGTGATTTATTCTTGACCAGCTGATCTGAAATACTCTTGTTTTTCTTATCACCACTGCTTCCACAAAGGATCCCTTAGCTCTTCATCTCTGCAGGTTTCTGACCTGCAGTTTTGGGAAAGACAGTGCATTTCAAGTAGTTAAAAATCTATTTCCAGCTCTTTTGCATTTGAAAGATCTTGGCCCTGTAAGAATATTTTGTATTAGTTCTCCTCTAGTTACCAGCATGAGAAGTTCCAGAGGAGCAGAGCTGACAAAAGGCCCTTGGAGCAGCAGGACTTTTGGCAGCTGTGGGTTCCTCGTGCCTGCTGCTGAGCTGGGGGAGGCTGGAGCAGCAAGGCACCAACCTGGCTGGAATAGATTTGCTCTTTACCTGTTCTGCTCTGGATTAAATGAGAACAGATTTTTGGCTCCGAGCATCTGCGCATAAATTCCGTCTGAATAGGAGGCAAGTTATGAAATGAGATCAGCTCTGAAAAGTAATTCTAACCACAGCTAATTTTTTTTTTTTTTTAAGGAATATAAATTGCTACCTTTTGAGCAGCCAAAGAAAATTAGGGGCTTATGTAGGCTCTGAGATTTTGCCAGATTTTATATTGGTTCATGTTAAGTCTGGTTTGCCTGAAGGTGTGTTTCAGGGTGGGTGTGAGCTCTGCAGCAGGAGGATGGAAGTACCTTCAGCTGGGATGGCTGCAGGCACAGAATGCTGTGGGACAGCATTAGTGTGATCCCCATCACTAATAGCCACCTGTCTGACCTGAGGAGACTTTGCTGACCTTTCTTTTGCTCCTTGAGTGTGTCTCCATCTCCATTTTGTGCTGTGGGCACTGACTGGGCATTTCCTGCTGTGTGAACTGTGCTGGCATCTGTGCTCAGATGAGATGGAAACATCAGCCTGGTGCAGCTTTCATTTGCTGCCTGGCTGGACTGGATTTGACCCAAGCATCTGGAGGAGAGACTTTTTTTTTGTTTGCTAGGTTTTCTGAGCTGAAGGTTAACAGCTAAGGAGAGGAGGCCAGAGAGCAAGAGTGAAGAATTCTGTCGTGTGAGAGGAAAATAAAGTGAAACAACTCACCACAAATAGTCGTGTGTCATTAAGGACAGTGCTTACTGTGCCAGAGAATCCTCCCCCGTGCTCCATGAGGGCTCTGACCATGAGAGATGCCCTGGAAAGCTTTCCCAAAGTGCTGTGTACACTGCTGGAGGCTTGCAGGCCACTTCAAAGTGATGCTCTGAGGCCAGGTCTGTGAGCCCATGCGAGCGTGCAGATCTAAAGTACACAGCAGCCTCCTTTGAAATGGGCTGCAAAGGGTTCCCACAGCTCTCCCTGCTGCAGGGGGTGTCTGCAGAGGAGCTGATTGCAGGAATTCAGCTTTCTGTGGCTTTGTGTGGTGTTGGACACGGTGTTTGTTCTGTCTGAATTACAATCCCTTGACTCCAAAATAAGGAGAGCAGCTCACCTCTGCCTCACAGGAGCTTTGTGGAGTGAGAGCTGCAAGGTTCTGGGGCAGAGAGCTGATTCTTGCAGCCAGCCACGAGCTGCCATGGCATTCCAGGGTGTTTATCCCAAGTCAGGACTAAGGTTCAGAGGGAATGTGTGATCTGCAGAGTGCCTTCACCAGAGCTGGTTCTAATTAGTCATTTTTATGAGCTCCAGAGTCAGACAAAAATGAGGAGCCCTCCCCTTGTGTAGTTTCCTGTTTGCTGGGTGCATGTAAAAGAGATCTGGCCCTGATGTATGTTAATAATGAGCTGATAATGTAAACCAGCTGAGAGATGTGGAGTTAGTCTGGTCTGCTGCCAAGCAGGAGGTGAAAGTTCAGGAACTGACTCATGTTGCCAAGACCTGGTCCTGTGGAGAAGGTCTGCTCATTAATAGATTGAGTTTCTCATTAGGGCTACAGAGCATATGCTTACAGCTTTTGGGTTTCAGGCTGAAACCCAATCCCAGTAAAAGCCTGCTGAACAGAGCGGCAGATTTACTGGTAAATAAAGGATTAAAGGAACACTTGGCAGGGTTGTTGGACTGGAAACCTGACTGGCCTTTGAAGATTTCTCCAAATTGTAGGTCTTCCCTTTAGATTTATACCAAGAAGAGACATGCTCTGCTCTTTACCACGCAGCCCAGAGGGCAGGAGCTTTACATAGTCTGCTGTGTGCCCAGCAAGGGGAGAAGATGCTTATGTCTTAAATCAATGCATGATGCTGCCTTTAAAGTAAAACATCCCATGGAAGGTGTTAGCTCGGAGGAGCCTGGTGCAAACAAGGCTTCCCTCCCACTCCCCCCTCACTTGGAGGCCTTGTCAGCACAGAGAACAAGACTCTGCATTAGTTTTCAGAGCAAGCAGCTCAGCATTTACAGCATCTCTTAAACTACTCTTGTTCTCCCTGGTTTTCTGAATGAGAGTCTCCAGCAAACAGGCACAACTGCCTGCTTGGGTTACAGCCTGTGACGTTCATTACAGCTGGCCATGAATGGAGTTCATACTTGGCTGAACAGCTTCAGCAAACTGAAATGCAGACAGGTTTAAATAGACTTATAAAGGGGAAAAAAAATAAATATATAGCAGTCCAAAAGCCCTACAGCTGACAAGAGTGTTAACACAGTACTTTGGGAATTCAGGGTGGCATTAGCTTTATGTTTCTTTCTTGAAGGAAAAATGATCCCCATTAGAGTTTTGGTTCTCGAATGTGGATGATGTAATGGCTCTTGTACCACTCTGCCTTAGCTGGCAAGGGTTACCTGGGGAGACATGGAGCCAAAAGGAGCTGCAGGATGGGTACTGGACGCTGGTCAGGATGGCAAGAGTTTGCTTTTCTTTTCATGAATTGGAGTCTGTTGCTTTGTTAGCTAACGAAGGAGACAGGACTGCAGAAGTGGAGACAGCCGTGAACTTTATCGAACCCCTCTTCCAACAGAAGGGTTTCCTTTGTTCCTGCCTGCCCAGAAGCCACAGGCATCTTTAATCATTGCTGAAATCCTATTGTCTAGATCCAATAGCCGTGCTAGACCACAGGCTTTCCTGAAGGCAGATGTCTGACATCACAAAAGTTACAGCAGGGAGAAGGTGTCCTGCTCTTGCCTTGCTCAGACACGATGTGACCAGTCAGGCTGAGAGTCACTTCAAGGGTTGGATTTACAGTTTATCATACAGAAATGAGCTGTAATTGTGAGTGAATGCACAAATACACATTTTTTGTGCTTGTGCATGCAGCATGTTTCCTTGTGATGATACACACTGTTGTTACACAAAGAAATGTGTTACTTTTTTACATAAATAACAACAAGCAGAGGGATTTGTTTTAACTCCAGAGCCTCTCTGGAATATTACAGACCAAGCCATGGTTGTGGAGTCCACCAGGAGCTAAACCTTCTGGCAGTGATGGAATTCCTGCAGCAGAGAGGCTTTCCTGAGAAAGGCTGCCTGGGGGTGAGCAGCTGGGGTCACACGTGGGTGTGTGGGCAGGGTGTTTGTGTGGTACCACAGCAGTGCCACGGCTCCTGCCTGGCCCTGGGCACCGAGGGAGGGTGACAGCAGGGCCAGCCAGGCTCTGGGAGCCTCCTCAGTGTGCCTCGCTGTGCCTGCCCCTGGCTGCAGTGGAGCCCTGAGCTCCTGGGTAAATCACAGCTTTTACTGAGCTGTAACCTCATCCCTGCTCCAGAGCTGCTGTGCAAAGCCAGCAGGGTGGGAGTGCTGCCGAGGTGTCCTGGGGTGAGTGGGCAGCAGACATTGTATTGAGACATCTCTGGCCAGACACATCAGCCTCTCCATCCCTTAGAGGGCAGATAAAAACCCTCCTAATGCTTAATAACATAAATTTGGAGGAGATCTTATGTAAACATATTCAGTGAGCCTTCATTAATTTCCCTTAGGAGCCAGGCTGAATGAAGATGAGTTTCAAAGAAAGGAAGAAATTAAATTTATCGTTAAGGACTGCACATGTTGGAAAAAATTGTAGGAGGCACTCAGTGTTTTTTGCTGTGTGAATTAGGGATCTGTGGCAGGGACGTGGGGGAGGAGGAAGGTTTGGAAGTTATATTAGGAAAGGATAAAAATAGTCATTGCAAAATGTATAGCAGGGCTCTGTTGCATTGATTTGCAGGGAGCTCTTGGTGATTCTTGAGCACAGCAGCACTTCAGGAGCACAACACATTCAACCTCTTAAAAAGATGGTGCAAGTAATCTGCTCTGTGCAGTTTTGTGGTGCTCAGCATAACAAACTGGCATCCATCATTGTCATTTGTCTTTGCCAATGACTTTCAGGACACTTGAGAAGCAACAGGAAGGTAGGATTCTGTTTGCCACCCACTCCAGAAAATAGATTTACTCTCTTGTACCTTCAGAGCTTCACAGGCCAACTCTGCCTCTGCCATTAATGTCCTCCCCGAAGTGCACCAGAGTGTGCTTTGAACACAAACTAGATCCAGGTTCCTGAAAAGTGTCTTCATCTTGGGCAGGCCTTTTTTTTTGGCTTCTGAATTTACTCTTTTTTTATAAATTTTTCTTGGAAAGAACTTGGTCCCATTGGCTTCTGCATCCAAATTCCAGGACTGGATTTTCCAGATGTGTTCCCCCAGACAGGTGTGGCACTGAAGGAGTGTTTTGGTTTGGCCCTTCCTGGGCAGGTTATAGCAAGACAGTAGAGCAAATAAAGGAGACTTTAGAGAGGGACTTCTCAATTATCTTCTCTACCTTAATAAAAACAGAATTAAAACCACGTGTTCATCCTTCTTCTGCTGCGTTTTCTCACTGTGATTTAACCTTCTGGCAGATCTGCTTGTGTTCCTCTGGAAGATTCTCCCTTCTGGATCTCATTCTTCCTCCTGCAGTTTTGACTTTCCCCTTGTCCCAGCCAACACCACAACCACTTTGTTCTCCCTGTTGCTTCCTGCCCCACTCAGGTTTCTGGTGTGGATAAATTGGGAAGAAGAGATGACAGAAGGGCTGAAGTTGGGGATTGGGGATGGAGGAGCTCTTCCCTCCTGCTTCTTCTCCTTGGTCCCAGGGGTCACCAGACAGAGCACCCAGGGGTGCTGCAGAGAGCTGGGGTGCTCCCACAAAGCTTTTGAGTCAGGGCAGGATACCTGAGAGATGGAATTTGGGGGTTGGGGAGGAGCTGCTCACCCCAAGATCCTTCTCTCTCTTAGGCAATTTAAAAACAGCCCTTGGAGGTGCTGGGAGCACAAAGACACCAAGCATCCCTTTTGATTAATCCCTGGGAAAGAAGGTGTTTAACCAGATAAATTTCCGCTTGGTTTCTGTCCTGCTGCTCTTCTGGAATGATGAGTTGCTTTGTGCTCTGTGACAAAGAATTACTTGGGGGTTAAAGGTGATGCTGAGTTCATTTCCCAGACGGGCAGGGCTGTCCCTCACCCCCCTCAGCCTCGTTTCTCAATTAATCTTCTCATAAATCCTCACTGCATTTTTGAAATGGAGATGATTAGCAGGGTTGTAGCCAGGATATTGGGATGTTCTGGCATGGTTTAAGTCACAGTTTGCATACAACTATTTAATACATGCAAGTATTAAAAACGTGCGTGCATTGCATCTGTTAGTGTTCCAAATTCCTCCACGAAGGAGAGGAGGAGAATGTAAAGAGTAAAGTGGCTGCTTTAGTCTTAAATTAAATTTTCATATAAATAATAAACTTTTTTTTTTCCCCCCAAGGAGCAATCAGAAAATATTTTTGGGGCTGGATCATTGCTGGTATAGCACATGGTGATTTTTCTGTCTTTTATGAAAGTCTGTTGATTTATACTAGTGGTGAAACTTTCCTAAGAGTGAAATTCTACAAAAGTTAAAGCTGATTCAAGTCAGTACTTCTATGGCCTTTTTTTCTGCACGATTTAGATGTTTTACACCAAACTTGCACAGATTCCTGCAGACGCCAGGCAGAGGAGGTTGAGGCTCTTGGTTCCCACTCGGAAAAGCTGACAGACTAGAGTCTAATCTTGGAAGGATTTGCTACCTTGCTTAGCCAAGTTCCATCCATCATCCGTAAGACTCTTACATCCTCTTTACCTTCCTTGCTTTGCTGCTTTTCCCTGCTCCACGTGCAGGAGGGTGTGACCTGCTGTGCCCTGTGTCCCCTGAGCTGTGGCACTGCCCCACACAGTCCCCAGCACCACCCTGAGCTGTGGCACTGCCCCACACTGTCCCCAGCACCACCCTCAGCTGTGGCACTGCCCCACCCCATCCCCGCC
>VZRF01015761.1:276999-295317 GCA_013396875.1 Vireo altiloquus
CCGCTGGCCCCAGCAGCCCCCTGAGCTGTGGCACTGCCCCACACAGTCCCCAGCACCACCCTGAGCTGTGGCACTGCCCCACACTGTCCCCAGCACCTTTGCCAGGTGACTTTCACACACACTGAAAGAGGCATTCAGGGCTCTGCTACTGAGCCTGAGCTTTGCAGGTCTGCACCTAAATTAAGGAACTAAAACAAATACTGGACAGGACGATGGAAATAATCTTTGCTGGTAATGTTTTTCTTCCGCTGAAAAAAATAAAACTCCCTCATGACCCTAAGATAAGTAAGGGTAAAAGTGTTACTGAGTTCTGTGTCCTCTTTCTACACTTCTGCAGCTGAAAGCTTCATCCTGCCCACGTCTGAGCACTTTGGTACTCTTGATTCTTGTTGGTTCTTGTGGCAGTGAAGAGTGCTGAGCAAATTGCCCCATTCAGGCTCTAGGACCCTAATCTCTCTTTAAACAAGGAGCTGTGCAAAGCAATTCGGTGTCTAAACAGAG
Source organism: Vireo altiloquus (assembly GCA_013396875.1). Taxonomy (NCBI): domain Eukaryota; kingdom Metazoa; phylum Chordata; class Aves; order Passeriformes; family Vireonidae; genus Vireo; species Vireo altiloquus. The sequence continues at coordinate 277,501 of VZRF01015761.1, forward strand.
GAGTGAGTGCCTATCAGCATCTGACAGAGGCTTAAACAGCAGAGAAAGCACAGAGCTATTAAAAACTAGAGAAGGAGACACAGGACGAGGAATTGATTCATTGCCAAGGCCAGAACTTGTTCAAGTTTGTAACTTGCATCTTGCATGTTCCCATTTTTATGGCTCTTGAGTCCTTTAAAAAACCCCAAATAACTGCGATATTCATGTTTTTCAATCATTCTGGCTAAAGTTTAAAATGTTGTGGGGGCTTTGGTGAGCCATCCTGCGAGGCTAAATTTGATACATCCCCTGCACTGAAGTGTCTCTCACATAATTGTACTGCCATGAAAATTAGGCTTCTTCAGCTGCATGTCTTGGGTGGAAGATGATCAGTGCAGCTCTCTGGAAAGGTACTGGTTAAATCAGAGAATACCGACCACACTGTCTGCTTATTCCCCACTTCGTGGCTTCCACTGGGTTATTTTTGCCTCCTTTAAAGGCCAGAAAAAAAAACCAGACAGATAGTGCTTTACTTGGTCTTTTGTGTGATGAACTCACCGTGTTTTTGACTCACAAGTCAATCAAACTGAACGATAGCTTCTCTCATTTCATCGCTGGAGCAAACTGGGTTGCGGAGGTTTCCTACGGCTACCATATGTTTTTGATGGAGCTGGCAATAAACTCTGGTGTCCTAAATCCCCTCTCTCCTCTCCAGCTATCAGACAGGATCAGCTTAAGTGCTGTGTGCTTTGTACTTGCAGCGCTGCCACACTGAATGGGTGCAGAATCCATGGAGTTTGCCACAATGAGGCAAACAGGGCTGCGAGGAAAGGCCAGCGTGTGACATTTTGCCCACTGTGTGTAGCTCACAGGACGCTGACATTTTCAGCCTCAGAGAACTCCAGCACCTGAACAGGAGTTCAGTGCCTGTACAGGAGTTTTCCAACCTTTTTCTCTTAAAAAAACCCTTTCATTAGCGGAAATTTGAGTTCGAGATATTTATCTTTGATTCCACGCAGCAAACTCGCTTAAATAGGTCAGATGGCCTCGGCAGCACAGACAATTGGGAATGTCAGCCCTGGGAGGGGGAGTGATTCCGGAAATCTTCACTGACCTTTGCATGTACACTGTTGTTTTACAGACTTTTAAGGTCATCAACCAGTCTGAGAAAACCATTTATAGATTTCAGTCCTGAATGTCAGGCAGTCTTTGTGAATAGAGGGTGAGAGAGAAGACAGGCCTGTAATAAAAGGATATTTTGGTATTTTGCAGCCAAAGGATGTACAGAACTCCAAAAAACGTTGGGGGCTGTTATTAAATATTGGAAATGCATTTCTGATGTGCAGTTTTCTGAGAGTTTTGTGTTTCCAAATTAGACTTGAAAGATTCTCTCTTCTGTTAGTGAAAAGGCTGTGCCTCACAAGCAGCTATTTGTGGTTCATACACGTGTCTGTTGTGTTGGTAATCCTGAGGAAAATGGAACAACCTGACAGATGTTGGATAAGGCTTTAAATGCAGAGGTCTAATCCTGACTTCTAATCGCTGCAACTAAAACAAGGAGTTCTACATGTAGTTAATGCCAGTGCTTGGATGCTCTGCACATCAGTCCAGGCATTCAGATCACCCTTTTAATTCTGGATCAGTTCCCTGGCAATGAGCTCTATCATCTCATCGTGCTCTGTTTGAAATAGTTTTTCTCCACTTCAAATTCCCCTCATTATTTTTGGTGGCCATCCTGTTGGTTTTGTGTTTGAAGGAGTGTGAGGGTTCCTGCTGTACCTTTGTTCAGTCCTGGCTTTAGGTGCTTGTCGTGTTCCTGACAGCTCTGAAATGCCTCTGTTCTGCCTCTGCTGGAGAAGAATGGGGCAAGTGTTCACTTCTGTACTAAATCCAGGATTGTCTGTTGAACTTGGGTGAAGATTTGATCTTCACCGATTTGTAGTAATATACAAAGGATAAATTCATTAAGGATATACTCTCAAAATGTGAGAGAAGTCTATTAAATAGAATATTATTGCAGTTTTTCATTTAACAATATACTGAATGAATTAGGTTAATCTCTCCCACTGAAATAAAATAGGAAATTTCTTCACAATAGCTGATTATAATGTCTCCTGACAGTCTTTGCAATGTGGTTTAATTGAACTCTGATCTAGGTTAAATAAGTCTCTGTCTGTAACTGGGTTTTGAAGTATGTCTGGCTGGTTACCAGACTCTGTCCCCCATATATGTGAATAGAAATTCACCATCCCAGGTCAGTCTGCAAAACACTGCAGGTACAAACCTACCCTTGGACTTCAGCTTTCAGTTTAGTGAACCCTACACTCAAAAAACAACTACTAAAATAATTTCATTAGCATTAATTTTGTTGGATGAAATTGTCCTGACCAGGTGCTCACAGAATATTTGAGAACAGGCTGCAATTTCCCCCAAATGTTTGCTATATGGATTTCTTTGCCAGATTCGTTTGCAGAGTTTATTTTTAGCCTCTCAAATTGGTCATCATAAGCACTTGATACTTGACATTGCCTGTGTGCAATTAGCCCAAGAGTGTCTCTGTTCTCAGAGGATGAGGATCTGATGGGCACACACGAGGAACAGAAAATGTGGCTTCTGCAGTCCCCCTGCCGTCCAGCTGATTTTTTGGAATGCTCACAGAACAGTAGCTTTTAAGGCAGAAGGGAGCATGAGACTCCAGTTATCCCTGTACTTACACAGTAACTTGTGCTGAGAACAACGTGCCTTTCAGGAGGGAATCCAGTCTGGATGTGAAGACATGAACGAGCCTTTGCTCCCTTTGTTGCAATATTTAATCAGTTAAAAATCTGTTCCATATCCTGAATTTGAGCTTGTTGGGTTTAAGATTTCCACTCAGCCTTTTCCATCAGCAAAACTTCCTTTTTCTAGATGCTAAGAAAAGGGGACTTGGAGGGGATGAGAGTACAGCTAAGGTCATTCTGAGGTCTGAATGAATGTATTTGCTAAGCTCTAGTTCTGAGCAAAATATTGCTACGAAGATTTCATATGCTGTGAAATAAACTTGACTGAATGTGGTGCTGGCACAGAAAATGAAGGGAAAATGAACCAGAAAACATAGCTATTGACATTTTGTGGTGAAGGAAACATCTGTGCTGATTGAAGTGAATCCTTCCTCCTTCTATTCTTTCCCTGTTCTGTATATCCTGAGCTGGAATATGTGATTTGCTCTGCAGGAGCAGGGCAGGTTTGTAGTGGAAGATGGAGTCAGAAGAGAACTCCAGGATGTGGATTTTTGGGAGAACATGGTTTGTGCAAGGTGCTCCTCTGGGTGCAGGGGCAGGTGGGAGTTGGGTGTCCATGGAAGGAACAGGGATAAATAATCTTTACAGCCTTTGCAGGATTTTAGGTGATGGTGATGCTGTGAATAATATTTAGGTGGGATTTGTTTCTTAGAACTCTGGTGGCGTGGAATTGGAATGAAAATTAAAATCGATGTGGTACAGTATTCAAATATAGCTGCATCCAGGAGTGGAGAAAAGGGAGTGGTGAAGCTGTTGGGAAAAGGAGGGGGAAGATCCCTCCTTAAAAGTTACAGAATCCTCAGTGGGAGCTTCTGCTGTGCTGGGGTGACAGGAGAGCACAGAGGCACAGGAATCTGTTCAGCACCTTTCCTCTGGGTCGCTTCCTGGAAGGAGCAGTGCTGAGTGTGCCTCTGAGGGCCAGGAAAGGTTCACAGGAGGCTTCTCACATCACTCCTCCTGTGCACGGGCAGATGTCTTCTCATCTTCTGCTCCTCCCTGACTCCTCTGGCTCAGCCCCTCCTGGCTGAGGGGACAGGCAGATGGTTCCCTTGAAGGCTCAGTGGCTCATCAAGCATCAGGCACTGAAGATCGTGGCCATTGGCCAATAATCTCCCACCCACGATCTAAACCCTTAATTCCCTGCCCAAAAGAAAGTCACTTCAAACCAACATCATAAAAGAACAGCTCAAAGATATTAAGCTTTTATGACTGTTCCAGTGAATCCAGCACCCAGGGCTCCAGCTCCATGTGAAATACTCCCGAAGAAAATTCCTCTTACGCTGGAATCCAAGAAATAATAATAATAATGCAGATCAGAAGTTGCTGTTTCACATCCAATGAACTCACTGGGTTGTAGGAATTTGAGCTGGTCTGTCACACTGGAGCCAGTGATGTGCTTAACAGATGCCTGCTTGGGTTCAGATGAAGTGCTGCAACAGCATATGATGCCAGAAGAAGGATTAAAAAGTCACCAGGCTGTTACAAAGAAGAAGTAATTACTTGTAAGCCTTCACTTTTGTTCTTGGCTAATACTGGCTTCGTTTGATGGTTCTTAACCTCTTCCATGCAGGACTTCATCTCTGGGCAGCTGTAGCTCCTGTTGGATGCTGGAAAGGGGTGAAGCATTTACTGCCTGAGTGTTGCTCCCACAGCTGGCACTGCCACTGAGGTGCTGCACTTGCATTAAAGCAAGGTGTGCATCTGAACCTCTGCAACTGTGTTGCTGTGGTTGAGCATAAAAAACGTTTAAAATGGGAAAATCTATTCCAGAGCACCTGAAAGCACTGACAGGCAGAGCTTTTTTTAAAGAAAAAAAACAACTGATTTTTTTAAAAATCAGTTTTTCAGGTAGATAAACAATACTTAATGATTATTTAAAATAATAACTTGTGAGGTGAAACTCGGGGAAAAACCTGGCATCTTGTTTAAATAGATCCTCTGATAAATTAAAGAACTCTGAAACTGAGCTGATCAAGCATACAAAAATGTTCTCTGGAAATGTTGGTAATTAATTACACCAGGTCGTGAAAGTTATTGGGGAGAGACGGAGAGAACAGAACAAATCCCTTAAGCGATGGCCTGCAGTTGCTGATGCGCGTTGTTGGGATTCTAAAAATAAACCAGACAATTTTAACTACCAGTTTTAGCAGTAAAAGGCTTAAAGTGCTTAAATAAATTGTCTAAAGTACAGCCTTCAGTATAGAAATACAGGAATCCATTATGCATGGTATGAAAGTGGGTGGAAATCTTTAGATTACAATAAGAAAAAGTAAAGCCTTATTTTCTTCTTGCTGTCAGTCTGGCCAGTGGCTTCTGCTGTTTGTGCTCAGCTTATGAAGGCAGAAGTTGCCATGACTGTTTTTCTTAATATTGGGCCAAGTCCTCCACACCTCATGCGTGTGATTAACCCAGGATAAACGAAGTACCTGCCAAAATGAGCCCACTGTCTGTCTGAGGATAATGTGCTGCAGCAAAGTCCTGGGAATTGCACAAAAACAGCTGCTAAGTCTCAAGCTTAGGTCCTGACCAACAACCCTTTGAGCTCACAGGACTTCACTTGTCCCTGCAGCCTGCTGACTTTATTTCTGCTTTTTGTGGCTCTCTTGGAGCCAGAGATTCCCTCAGGAGCAGTGGGACTGTATCTGGAGTATCCCTGGCCATGGAAACTCTTCAGCAATCTTTATCTGTGTGCTTTTATCAGTCCACACTTTCCTTCACAAAACGTTTATGTGCTTCCCTTACCCGCAGCCCCTGCCCTCTGCTACCACAGGGCTCCTGGCCTCAGCAGCAGGACACCTAAGAAAGAAATTCTAATCAGAAATTCTGATTCTAATCAAGTCAAATTCAGTAGCCAAACTGGCCACTCAGAGTTGAGTTCTTGTCTAGCCAGACAAGAACTTTCATTTCAAATTTAAATTTAATTTTGAAGAGCATTAGCAGCTGTGGTGTAAGGAGTCAGTGGTCACTCTTTGCAGGGGGTGAGCAGATCCCAGTGGGCTCATCCAGCCTGTGCTAAGGGACTTACAGAGGAAACTCCTGCGTCAGTAATCCCAATTCTTGTTCTGCTCTTGGACCAAAGAAATCTGTAGGTTTTCCTCTTTCCCTGAAAGGTCTGTGGTCCACAGTGGATCTTCCTTGCTTTCCTGTTGGAAGTGTTAGAGCACTTTGGGATGGCAGCCTGACAGACTCAGGTAAGGGGAAAGCAATCAGCTCAGGAGGTGGCATTTGTGACATCTTTTTCAGCACAAGTGGAATGTGTGCCAGGGATTGGAGACTTGCAGGGCTGTAACAGTGAGCTAAACTGATGTTTTATGTTTTAAACGTGATTCTGCCTGACGGAGAGGGTGTTGGGCTGGCAATTCACTGTTTCTTTTCCCGTTTTTACCTTTTTTTGTTTAAATTTCTGTCCAGTCATGGCAGTTTGCTCATTTATGAGAACTGTTCCCACTATCCAATGGTGGTGCATGAATTAAAGATGAGTGAGCACATTGTAATTCTTTATTTCAAATTTATGGCTGCCATCCTTTGAGAGTTCTGATTTCCCCCTCCTCTACGTTTGTCTCCTTCTTTTCTTAATTACCTCACACCTGCCTCCCAAAGCTCTTCCCTTCCCTGCACTCTGGCATTGCACACTCCACAGGGCTGCTGTGGGGTTGTCTGTCAGCGGCACCATTTGGTGTCATGACAGGTATCGATTGTTTATTCATTACTTGAAAGCATTTAATTAAATTTGACTGCATAATTAGCACGTTAGCAGGCAGACATGGCAGGGCAGCGGATGTGATTCTCAGAAATCCCCAGGCTGCAGCCCTTTGTGAGGAAGGTGGTGAGACAGTTGTCACTGTGGGGTGTTTTGGGATCCTGAGGTGTTCCAGATCAATCCCTGCATTCTGTGTTGCCCTTATGGTTGCATTAAAGAGCTGAACCTACACAGAGCCTTAAGTCCTGGTTCTGATGCAATTCCCTGAGTACACTGGAACTGAGGGCAAGCTCTCAATACTCTCACTTTCCATACTCAAGACAGGATGGATCATGATTCATTTACCTTCTGTCCCTGTAGCCAACCCCTTCACTATGAGTTTAGAAGAGAGGTTGTAAGGTTGTATGACACAATCAACATGTATTTAAACTGTTCTCCACTGTCATCTACCCTAATTTAGACAATAAACTTTGCCTTTCAGCAAACAGGAGAACAACATTTAAGTCAAAAGGGGTCTGATGTTCAGCTGAAACTTGAAATTGGCCAGCACGTGCTGATTCTCTCTCTGCATCTTAGATATTAGTACTTGTTGAAATAGTTATAGATTGTGATGCCCATCTGCATTTAAAGAGCTTAGGAAATTGAGGTGCTGTCAGTATTGTACCACAGAGATATGGACTACAGTGCCAGAAACAATAACACAAGAGCAAAAGTGAGAGAGAGGGAAATGGTGTGGGTGTGTGGAAGGTCCTTAGAAAAGCAGCTTCTTTGCCCATGGAGCAGAAACTGCCTTTGATCAGGAGGCCAGCACTCCTGCAGGGCTGGTGATGAGCAGCCCTAGGGGGCTGTAGGTCATTGGGCTCTCCTGACATGCTGTATTTTATTTTCTTTTGCAAATGTAAAACAGAGTTATCTACGTCTAAACACGTAGCTACCCTGCAAATATTTTTTGCGTGGAACAGTGCTTGTCCCTGCCTTACCAGGTGGCTCCACTGAAGTTGTGCAGTGTCCCTTTGAATCCATAAGCAGACTTGATCTAACTCCCCTTTTCTTTTATTAGTGACGGAGTGTCGAGGGGTATTGGACAATAATCAGCGATTTTCTTCGTTACCAACGTACCTACCTGTGAGCTATCGGCTCTTCAACGCTGAGACATCCTTCTTCCTCAGAGAAGCCAACCAGGACTTCATGAGGAACTCCAGTTTGCAGTCCAGGGTGGAATCATTCTTCCCCTACAAAGCCAAGAGACCTCCCGTGTTAAACGCCAGCTACGGCCCCTTTTCCGTGGAGCAGGCCGTGCCCCAGGACCTCATGGTGACACCCAACCTCTTTGGATCCGCCAACAAGTTCACCTACAACTGGAAGCTCCAGGCCTACATCATGAGCACCAAGATCTACCTGAGCAAGCCGCGGGTGCAGGTGCTGTTCTACATCGTGGGCAGGGACTGGGACGAGTACAGCCCCTCGGAGCGGCTGCCCTGCCTGCGCGTGTTCGCCTTCCGCGAGACGCGCGAGGTGCGCGGCAGCTGCCGCCTCGGGGGGGACCTGGGGCTCTGCGTGGCGCAGCTGGAGCTGCTGCCCAGCTGGTTCAACCCCCCCACCGTGCTCACAGGCCGTAAGAAGCTGGCAGAGCCTTTGGAAGGGAGCCCTGTGGAGCTTTACTACACGGTGCAGCCCGGGGATGAGAAGGGCGAGTGCACGGCCGAGGACATCCGCAAGGACAACGCCATCCGGCCCGGGAAGGATGGCATGGATGAAACCGTGTCCCACCTGCAGAGGATTGGCTCTGTCAGCCTCTACCGGGGCCAGGAGGCCTCCCAGCTCACGGAGCTACGGCTGGACAGCAACGTCGTGGTGTGGCTGCCCTCCAAGCCCGTCAAACAGGGGGAGGTTGTGAACGTTTACGTGACGATCGCCAACAATTCCACGGTGGATCAGTTCGTCCTCAGGTAAGGAGGGCTGCCCGTGCGTGTTTCTGGTGACACACAGACATCATGGGGATGTGGGCTGGATCTCAGCTGCTTTGAAGTTCATCCCCACTGAAGGTTGCTCCCAGTTACCAAAATACCTTATTTTCCTCTGTGGAGGGATTTGAAACCCTCGTGGCAGGGAGGTTTTTTAGCATGTCTGCCATGCTGTTTGTCACAGGCCCACGGTGTGCAGCAAGGTACAAAAGCACTGCTTTAGCAGGGCTGTGTCTGTGCCATGATGGACAGTAAGGCATCAGAAAAGTTCTCTGCTTTACAGCGCTTTTAAAATCCAGGTTTTTATTGCACAGGCATGGAGTTTGAATGTAGAAAAACTTCAATTACCTGCTTTTCTGTAAGTGCTCTGGCAGAGCTTGCCTCTCCCGCACACGGAGTGGTTTTGTTAGGAGAGCTCTGTAGGGAGGGTTTAACTATCCCCTTGCAGTTAAGCAGTGTTTGTCTTTGGCAGCACATCTACCCTTTAAAATAAGGCCCAACGTGTTTGATTTTGCTGCTGACTGCAAGGGGCTGTTAAAGTGAGTGCCATTATTTTGGACAGGAGTGGGAACACAGGAACTGCCTTACTGGGTCAGATCACTTCCCTTTTATTTTCATTTTTAGCAGTTTCCCTGCCGATCAGATGAAAATCCTTTGAGGATGACAAAGACTGGGAAACTTGTTAATCGCTGAAAATTTTGATGTATCTTTTTTTAACTTGTTACCAGGCTTTAAATTCAGTGGAAATTTCCACGGTGATAAGCAACAATTGCTCTCTGAAGCCTCAGGGAATCAGTTTCCCAAAAGATTCTGCACATGAAAGTATTTATTTCTAAGGCTTATATGAATTAGATTAATACATAGTTGACAACTACCGAGGAGAATAGCCTTTAGAGCAGGAAGTGTCGCTTGGCAGATAAAAGGCTTTTATTTGAAAAAAAAGGGGATTTTAGTCATCCCAGAGCCGTTCTGGTGTTTGCAGCTTTGGTTAAATTGGTGAGATAATCTCCCAGACACCTGTTTACTGGGTGAAACCTCTGCGGCAGAAGTATTTTCTGATGTTGTTACTTCTCTTCTACTGAAAATCGCTTTACACAGAAGTAGTAGCAACAGAATACTTTTGCACATAACAAAGATAGCTGTGGTGAAAGAAGGAGTCCAAAGGCAGTGAGCTGGGTGTTTGTTGGGTGAATGGGAGCGGGGATCACTCTCTGAAGTTCCGTGTCACAGTCTTTATTTTCCTGAAAAGTGAGTTGAAGACAAACAAGCTTGTTGAAATCTGATGATGTGTTTCTTTGCTCAGAAAGGATTCTGATTGAGAGGTGCAGGAGACAGAGATGAAGATGTGGGACATTGGTAGTTGTCTGTGTGACTTGCTGTTAGGGACAGAGAGGAGTGGCTTTGCTTTTGGGAACTGATTTATCTGAAATGCATAGTCTGACGTGTGTTGGTGTATTGGTGGGTCTGTGCCAGCACAAATGCAGAGCTCAGACCATGTTCTCCTGCTGAAAAACCCTTTTGGTGGAAAGAAGGTTTGCATTTTTGCTTAACATTACTTTGAACCACATGCAAGAACACAAGAGGCTGAAAAACTAAGATTTTTCTAAAGTCTAAAGTGGCTGTTTCTTATTTCCAGTGGGGATGGGCAGGTGGTCGTTGTCTTGGGGTGTAGTACAGGGCTGACTGATTTTGTAGAAGCCAGCCCTGTTCAGGGTGCTTCCTCCTCTCCATGACCAAGGCAGGAAAATGAGTGTGAGGTATTCCAAAGCAGTCTTGGAGTTGAAAACTCTCACAGGCGTGGTGAGGCACGAAATGGGAGCTTTGCTAAAGGTGTGCAGGAGGGTAACTCCATGGAAAAGAAATGGTTTTTACTACTTTCCTGCCACTGCAGTGGGGAGGGATAGCTGAATCCCGCTGGCAGAGGCTGTGTGGGACCATCCCATGAGCTCTGTGGCTCGTTCTGTTGGTTGCAAAGGTTGGTTTCGGTGGCAGGGGGCTGCTGAAAGGCTGGCAGAGCCAAGTGAAGCTTCCTGGGTGGAAATCTGTTGTCTTCAGCGCAACTTGTGAGGTGTGGAAGAGAAGGAGCATGGGCCAGGACCCCGTGGAGTGTCTGTGTCTCAGAAGGGGAGCCCAGAGAGCAGAGCAGCCAAGGAGTAGCAGTGCATATGCTGGGCCTGCCTGGGGGCCCCCTTAACCTTCTCCGTGGCCATTTGCCTGCTCAGAGAGAGCTGTGTGCTCTCATCCTCTTGGGTTCCCAGCAGAGCAAGCCCTACATCCTATGACATGCACTCACATTTAATCATCCTAAAGAAAAACACACCACACGTTATCCCCGGGCGCAGTGGGCTTGTTTATTTTCTGCTCCTTGTATATTATTCATTGAGGTATTGCAACATGCAGAGCTGAAGCAAACAGCATGTGATCATTGCTTGGGGGGTGGGAAATAATAGCTACAAATCTTCTCTGGCAAAAGGGAAGTAGGCTGGTCTGAATGACCTCATAGCCACAAATCACGGCAACTGAAAGCGTGTTCTTAAATTGTGTCTTAATTCAGAATCCTGGTACTGTATCTGTGGATTTATCAGCCCAGGAACACCAGTAAAGTCCTGGAGGATGACTGGTCTGGCAGGGAGTGAGGTGGGGTGTTCAGGGGAGTGCATTAAGGCTGTAGGAGCACGGTGTGGATAAACACAGCTCTTCCTTCCTTGAGCACAGGACTGCTGTGGGAACAGCTCAGAGCATCCTGAGAGGTTGTAGGTCCCATTCCTGTCCTGCTGTGTCACCTCTGGTAGGTCTTTACAGGCATTATCTAGATGCAAACAGTTGGTCAGCATCACCCTCAGGAGTGTTCAGTCCTGCTACTGAAGGACTTTGATTTCCTCTCATGGAAGGGGTTTCAGGTTTGGCTTACATTATCAACAATAATATGAATGGGAAAAGCTTGAAAAAAGAGCTGAAGGAATAGAGAAGGGGGAGGAAAATACTGCCCTGCTTTCCTACCACTGGATTTCTGGGCTCCCAAAAGAGAGATGAATTACACTTGCTGCTGATTGTACAGGAAGGAAAATTACTGTTACCTCTAGGTAAAGTATGAACAGAAGGGAAGGGTGCCCTGAGTGCATTGCTGGTTCTGGAGCTCCAAATCCTTCTCCAGGTACTACACCCCAGAAGGATCCTGCCAGCTGCTCCTGGTGGTGTTTCCTGCCACATTTCATCTGAGCACTGTACACAGGGCCAAGCAAGAGGTGTGAGAGCACTGAGTGCTTTATGTCACTCTGCTGGGCAGCAGATCAGCTCTAACTCACTCTACAAGGTGCTGAACCACCAGATAACCTGATTTATAGGAGGTATTGAGCAGGATAAGTGCAGAGAAAGGGGATGAAGTAGTTACATCCTGATTAGAGAAAAGAGATGTAACACAGCAGTATTTTCTTCTTCCCTTCAGGCTTCTTCAGGCAGATTTTGCAGTGCAGCTCGATGCACCTGAAGGGATGTAAGTTGTAATCACTGCTGCCTTTGTCCAGCAAACAAATCAACCCAACACGATGGATAATTAGGAGTAATAATAAATCTACAAATTGGATAAGGATAAAGGATAAATGCAGTGAGGAAAGCTATTAAACCCATGAGCTGAGACAGCTTTTACATTTCAGAGCCTAATGAGTATTGACAGCAGGGCTGTGTTGGGTGGTGCTGGCAACAACTGAAGGACCTGGAGGAGGATGCACATGAAGAGCAGCACCAGAGGCAGAGGCAGCAAAGGTAGTTAATGGTCCTAACATCTTTGTACAGCCTGCTTGGGGAGATCTCCAACACTAACTCTGCCTATTTGGCATGAAAGATCTGTTTGAGCCTCCCAAGGGAGTAAACCTCTCCGAGGAGCTTGGCCCTGCCCTCAGCTGTTCTACCTGCCCTACAGAAAAGAACCTAAAGCAGTAACATTTTCAAGCAGTTACCATTTCCTTTTAGATAGTGACATTTTAATCTTACCATATGATGAAGTAACTTATACTACCCTGAAAGGCAGTAGTATGACTTGAAGAGGTTTTACATATTTTATTTACAAAGGTTTATTTACTTCACTGTCTGGTGTTCAGCCTTGTGAAACTTTAAATCTTATTGATTTATTTTTTTGCTTTATTTTCCCTTCTACAGAATGATTGGTAACAATTCAGCTGCACACCTACAGTGGAGCAGGTTACTGAAGGAGAAGTAGTTCTCTAGTCCTTATTGTGCAGTAATTAGAAAGCTGAGACCAGGGTTCTCTTCTTTCTCCTGTTGAGGACTTCCTGATACTTTAGGAATATCGCTTCATCCATGCTTCCATCTTCCCCTTGTGGGCTGAGCAGGGTTGGGGAGGCTGGGCCATGCTTTGTGTGCCTGCTGAGCACAGAGTGTTTGTGTGTTACACATTAAAAGCAGCAGTAAATCAGTCACAAGTCCCTACGCTGGGGGATTGTGGTTTTAGCAAGTGCTGAGGTACAACAGCACCTCGCCAGTGTTTTGTTAAGATTTCTCCTGAGTAAATTCGTAGCTCTGGTGCCATCAGTTTGGGTATTCTGCTCCGGTGAGCAATGGGGGCAGTCTGCTGGAGCACTGCTAATTACCGTTTGCTAGAGAACATGACAGTAAAAGGGGAAATATTTCCCAGTGTAGCTTCAAAAAGCATTTGCGAGGTAAAAAATACTTCTTCAAAGAAGGGAATGCGTTAATGCTATTTTGAGAGAGTGGCATCTCGCTCCAGTTTAATTTCATTAGCCCTTAGCTGGCACTTTTCAGGGACATTGGTGTCACACCAGAGGCAGCTGGGTCCTCCAGACTAATGACTCGTTCCCAGAACTGCTAAGCTGGGGAGGATGTCCTTATGTCCTTCAAAAGGGGCTGAGAAAGGTGCTGCTCACCAGAACCAGTGAAGGAGGGAAGGGCTCACTGTGGTAGCAGCAAGTCCAGTTTAATAAAGTTTTAAAAGGAACTAATTATTAACTTGGAATTGAAGCTACCTGAAAAGAGAAAACAGGCACTCTTCCCCTGACTCTCTTTAAATGCCTTTAAAAAACTGCCTGAGAAACCTTTTGAATAATTCTCTTGACATCTCCAGTGAAATGTGCTCCTTAGTACTGAGAATAAACTATGGATTTATGGTTAGAAGGCTGATTCTATGTTCCATTCTTGGGAAATCCTTTGCTGGTTGAGCAAGACTGAGTTGCTGGAGCACAGCTTTGCAGCCAGGGAACCAGGAGGAGACTTGAGACCCCACTGTGATCAGCAGCTGAGCAGTGAAGCTCAGTGGTGCTGAAGTCCAGAGAGTACTCAAGTTGTAGCCTCCCTTCTGAAAACATCACCCTCAACACCTCCATCAGCTCCTGTGAAGTGGAATTCATGCAGAAACCTTGCAAGAATTGAGCGAATTGGTGGTGCAGTACCTGCAGGAATGTTCCCTGTCTGGTGGAAGCAGGCATTCCCAAAATGTGGATCTGTGGGTTCTCTGAGTCAGGGCCAGGCCTAGCTCCATGTAACTGCAGACAAACCTGAACTATTTATAAATATAAATGTATTTACAACTATAAAATAAACTTGGACTTTTGCACTTCAGGCTCGGATGTTTGAAAACTTTTCCCAATGCGTTGATTGGAAAAGCAAAAGACATGGATGGGAGCTGTTGTAGGGCTTGGCTGTGAATGGGAGAGAACAAAATTCTGTCATCAGCGGCCAGCCAGAGAGCATCTGCCTGTCAGTGCTGCCTCACGTGCTGGAGCCCAGGGCTGGCCCAGCGCTCGTTAGTTGCACACAGCGAGTTGGAGCTTCAGGGACTTCATCTCGAGGTGTCCTGTTAAAATCCCCTCCCGTGAGTCCTTTCCCTTCCCATCCCCTCTAGTTTGGCCAAACTGCTGAGGTCATTCCTGGCTCCTTCCCCACGTGCCTCTGCTGCTCGCTGGTGCCTGTGTCCCACTGGAGACCCTGCAGCCTTTCCCCACTTTGGAAAACCCTGCAGATGAGATGAGGCACTGCTGCTCCATTCCTGTTTAGACTCTTAGCCATTTGTGTGACTCAAGTTACAAGCGTTAATTAAATCCTTGCTTCCCTGCCTAATTAGTAACGATGGTGGCTCGTTAGGAGCTCACACCGTGTAAACCCCAAACCAGCAGTAAGGAGGGAAATCCCATTCTGTTGGGAGTTCAGCTGAATCAAGATAATGTTTTCTGGCTGTCTGAAGGAGGCTGGGATCTGATGCATTAGGGGATCTCCTGGGAATCCTCGGTGCGATTATCTGACAAGCTGTTGGGTTCCAGGGCCCCTGGAAGCAGAGCAGGGAAGTGTGTGAGCCTGTGGGTCTGAATGGAAATGAGCATCCCTGAGAAAAAATGGCATGACAAGGCTTGAAAAGCTTAGTGCCTCTGTGAAACTGCAGAAGCAGGAGGGACTTGCTGGAATCATACTGGGAGAGGGACATCAGCAGCCCCCAGCTCAGAGCTTGCAGGGAGGAGGATTTGGGATGGAAGGATGAATGGGGAGTAATCCGAGAGAGAAGGTACCTGTGCTAGCAGAACTGTAAAATCTGATGGGTTTGTTGTTTTATTGGTGCTTGTGGGGCCCAATGAGACAGAAAGTCTTAAGGACAGAAAGTATCAGGCTGATAGAAGCTTCTGTTCTGGCAGAATGCTGCTCCTCACTCATCACAGCACAGACACAAAGAAATTACACTGTTTATATGTTCTTATGGCACTTTACAGTTAAAATTTCCACAAAAGTCACAAGGATGTTGGGGAGAGCTGCTCTGAGGAGTTAATTTCTACAGAATGCTGAGCTTTGCTATAAATTATGGAAAGATTGACTCCAATTTTTGCCACCATTTCCTTTGGGACCCCCTTGGGTGTCTTTCCTTGAAATCCCACCCTGCCCTGGGTGTGCTGTCTCTTGAGGGAGGTGTATGTAGTGTTCTCTCGAAAAGCAAGTTGCTTTTCTACAGCCTTTGAATACACAGAAGAGCTGATTAAATCATAGTTTAGATGAGACTGGGTTAAAGGGAAATTCAGCGTTTTTGTTGTTTGTTTGCCTGGCTCCTGGTGTGTTACAAAGTGTCTATATTAGCGAAGCTGCCAGGGGGTTAATTTGCACTAACAGCCTAATCATCTCCAACCACATCATTTTAGGTTTTCATATTGCTGCTTAGATCAGCAAGACTAGAGAAAGGAAGACTCAAGAAAGAGCGTGGGTCTTGGGAGAAAAGAAAAATGGGGGGAAGCACTTCAGACATAGCCCTCTGCATTTTCAGCTGTCAGGCTGCTTAAAAGAATCTCTTTTCCATACCAGCTCTGGCTCTGAGATGTAACCCTTCATTTCCAAAGTGCCACGAGAGCACTTTGTGCAAGACAGGCTCATGAAGGGGAATATGTAGCACTTACCAAAATGCAGAGCTCGGTTCCTCAGCCTCCCTGGTTAGTTGTTAACCAGAACACATGAATAGGTGTGGATCCTGAATCACAGCTTGGTTTTGCAGAGGAAAGAGTGGCTGACAGACCAGGCCATAAAGTCATGCTTAGTCTTTCATTCACCCCGTGAGTGCTGGGCAGGGAAGTTCAGCCCTACAGGTGATCACTGAGGCAAAAATATTGTTACTGACCAGCCTAAGGGGGTCCTTATTTGGCATACTGGACATCTGTGGATCCTATTTTGAGGAAACTAAATTTTCCTTTGGATGGTGTGGCTGCTTACTCAGGGCTATAAGCTTTTCTGTAGCTTTTAAAGAATGAGCTGCTGTGATGGTAATTGCTGGAGTCACTGAGTCACTCGCTGTGCCTGGCCTCAGCAGGTTGTGCAGATACCACCAGCAGCAACAAAAATATTTTTCTGCTCGAGGTTCTGTCTAGCTTAGCAAAAGCCCTGATTGCACTGAGAACTCTTCCGATGGAAAGGAAACACCAGCCCACAGTAGGAGCCTGTCACTTAGGAACGGGCCCAAATTTAGTCCTGTCGAAAGGAATGAGAATATTCACAGGCTTTAGGCTACTTCTTATTCCTCTGGATTCAAGACATTCATGAGAGGCCACATTAGCAGCAGCTTCTGATTTTCCCTTCTATAGCAGCCTGGTGATGGTTTTCCAGGAGAAAGGAATGACAAAACCATTCCTTTGGTATGTGCTCAGTCACTGTTGGTTGTATGATGACGACTGTGGACAATGTACCCTTGTAACATTGCCTTTTGAGACAAAAGATGACAAAAGGCTGGTGTTAAAGCTATAGTTCATTTCTCAGCTCTGGCCCAAGCAGAGGCTCAGGGTGAACATGAGAAAGAGCAAGCAGTGTGTCACAAGTGAGGACAGGAGGGTCACAGCCTCGCAGGTAACATCCCAGTAGTGTTCAAGGAGGTGGCTTTGGGTCCTCGAGACAGGACTTTGGTGTGTGGGTGGCTGCTGCTGTCCTCAGGATCCGTGAGAGTGGTGATTCCAGATGCCTCTGGAACATCATCCTCGCAGCAGAGCCTCTCGAGGGAAGCACCAGCACCTCGGGGTCTGGGTGACACTGAGCTTCACAGGAACTGGCCAGTGACTCTCCTGCTGGAGTGTCAGTACCCTAAATCAAACTGTTCAGAGCCCTGGAGAGGATATTGCAGGTGACAGTCCAGCCTGGGCACAACACGTGAGGAAGATGTGTAATCTCCCTTTTCCAGGCTCAAGGGTACTGCTGAAGAATCTTCCTCTTATCTACCTGAGACAATGCTACTGTAATATGTACTGGGCAGAAATCCTGAGAGGGCTGAATGGAGATTTTATCAGCTGGTTGTAGATAGTGACAGCTGCTAATGTTAATATCTTCCAAAGGATCTTTAAAGAAATTTTGAATAGTTGTGCAGAAATTAATCTGCCTCATCCCTCTTTGTGTTACTGAGGTAGGGCTGTGCTGTCATCTCCAGCCTGCATTCTTTAATTTTGCCAGCATCAGGTGATGGGCTCCCTGTCCATTGCTATGGTAACTGCTGATTTATTTCTTACTCAAAGAAAACATTGACATAAACCCCAGCGCAGTGTGTCCTTTTTATTCACTGTGCACACCTAATGGATGCCAGAGCTGTGCTCGTGTGTCGAGGCTGTGCTGGGTGGAGAGCAGGGCACTGGTGTGGCACTGGTGTGGCACTGGTGTGGCACTGGGGTGTCTGTGGGGTGTCTGTGGTGTGTCACTGGTGTGTCACTGATGTGTCCCTGGTGTGTTCCTTGGGTGTCTGTGGTGTGTCACTGGGGGGTCACTGGTATGTCCCTGGCGTGTCCCTGG
Organism: Vireo altiloquus; assembly: GCA_013396875.1. Classification (NCBI taxonomy): domain Eukaryota; kingdom Metazoa; phylum Chordata; class Aves; order Passeriformes; family Vireonidae; genus Vireo; species Vireo altiloquus. The sequence continues at coordinate 295,191 of VZRF01015761.1, forward strand.
CGTGTCATTGGCATGTCCCTGGCGTGTCATTGGCGTGTCCCTGGCGTGTCCCTGGCGTGTCATTGGCGTGTCCCTGGCGTGTCCCTGGCGTGTCATTGGCGTGTCCCTGGCGTGTCATTGGCGTGTC
>VZRF01015761.1:300452-313864 GCA_013396875.1 Vireo altiloquus
TTTTTTTTAATCCAAACAGTGCTCCCACTCTCTTTGATTCAGTTCACCTTGTTTATTTTTAAATAAACATATGGCACACTCATCTCTCACCCAGACCAAGAGCTCTCATTGATGACAGTGGGAGCTTCACCCCCCCAGGATGAGAGTAGGGATCAATAAAGGAACTCCTGAGAGCTGGCCAGGCCTACATTCCACTCTCCCTAACGTAGAGTGGTTGAAAAGCAAACAATCCAGTGAGACCTAATCAAGTTAAGTGCATTTAAAACACACGTGGGGACTGTCATCAAGGGATTGCAGTCAACAGAACTGATAGAAACCTTTCAGAGCCTTGGTGCAAAAGGTGGGCAAGCTCCTGGGCAAGCTCCTAGCTCAGTGAGAGCCTCTGACCTGCGGGGGAATGGCTGCAGTCTCCTGTGTTTTCTTACCTCGCTGCTTACTGAAATAAACATTTATGTATGTATTTTTGTACAAATACACACATATATGTATGTTTAGCAGCACCAAAGTAGGCTCCTGGTGGATGTAGATAAATCTCACACCTGTTCTTCAAACGAGTCCCTTTTGGGTCACAGAATCTCAGACTGGTTTGGGTTGGAAGGGACCTTAAGGATCCTCCAGCTCCAAGCCCCCTGCTTGGAGACCTTCCACTGCCCCAGGTCCTTCACAGTCCTGGCACTCCCAGCATGTTGTCCAGCACGTGGGACTAGATTTAAGCTAAGATTAGGGCTTATGGGTCAGAGCATTTGCCTTCTCCTCCATGCAGAAGCTCCTCTTGCTTTTCCATGCACGTTGCAATACTTCCAACAAGAGACAGCAGCGACAAACACAATTGCCGAGGTTGGCTTGGCTTTGTTCCCTTCTCTCTCTAGCCCAAAAAGCAGGGAGGGAGAGGAGGAGCAGGGGGTGGCTCTTGGCCAGTTTGCTGAGGGTTTGCAGCAAGCAGACGTGTGCCCCTGAGGCTGCATGGCTGCGAGGTGCCAGGGGCAGCTCTCAGGGCTCTGTCCTGCACAGCTCTGCCTGCATCTCCCTGCTCTGGCATCCCTCTGCTCAGTGCCTGGGTGGCAGCAGCTGTTAAATGACTCTTGGTGGAGTTAAACCAGGGGTGCACCCACAGCAGGGCTGTGCTGGGTGTCCTAGAGTTTGTCTTTGTTATTTTTACGTGTGATTTTGATTGGGTATCCCTGATTTTGGGTGACTGATAAGGCAGTAAACATACACAGATTGTGTTTTACACGCATTGAGATAAAAATCTCCTCCACCGCTGGGCTTCTTTATCCAGAAGGAATATTTTCTTTAAATATTTCTTCGCAGCTAAACTCAAGCTGAAAGATTTAGTCATCTGCCACAGAGGCAATCTTTGTGTGCAGACCTGGTTTTCTGTATTGAACTTGGTGAGTGCTGGACTTTGGTTCTGCAAACCCAGAAATCTCATGAGCTCTGAGTCCCAAATGGCTCAGTTATTTGTGTGCTAGAGGTATTGATCACACTGAGTAATGATAATCAGTTTTCCTCTTAGGAGTGAATCCCCTCAGAGTTCCTTGCAGTTGGGTCTCATCTTCATTCACTTTAGTTCAGGTACATCTTGATGTCACAACAATCATAAAATTTCATGTTGTAACTGTTGGGTTTTGGCCTTTTAGCTGAGGACAGATTCAAGAAAATTTATTCCTGCTAGCACAAAGATACTAAGAGATTCTGAGCTGCCTCTAGGAGTGATGATAAAGAGGGTGAAACATTGTAGTGAGCCTTTTCTAGTCTGACTTCTCTCCAGATACACCTAGATTTTGCTTAGGAAATATGATTTCCATAATAATTTAAAATCTGTCAGACTCCCTTCCTAGTCTTGTTCTGACTGTGTTACACAGTAAACCTGAAGGATGGTCTTTTTTTAAGGACAGCCCAGGGTAAAAATAGTATCTTTCTCTCAGAAATGGGTGAAAGAGTTTTCACAAACCCTGCCAACAGTGTTCCTGGCTCAGAGCATTTCTATTTATCCTGCTTTTCTAAAAGCACTGAATTCACTTTCAAGTTTGAAAGCATTAAAAAAAAAAAATAAATTGGAGATCCAGATTTGATGGTGCACTTGAAAGATCCAGCAGGCATTAAAGTTCCATCTCGTATTTGAGTTGTTCTCGGCATCAAGCACCAAGATGCCAAATTATGAGCTGCTGGCAGAGCTCCTGTTTGCCTAGCAAAGCAATCCTATCATAATTAATGTGGCGAGGCTTCTCTGCATAGGAAAATATTTATGGGATCTGCAGAGCCCACAAAATGAACCGTAATGAAAGCACTCTGCCAAGTTTGGCTGTGCAGATTAAGGACATATGGTTGGTCTTTGAAGGCTGGTGCCTGCCTTGTCTCCCTGCCATCCCTCTGCCAGTCCTGCTCCCAGGTGCCAGGAGGTACCAGCACCAGCTCAGGGTGTGTTCTGAGTTCAGGTGAACAGCTGCAGCTCAAATCAAAAGGGACATCGAGCTGTGTTAGTGCCTCCCTGTCTCCCCTCTATACATCATATAAGCTCTTTGTACAAATAGTTTGGAGTTTCTGATTATCCCAACTTCTTTTAGAAGTTCTGCAGTCAGGCTGACATACGAATCTGCTCTCAAAGTGAAATAATCCTGCTAAAATCACCATGGAAGAGAACAGAATTTAACCTGTTATATCCAGATTAAATAAATCCTGCTGGAAAGACAATTAAAACTTCAATTTCTGTGTTGATTACTGTGATGTTTTACTTTTAAAAATCTATCTTTAGGAGAAATGATGCTGTAGGTTACTTCAATTATTTATTTTTGTCCTTATGCAGAACAGCGAGTGAAAAGCTGGGTTAAAGGCTGCCCAAAATTACAAATGATTGTTTATTTTTAAAAACGGTGTTTACCTCACTGGAAAGACATTGGCATTTGGGAATGGGAAATGATGAGAGATGTAAACAGAAACATCCTTCATTGTCAGGGCAGCTTTACTACAGAAGCATGTTCAATCAGCGCTGGCTCCTTCTCATTAAGTGGTGTCACTTAATTACAGCTCCAGGTGAAACAAAATGATTTGCAATAACCATGTCAATTTAATTAGCATGATACAAATATAAGCCTTTGTTGGTTTTTTTTTCCCCTCATTGCATAATGCATGGCCGTGACCCCTTTAAATGTATTTACTTTTATTGACATTTTAATTGGCCGCCCACGCACGGTTCCTGTGTGCAGTGATTTTCGTAGGAACAAAAGGCAAATGACTGTGCCACTCACAGGAGGAACCACATCAAATGACATCGTTTGCCCCTTGCTGCTGTTCTTCCCAAGGGGTAAAAGCATCCCTAAAGGTCTGTGGTGTGAACAGCAGAGGAAGAAGGACACTCAGGATTTCAGCATGACCTCACAGGGCAGGGGCAGCCAGGACCCTCCTGCTCCCTGAGGTGGCAGAAACTGCCAAGCACACCCAGGGCAGCTCTCAGAGGATGCTTCAGGCACTGTGATCTCCTTTTTAAAACCAGACATGCTTAAAGAGAATCTAGAACCAGAGCATCTCTTCCCTCATCTCTGACTTTCTTCCCACGTTGCAGTTCGTAGATAATTTTGCAAAGTCTTTTAGGGTCATAAATGATTTCACACCATATATATTTATAACATTTATTTTTCCATTAGTTAAACCATTTTTTTTCCTGTTCTCACTCTGGATGGTGCAAGTTAGTTCCATTCTCTGTGGAGGCTTGTTAGGTGCAGATTCTTTTAATTAACTAACTATGGATCAGTTTTTCAGAAGATCTTTGAGGTGCCTGAAGAGAGGTTATAAGATAAGCAAAACAGAATGAGAATCCATATCCTCCTAGAACTGGATCTTTGTTAAATGTCTTCTGGGTGTTTAACTGTTGCAGTACCTTTAAAAACGTGGGTAAATCTTAGTGTGATTTGTGAGCTTTCTTTTGATGCTCAGCAGAAGGTGCTCTAAGGGAAGGAGTTGGACATCTTGCAGAATTGCTGCTGAAACAGCAGTGAAAGGCTCTGTGAGCTCAGAGCTCAAACCTGCTCCTGTATCTTTGCCAGGATGATGAAGGTAGAAAAGTCTGGTCTGTCTTTTTCTCACTCATTGGAAAAAAACTACTTTCCTTCTGTGAGCAATAGAATTTTGTACCATGCCCCAAATGGTCAGTGCTGTTCCTCTGCCTACCACTAATTTTCACTTTGTCCAGAAGTCATTTGAAAAGCTCTTTAAAAATTTTTTTTAAGTAGGAAAATGCTCTGAAATGTTGCAAAAATCCCTCAGTACAGAAGCAAGTGGAAATTCACAGCAGAAATGACAGATGTGGAAGAGACCAACCTGCATGTTACCACCAGTGCTTCTAATTATAGGCCAGCAGAAGAAAATTTTGAGCTGAATTTTGCCAACATTCAGCCTACAACAGTCAGTCTGTGATTAGTCATGTCATCAAAATATAAACAAAAATAATTCAATCATCAAAGCAGAAATCCCATCTGCAGGGGGTGTAAACACTAAGATGGAAGAAATGCTGCCTTTCAGAAGGACAGAGCAGTGTGACTTTTGAATCCAGCAGAAAAGCTTCATCTGTGTGGATAATGTATAAGTACAGTTTCTAACGTGGCTGAAAACTACAGTCAGAACTTCATTTTATGGCAGCATCCTGGCAACCAAAGTGTTTGGCCTGTGAGTCTGATGTTTTCAGACTGGCAGAGTCTCAGCTAGAAATTAATGTGTCTAAAGACTAGTTTTGTTTCATAGAGCACAGATAATATGAAAATTTGATTAGTTCATACTCCATCAACATAAAAGATATGAGGTATGAATATTCTATTAACATCTTTGAACTGAACAAATGGCTGTGCCTGCTCGGTTGCAAGCACCGGATTTCACAATCACAGAAAACTCCTCTGTTTGTTACAAAGGGTGATACATAATGCCAGCTTCAAGAATTTATCATTTTGCAATACCACTGCTAGGACAGTTCATGGTCTACTACAGAAGCAAGAAGAAATGGAGGCTGGAGTTATAAATGAGAACAGAAAATGTAAAAAGAGTCTCAAGTCTCTCTGTGCCTTATGATTTTCATGAATATAATGAGATATGGTTGGGCCATTTGAATAGATAAATGAGGGCTCCTTGTGTGATGGAAGTACAGAAGACATCAGGAGAGAGAGATTTTTCCTCTAAGCGTTTAAAATGTCCAGTTCTTGTGATAGAGGCTGATTTTTAGGTGAGGTGCAATCTAAACCCTCAGTGTCTACAGTGGATTAAAAACTCTTTCTTGCTCCTTTTCAGAGGAAATGTTTTAATGTCATATTGTCTTGGGTACCTCAGATCTTTTCTCCGAATTCTTTTAGTTGCAATTCTAGAAACAGTTCTGCTCTCGCCTCCAATCCTATTTCCATTAAATGCTAAATGGCTCCCTCTTTCCAATAATGGAAAAAACTCCATTGTTGTGGTGTTTATAGCTCTGGATTATTAGGAGCTGAGTTTGGCTGAAATTCTTGGCGAAATGATGTGTTCAGTGAAGAGTACAACTTCGAGGCAGCCAAAGAAATTAATATGTCAAATTTTAATTTAAGAAAGATCTGAACAACCTGAAAATGAAACAGAGCCTTTCCATTTATGAAAAAAGAATCATTTCATCCAGTAACATTTTTTCCTGCCTTCTGGTAAATAGCAACCCCCCAAACCATTTTATGTTGACAGTAATAATTTTACCTCTGTTAGCAGTTTAGTCTGACCAGCAACCCCCAAATCAATTACTCACAAAGTTCTATTTCCGAGCTTTTACTTTTTAATATCCTTTAAAAACGCTGCGAGTTCTTTTTTGTGATTTAGAGTTTCCTCCTGGGGCGAGCAGGGTCTCTGCAGTTGTGTTCCCACTGATCCCACACCGTGAGAGTCTCACGTGCTGAGGCTTTTTCCAGGTCACTTCTTGTTGCCAGCAGCTTCCGAGGGCAGTGGGAGCTGGATGAGAGAGACAAGATCTCCAAAATCTTCATGAGACTCAGCCAGCTCTGCTCCATTTCAGGTTCAACGTGGAACTAGACTGAAGGTGAGGACACATCCATCACACACCCATCTCCAGGGATGATGGGCACATGGAATTGGGCCCTGAAGTCAATGGCCAGCAGAGTGCCCAAATGGCCACTGGCAGCTGGGCTTGTACCAGCCATGGTGTGACCAGCAGGCCCAGGGCAGTGACCATCCCCTGGGCTGGGGGGTTTGGAAGTGTTATTTCTTATTTGTGGGGGTTGGTGCTGTTCTCTGCACAGAGAATTATATATTGTTAAATAAATAAATAAATAAATACATTTATATAATAGCCATTTATTTGGAAGCTGAGAGTTATCCTGGTTTGTGCAATAAAGAGTCTGCAGGGGTTCTGCTGTGGCAGGGAGAAGTGAAACCTCTGTGATGTGTGAGAGCTTGGAGAGCCTGGTGTGGAGGGTGAGGAGGATGAGCTGAAGGCTGGGAGAAGTGGAAGAAACCAAAATAAAGTAGTTTTGACAATAAAAGTGAGTAGTGTTCCTGCATTTGGGGTAGAGTAGTCGAAAGTTTCCTTTTTCCTTTTTATCCTGGTTCATCTACATTTGTTTCTGCTCTCTGTGGAGAGAATCTTTAGTTGGAAGCAGAATGGATTTTTCTTCTCAAATTCCATAGATTTCTGTATCAGCCTCTAGTGTTTCCACCAAGATAATTCTGTATTAATGAGGTTAACTGAAAGTGCAAATTCAGATTGTCTGCAGTGCTCCCCAAGGACTCTTTTAAAGCTGGGCTTTGGATCTCTCTGGCTATAAAACCATATTCTAAAAACTCAGAATTTTCTGTGTTGGTTTCCTCTCTTTGCNGTACCAGCCATGGTGTGACCAGCAGGCCCAGGGCAGTGACCATCCCCTGGGCTGGGGGGTTTGGAAGTGTTATTTCTTATTTGTGGGGGTTGGTGCTGTTCTCTGCACAGAGAATTATATATTGTTAAATAAATAAATAAATAAATACATTTATATAATAGCCATTTATTTGGAAGCTGAGAGTTATCCTGGTTTGTGCAATAAAGAGTCTGCAGGGGTTCTGCTGTGGCAGGGAGAAGTGAAACCTCTGTGATGTGTGAGAGCTTGGAGAGCCTGGTGTGGAGGGTGAGGAGGATGAGCTGAAGGCTGGGAGAAGTGGAAGAAACCAAAATAAAGTAGTTTTGACAATAAAAGTGAGTAGTGTTCCTGCATTTGGGGTAGAGTAGTCGAAAGTTTCCTTTTTCCTTTTTATCCTGGTTCATCTACATTTGTTTCTGCTCTCTGTGGAGAGAATCTTTAGTTGGAAGCAGAATGGATTTTTCTTCTCAAATTCCATAGATTTCTGTATCAGCCTCTAGTGTTTCCACCAAGATAATTCTGTATTAATGAGGTTAACTGAAAGTGCAAATTCAGATTGTCTGCAGTGCTCCCCAAGGACTCTTTTAAAGCTGGGCTTTGGATCTCTCTGGCTATAAAACCATATTCTAAAAACTCAGAATTTTCTGTGTTGGTTTCCTCTCTTTGCTTCCAGCATTCAGCTGTTTGTGATAGCAGAGCAGGGAGGGAAGAAAGAGGCAGCCCTTGGCGACTGAGCAGGAGAATATATGCATTATATATATTAAGAATATATACATTATATTAAGAAAATTCAAGAGCATTTGAATCTCATTAAGGCTGTGTGGTTCTGAATCTTTGGGTTTCCTCGACAGGAGGAAACCTTGGCAATTCTGGTGACATTTGAAGCAGCAAATTCTCCTTTCAGGGTGGTGTGTAGTATTTATTTCACTTCTGCAGCTCTGCTTTACCTGCATCTGATTCCCATTCAGCCTCCCTGCAATCATGGCATCGTTTTGAGGATCATTTCTTTAACAACATGTGTTTAAGTTTTCTTTGGACTGGAGGTATTTTACACACTCATTGTCTGCCCAATTGACAACAAGGTTTAGAAATGGATTTTTAAAATTCCAGTTGGTATTGTGGTGTATTTCCACAGCCTTTTCTGTGTTTCAAGGGAGACAGAGGACACTGCTAAACACTGATCACTGTGACTCAGCAGTGCTGTCCATAATCTTCTGACCTATTACAGAAATGACAAAATCTCCTCCTAAGTTATTGTTGAAGCAGCAGTCCTGGCCTTGAGGAACAGCTGCTACAACTGCAAATGAAGCACCAGCGAGAGCAATTCATGTTTTTTTATAGGAAGTTTTTTTCCAGGAGGTTTCCTGCACTCCTGAGGAGGCGAGGGCATCACTGTATTCACCCTTTTTTTGATATTCCCTGTGCTGTGCTTATTTTTATGCTCAGGTAGGAGAATGGCTCATCACCCATTATTGTGCTGCAGAATAACTTGTCTCTCAAATGGCCTCTCCAGCTGCTGCCCCAGATTGCCAAACAAATCCAGCTTTTTACGAGCATCTAAATAGATGCTCCAATTATGCCCATTTTATCTTCAGTTCTCTCCCCTTAACTGAGGTGTTATCACTTAACTGAAGGTCACTTAATGGCTTTTTATGTCCTTCATTGGTTCAGTTTGAGAAGGGCTTGCTTTAGGAGCCCCTGCTCACTGTGGTTCCCTCAAGGTCCTACAGGAGGAACACCTGGGGCTGATGATACCAAAAGCAGCCCCTGTGAGCATCGTGTGGCATCTCAGGGGTTTGTGATGGAGGCTGGAATTGAGGTTCCAAAGGGCCCAGGCAGCAGCACAGCCACTCCCTGTCACGCTGGTTTGAGTCTCCTTGGACCATTTCCCAGCAGGGAGTGTTCATTACCTGCAGACAGATAAAAGGGAATCACAGGCAAGTGAGTGAGGAAGGAATGTCCAGAATCAGATCAGGACTTTGCCAGGACTGGGCCAGTTAAATCATCATTTGTTTGAGAGTGTCTGCATGTTCAGTGAACACAATAATACCTGGTAGTTTCTTAGATGATACTGCTGGGAAGATGGAATTTTATAGGTATAAAGGACTTTACCTTGAGAATTCTGACACTCTGAGGACATTGTGCATACTAGTTAATAGTTCAGTACAAACTCCTTCATCACTAACTCTAATGTTAAAAAGTAAACCCATGAAAATCTGTTTCTGTTAAGCGAGACCAAACTGTCTTTGTGGATGTAATGCTAATATTTAGTCAGAGGAAGGCAGAATGATTGACAGGATACTTTTAAGGACTTACTTTAAGGGTTTTGTACAGGCTTTAAGGGCAAAAGTCCTAACTGTGATTTCTTTTGAAGATGCTCTTTAAAGACACAGGAAATCAACACCCTGTATTTAGAGAAATGTGACCATTTCTACCTCAAAGACTTGAAATGTCAGGAGTCCAACAAGGCCATCACCACTCTCTGTTTCCTGATTTCTTACACATCTTGTTAGAGCACTGAGCCCTCGGGAGGGGGAGGAAGGCTCAGTGCAGCAATTTCTCTCTGTTCTGAGAGGGAGCTGTGAGCAGGATCAGCTCAGGGGCTATCATTGTGCTACAATTCCCTGTTGATGCAAAATGTGAAAGAAGAATCCCAAAGTGATGAATTTCTGCTTGTCTCAGATGTATCCAGAGGCCTTTGTGCTTTGTAAAACACCTCTGTTGCTCCAGAGGCTCCCCCAGTCTGCTGGATGTCCACTGATCACAGCCAGTTTCCATTTATGCTCTCACACCTAGGCAAAGGGGAAGTGAAATGTGCTGTGACTGGGAGAATAGCATTATCTATCAACCTGGGCAACTTCCAGTAGGGACAAATGACTACTTCAGTAGTGCAAGATCAGGCTTTGGGATTTTATTTTTAAGTATCAGAATGATATAGCCATCAGGTGGGGGGAAATCCTCCTCCCACTGCCTTCTCATTTTGAGTTTCAGACACTTTGCCCCACTTTTATAGCAGCACTGTATCATATTTACAACATCCAGCATTTCAAGGTTAGATGGCCAAGTGTTGAGTCAAGGAAAAATTGCCTTCTCAGGGATACTCAAATATTTCAGTTCATGTTTGGGAGACAGCACTGATGTGCTACTGGTTGATTTCATTTCAGAAATGGACACCACAATGATTCATCTAGAGAGTCAAAAAGCTGATCTCAACCTCAGGACTCACTTTTCAAACACAGCCCAGGATCAGATGTCTTGGGTGCAGGCAAGGAATTTATTTCTCTACAATGCTGCTTCTGGAGCTTTCAAATTTGTTAAACCACTGTGTTTCAAATAGAAATGCTGCTGTGTTCTGGATGTGTCAGGGGGCTCAGAGTCCCCATCAGGAGTGTATGGTGTCACTGGGTTTTCCTGATTCACCTCCATTGCTGTGTCTTCATAGCCACTGTAGGAATTAAAGCAAGAAACTGGGAGAGGTAAGAAAACATGGGGGAAGTTCTTTTCCTCTGCAAGAATCTGTGAGGAAAACAGGGCATTCCTGGGCTTGTGCAGCCTGGAGAAGAGGAAGGATGGAACAGGAGGCCCAGACAGGCTGTAGAATTTATGTCCTTGAAGGATTTCAAAATCCAACAGCCCTGAGCAGCCTGCTCTGAGTTCAGTGGTGGCCCTGCTGCGAGGAGGGGACAGGACAAGAATCCCTGACCTTGTATTGTTCTGTGCTGCTGGGGAAAGAATGGCAATTAATTAGAAAGGGGACCTGGAGAAGGTTGAAGGGGAATGTGGGTATGGATGTACAAAATCAATTAGAGAGCATAAAGCTAACTGGAATAAAATACGGATCACTTAAGGACTGTCTATCTTAATGCATCATCTTTTCTTTTGCCAATTAATACAGAAAGTAGATCAGCAAGTTAAGTCAGACCAGGAATTACCAGGGACTTCTGCAAATAATTCTGACCCTTTCCTGCTTTCCATCTGTGATACAGTGGCTGTTGGCTGCCACATTTCCATCCTTCTTTTAATCTCTGTCACTTCTTGTCAATAGAATTTAAAGTACCCATAAAGATTTCATGATCTCAGTGTCTTCTCCCAGGCATTCTGTGTTTCTAACTTTTAAGTAGTTCTGTCTAAAACCCAACATTTCCAGCACATAAAAGTCTCCCTTTGCAGGCTTTTGTCTCCCTGCAAAGCCTTGGCTGTTTTGCAGAGAGGAATTCTCCTGATTCCCCATTGTTTGTGGTTTGGCCAAAGAGTGAAATCAGAGTTTATGCCACTCTTGGTGGCTCGAGCTTGATTTAAGCTCTGCAATTTCCAGCTGTGCTCCAGTTCTTGGAGTCACTGATGACAAGCTTGGGTGACTGGAATTACCTCTTTGGCTTTAACATTTTCCAGCAGCGATTTCAGGAAATTCAAAGGAGGCACAAACAAATAAATGTGACAACTCTATTATTGTAAATAAAGGTGCTGCAAAAGACCCCTTGTGTGTTTTATGCCTTCAGGATTAGCGTTCCTTCCCAGGGATATTTTACCCCACGATATTTACTACTTCTTTTTCAATATAAATAGTTGTTATGTTGGTTTCTGCTAATATTTATTTATTCCCATTTGGAAGCAAGATATTTATCAAATAAAGGCATAGACACCTGGCCTGGTTCTGTTATGATTAAAGCAAAAATTAGGCTAAATGATGTATTTTTAATAACAGAGCGAAATTTGGAAGCAATTGAATAGACTAAGAAATTATTCAGAAGAAAATTAATGCTTTCAAGGGAAAAATAATATCTTAAATTTAAAACTAGAAGCTAGGAATTATTTTATATATAACCTATAAATTAGACCTATAAAACTGCTTTTGAGGTGACAATACATTTTCCAAGAATATAGCACAATCCAGAATGGGCTGGACTCTGCAAAAAAATGATGATTTCCAAATTTTGGTTAGGCATTATTATAGTAACTTTTGATAAAAATTTAAATATATTCTTTTAAGTTGTAACAGGACACCTACTGTTCACAGCCTTTGGCTCCAGCTCCCAGAGTGTTCCTTCCCTCACCTGTGTGATCAAAGATGAGCATTCCTGAATGCCAAACCCTGCAGATGCTGAACCTCTCTTGCATAAAGCTCCGAAAATGTCACTGATGGAGACAGTTGGTATCTTCCTGCACTCGAAGCTGGCAGTGTGGGACCTGCAAATTTACTTTTCAGTGTTTAACTGTTGAATTTTAAAGGGATTCAATGGTTTTTCGGTTTGAAAATGCTTTGTGCAAAAATAAATATCAGAACATCTCATTAGCAAGAATGGTTTCCCTTTGCATTTCCATTGGAAGGTCAGCAGCCAACACACTCTCATCTCTGTCCTGCTTTCCTGCAAAGCTGAGCTGAATTGTGCTTTAAATTATCCCATCTTAAAAACGCTGTTCCTTTTTTTATCAGTCGAAAAACCTTTACAAGCCTCCTAAGAGTCCTTGAAGCAGTTACCTTTGAACAATTACGCCGGATTGTTGTAAATTTTCCATATTGTTTTTATTGCCTCTCTGAAGCGATCTGGGATTTTATATCCCTGCTTTTTCATAGGGTCTGGTTCTCCTGACAGATGCTTGCTTACATCTCCCAGGAACTCTAATGAGAGCCAGGCATATGTCTGCTTTCCAGCCTAGACCTCCTTATGCTCATACTGCCTTTATTCTTTTTTCTCCCCAAACTTGCTGTGGAGTTAAGGAAGAGAACTGGGGCAGTTCCATCCCGAGCTGTGCCTTCCCTTCACTGCTCCTCTTCTGAGCTCTCATCTTCAGTGAACTGCAGATTAGTGACACCAGTTTGCACTTACATTTTAATTCCTGAAAGAGTGTTTCTGAATGTTTTAAAACTGTGAACTGACGGCAATAAGATGCAATTGCAGTCAGGGATTGGATGTTGAATTCATCTCTCGCAGTCAGCAGTGAAAAGCTGCACTTTTTACAGGTTTCCATGTGCCTGCTGCTTTCTGCTTGCTTTGCCTCTCTACTCCCATCCGGGCATTAAGCAGTCTTCAGGGAGATTTAATTTTATGAGTGGTGAGAGCTCTAAGACTCAAAATCTCACAGAATGTCCTGAGCTGGAAGGGACCCCCAAGGATCACCCAGTGCAGCTCCTGTCCCTGCCCAGACACCCCAAAATCCCACCCTGGGCATCCCTGGCATCTACTGGAGCTCTGGCAGCCTCGTGCCCATTCCCTGGGGAGCCTGGGCAGTGCCCTGAGAGCTTTCCCTGCACCCTGGATCAGGAGTCAGTCCATGTCTGCAGGTTTTCCAGCGTGCACCAACAGTACACATGTGTCAGGAGGTACTTCCAGGGGTAATTCGTGTGCGTGCAGCAAATCCAAGGCATGATGTGGACCTTGTGCTGCTCACAGGTGAGGACACAGCAAACAGGGCTTCCTTCTGCATCTCCCCTGTCAGGGGGGAGATGTTCTTCTTTGCACCCTGGCTCCTGGCCCGGCTGTGTTCCTTGTTTCAGTGTCCCATGTCCCGAAAAGATGAAATGAAGCTTCTTTCTGCTGTTTCAAAGCTTGTTTATTTCTT
>VZRF01015761.1:313961-423324 GCA_013396875.1 Vireo altiloquus
TAGCAAAACCTAAAAACTCCAACTCCACACTCTGTGCTGCACTAAACAACATCTCCTCATTGCTTTGGTGTTCTCAGCTCACCCAGAATTGGGGGTAAATGCTCCCATGAGCTTGGTTTGCAGGCCAAGCCTTTTTTGAGGAGCTCTGAGGGTAAAACAAACATTCAGAGGAGCAGGAAAAGTTCCCAAGCTTTTCCTGGCTCCAACAACCCCCTGCACACCTGGGCAGGTGAGACAAAGCAGTTTATCTCTGGCATGCTACAGCACTCTGTGTCTTTTGGACTTGTCTCCTTGATGTGCAGGTAGAAATTTCTCCTCCTGCCGGTTTCTCTGGTGTTTTGATTGTGACTGGAGCCTCTGGGCATGTAATACTGCAGAACATAATCCCTCTGTGTGAGAGCTGGGGAGCACTGTGTGCTGGAGCTGATGCACAGGAGGAGCTCGGTGGCTGTGCGGGCAGCACGTGCCGGAGCTCATTGGATCCATGGGTGTCTCCTGAGACCTGGCTCTGAGGTTTAATCCTACCTTTATCTCTCTTCTAAGTGCTTCTGATATTCCAGGAGTTGCAAGGAATCTAATTAGCTAATGCTCCTACACGGTGTTCAGATCCTCACATAAAAGCCTGCCTGCAGGCCTGCAGAAGGTGCCAAGAAAGAGTTTGCAAACTTTTGTGGTGTCTGAGATTCAGGTGGTTTGTGGTGCTGGGAGACTTCCAGTTTTCATTCTTACGCGTTTGCTTATTAAAAGGAGAAAATAGCTGCTAATTAATTTGGGCTGCTTATTTTGCTGTCTTAAAAACCTTTTCCTGGGTTGTTGAGAATGTTAAGAACTGTTTAAAGGATGTCAAAATCTGTTTAAGTCAGATCTGTTTAAAGAATAGTATGTGCTAAGCTATTCAAGACTGGCTTTGAGTGTCAACTCAAAAACATCACGCTAAAAACGCCCCTGTAATAAAGAAAAAGTAGGAGAAAAAATCATTGCTTATTTTTCACTTCTGTGCATCTGAGTTAAAACCCCTGCACTAAGGCAAACAATATTTTGCTGCTCAGCACTGGGAAGTTTGTTCATTTTCTATGGCTGGAGCTGGATTCTCCAAAACCTCGACACAGCCCTGTTGAGAAACTTGACTGCTTGGCTGCAGTGCTCACTCCCATTAATGCAAAAAATCATTAAGAAACTGGATGGAAAATGCAAAGCTTCTGTGCTTCTTTAATCCCCTAATCCTATTTGGAAGATTTAAATGGTGAATAGGCTTCAGCCTGGGGGTGTGTAAGGGAGTGAATTTTACTGTAGGTGAGTTAAAGTCCCATCAGGACCAAAACAGGCTGGGCTTACTCTCCTGCAGATCTGTACCATTCATTGAGCTTATCCCATCCTGGAATGGACAGGGGAAATTCCTGATTCCTAAAGCTTTTCTTGGAACTGCTGCATCATCCAGCCATATTCACAAAATATTTGATGTTGACACATTAAAAACGTTCTTATAAAAGGTGCCACGGGTGTCATGAAGGACTGACAGCTTCATAAATTGAACAACTTGCAGAATAAGAGTGAAAATTACCATGTCAGTATCAGCTGTAACCAGAAACAACAGGGAAATATTCTGGACAGATAAAGCTATCAGAAGGCTCAGCTTTCACTATTTGTTTGTGTCTGGGATTGCACAGTCGGCCTGGGAAATGCCTCTGACCTGGAATTCTTTATCTGTTTACATGGCTGTGGAGTGTGATGAAGGAAAACTTTAATCAATATATCTCATGCAGGCATTTCATGGCTGAACTGGTGTTGCCTAAACTCTGTCGTTTACTTGTTCTTTGATCTTTGCCTGGGGAGTCCAATAACAGGAGCTCCTTCCTGCTGTCAGTGGAGAGACTCCCAACTCAAAGGTACAGAGCAGTCACTTGGTAACATTAAATTTCATGGTGTCCACCACAGCAGAGGAGAGGAAATCAAGTGTGATGCATTCTGATCCTTTATTTGCAATTTAGACACTGTGACCTTGGGTAAGTCAACCTTTCTGAGCTCTCTGCCCCCTACAAAACAGTGTCAGCATGGCTGGGGTGATTAACAGCAATGCTTTTCCTGCCTGCAAGTAGTTGATAATAGTCCTTTGATAATAGTCTAGAGAAAATATTAATATGGATCATATGTGGATTAGAACATTAGCAATGAAAAGTCAGCATCAGCACCAGGAATTGCCTGTACTCCAAGCCCTCTCCTTTTTATTTATATGCATGGGATTTATCAAGCACCTTCAGGTAAGACAGGAATGCTGAAATGCACAAATGCCTCTTAAAACACCAGCTCCAGCTCTGCCTGTATTGCTGCTTCCTGCTGAATAGAAAAAAATGAGGTGTCTGTGGACGTTCTGTACGTGCTGTGTGCTCCTGATTTTCCCTTGTTCACGCTATTTATACAATCACAAAGCATTTGATGAGAATATGCCAATCTTCCATCAGGGTAATGGACATTCCGTTGCTTTATCTCTGCAGACATTGCTGAAAACTCGAGGTGTAAAATGTGATTCATTAGCCAGATCCTGGAAGGGAACAGGACGTTAATCCTACCTTGGCTTGTTAAATTTTGTCGCTCGTTGCCTTCTCCATTTATTTAATTATATTTGTGCTTGCCATTCAGAGGATCTGCACGTGTTCCTTTCAGTACCTGTGGAGTCTGGAGCTGATGCAAGACAGTTTTTGCTGTCAAAACACTCAGAGGGTAGAATTTTTTCATACTTTGCAGTTCAGTTTGCCAATTCAAATGATTCTGCAAAAGGTGCCTTGTTTCCCACATACACAAATGGCATCAACACAAGCCCCTGGTGGGAATCAGCAAATAGGTTCCATGTTAGATGTTTCCTGAGGAATCTGATACTACCAGTAGACGAGGGGGAGGATATCACTTCTCTATATTTTATCATGGCCAATGGAAAAAAAAAAAAAAGGGCAAAAAATGGTAACAGAAGAGCTAATTTAAGAGACAGTGATGTGTTCTGCAGTTCTGAGGGGTTTGATGTTGTATCAGGCTGTTTGTTGCAAAATGTTCCCCTTCCAGAGCATCTCAGGGACTCCCAGTTCTCTCCCTGGTGCCTGGGTTTTCAATCAGCCTCTCTGTAAGTGTGAAACAGCAAACCAGAAAGTTCTTTCCTTTGGAGCTGTTGACGTGTGAGTCTGCAATCAAAATAGACTCAATGGAAATTAAGCTGTTTGTTTGGGCATTATTTTAAGCAGGCAGACCCACTGCATGCATGTTTTCAAGAGGAAAAGCCCTCTTGCATGTCATGAGCTTTTACTGGAGTTATTTCTTTTTTCCAGGTTGCTCAGTTTTACACTTAGCTTGATACTGGGACGAGCATGGAAGGAAACATAAATTTTTACTGAGCATAAGTCAACTGCATTTCTTGTCCAGGACCTGGCATCAAAGATGTTCAAATGTAAAGGTAATCTCAGTGCCCGAGGCTGCTCTGTGGTTTTTGTGCTTTGAGTGCTTATCACTGCTTTGCCCTAAAGCTCCTGACTAATACCGACTGAAAGGCTGAGACAGGGCTCTGAGGCAGGGAGGGGACTGCCTCTGAATGGGAAATTCAGACAGAAAACTGCCTAAAGCAGAGGGGAATCTTACAGCAAAGCTTCAAAGGCTTGAGAGGTACTGGAGGGAGGGTTTAAATCGATACACACTCTGTAAGTTGAGTGTGTTTAGGCTGGGGTCTGCTCCTCTGTGCGGTGTTAACAGCTAAGCCCAGTCTGACACCCCTCACAGTTGTTTAACGTGCCTGCAGACAGCTCAGTGCAATTTGTAGGGCTGTAAGTCAGCACCTGCCTTGTTTTTGACATCAGTGTTGCTCTAAACATGCACAGTTTCCTCAGGAATTCAGTCTCATTCGCTATTTTAAAAAGAGCATCCTCTGCTGCAGTTGAGGGATGGCAGGAGGATTGCCACTTCTCCTTATTAAATGATGTTTTGAGCCCTTGTATTTACAGAGGAAATTTCCCTAAGAATTTGAAGGATAAACTCAAAAGAGGAGAACTTGTAGGCTTCTTTTTATTTCCTTCCACTCCATGAGTTTAGGGATCCCAGATCATTGTATTTTGAACAGCTGAAATTAGCAGTTTTATTAAAAAAGTCTGTGGTTTTTTTGGGTGCATCTATTTTAGACCACCCCCTGTGAAACGCTTTACAAGAACATGTGCACTCATACCATGATTTCAATTTTATTAGAAAAATAGCAATACCAGAAGAAAATCTCTTGCCTAAGGCGTATTCCATATGTTACTGCTCAGTGCTTTATTTTTCAGGCCTGCAAGAGACAAATGCACTTATTCCATTAATAAAGCCAGTGACTTAAAGTGCAGCCCTACCCTGGAAAGAAAGAGAAATGTGAGGTTCCAAGTTCGTTTTCCATCAATAGCTCCTACATTGAATTTGTTCAGATTACAAATGAAAAGGTGGTGTTATTTTTCAGCTGTGAGCCCGTAGGCCTCAGCCTTGTCCGTGAAAGGCCTTTCATTGCCATATGGAAATCACAGAACAGCAGCACACATCAGCTTCGCTCTGCCTCTGCAAGGTGACTTCATGTTTTTGTAAGGTTCATGTTATTTACTGCAGCCACGAAGCCTCTTTTTGCATGTATATAGAGGGCAAATCCTCATAATTGAAATATTCTCTGAGTACTCAGCCAGGGGAATACAAACACAATCTCTGCTTTACTTCCCTCGTTTGACTCCACTTGTGGAAGTTTTAATACAAACACAGAAATGCAA
Organism: Vireo altiloquus; assembly: GCA_013396875.1. Taxonomy (NCBI): domain Eukaryota; kingdom Metazoa; phylum Chordata; class Aves; order Passeriformes; family Vireonidae; genus Vireo; species Vireo altiloquus. Next base: position 318,722 of record VZRF01015761.1, read on the forward strand.
TTTTGTTCCTTTAAACTCCTCTCTCGTGTGGTAGTGATTTCATAACCTCACAGTTCTCAGCTCTCTGCCTTGTCATTAGGAAGTGAATCTCCCCTGTCCCCTCTGGCAGGATGGATTTATTACCTCCTGTTCCCCTCGGTGTTCCCTCGTGCTCCTTGTTCTCACCACGAGCTTTGGACAAAGGTCACGAGCCAGGAGAGGATCCGACCTGCGCTGGGAGAGATGGATTCACCCCGGGGCCTTCAGCTGGGTGGGGAGCAGAGGTAGAAATTAAAAAAAAAAACAAAAAAACAACAAAAAAAAAATAGGTCATGGCTCCTCCAAATGGCTCCTCCTTGGCTCCTCCTTGGCTCCTCCTTGGCTCCTCCTTGGCTCCTCCTTGGCTCCTCCTTGGCTCCTCCTTGGCTCCTCCTTGGCTCCTCCAAATGGCTCCTCCATGACTCCTCCATGGCTCCTCCATGACTCCTCCTTGGCTCCTCCATGGCTCCTCCATGGCTCATCCATGACTCCTCCATGGCTACTCCATGACTCCTCCATGGCTCCTCCATGGCTCCTCCAAATGGCTACTCCTTGGCTCCTCCAAATGGCTCCTCCTTGCAAACAGAGGCCAGGAGATTCCAGCGAGGAGGCCTCCGCTAAAAGGCCCAAATAAGCACCTATTTTCAGATAAAATCCAAAGTATTAAGGAGTTTTTAGGGGCTAATTATGCAAAGTTATCATTTTGAGGTGGAAAAAGGGAGTAAAAGCAGGAGGTAAGGGGTGGTGTTTGTTTTCTGCATCACTTGCAGTAAAATCCTTTTTAAAAATTGCTGGTATAATGGGATTAGGAGGGCAAAGGTTCTTAAAAATTAGTAAAATTGGATTGAGAGAGCAGGTTGGAAAGACGAAATTAGATGACAACTAAAAGCACACTTGAGTAGCTGGATTTGGGCTGGCTGATGGAGGCAGTCCTTCAGTCCAGCCCTGGATCTCAGGTACATCTGGTCAGAGCTGGGGTGAGTGTCTGAAATTGTCACGCCCAGCTGAAGTTCTTCATCCAGTGTGCACTTGGAGAGATTTTTTCAGATAAGTTCCACTGCTGCTTTTTGATAACAGCAATTCCACATTTTGTTATTTTTTGTATGCTGAAAGTCTGGCTTTAAAATTTCCTAATAAGGTGTAAAATGTCCTTGTAGCCTATGACATAAAATGAAGTCACAGATGATCCTGTGCACTGGGACACTTCTGTGGGTGGCTCAGGATTACACCATAGTGATGTGGGGTCATTGCAAGGCTGCCACACGTTCTGCATATCAACTCAAGGCAGCTCTGCTCCATGCAATGCACTTCTACTGTTAATATTTGTTCATTTTAGTGCTTCTTTGTGTTGAAAATCGGCACTGACTCTCCCTGTCGATGACAGAAACAACAGGTCTCTGGGACTGGGGTGAATTTTCAGCTCCATGTGCAAGTAGGTAATACCTGGACCTTGAGTGGGTTGATCCAAACAAAATCAGGGCTCTTCTAGCAATTTATGATGTGACTTTTTTCCCTTTCTTCTCCCTTTACCAAACCCTTCTGGGGTATAAACTCTGTAATAATGCATTAGTATGACAGCACAGCAGAGCTCCTAGCTTTTCTCTCGAGGCTGCTGTTCCTGCTAACAGTAATGATCCTATCCAGGCTCTGATCTCGTTTGGGTTGCCTTATCACCTCTGTGTTAGCTGAAAATGTGCCCACACTGACACGGCTGCACTGGCATTAAGCTCAGCACTGAAGCAGAGCAGGGGTGCCCATTCCAGTGCCATGGTGTGATGTTTCCTGGCACAGGAGGGGCTGCTGAGAGCTCCTCAGCATCCCCAGCTCGTGGGGGATGGAGCAGGGGGTGCAGGCCTGCTGATCCCTGGGGAGAAGGGGCTGTAAATCCGAGGGAGCTTGAGGTACTAAAGGCCTGACCTGGTTTTCAAGCACAGCAAGGCAGGCTCAGAGCTGGCCCTGAGTTATGTCTGCGTGAAACTTGTGTCGCTGGGAGAAGACTTAGTGCCTAGTGGTCAGTCTTGTCCCCTTTAATGGCAGTGACATGAGCTGTGTCAGCCCTGAAGGATGTGAGATTGAGAGCATCGGTGTCTTGCTAGAGGGAAGTGTGTGTGGGATTTTTTAGGAAGATCTGTGAGACTCAGTAATTTGTCTCTCCTCCTGGTATGCTCCGAGTGTGAAAGTGGCTGCTGCTCACAAGAAAAATAAATGTATAATTGCACCATCAGCTGATGAAATCAAAGTGAAACTGCTGGCAGCCTTCTTCCTGCCCTCCCTGTGTTTTTCTAGCATTAACATTCCAGCTTTGTCACCTTTGATCAGGGGAAGATAAATCCTTCCTTTTGTAAGGAGCAGAAACACTTTCCCTCGGTACATAGAATGATGGCCTCTTCTGTATATTATTCATATTCCTCTCTTTGTACTTGTCGTTTCTCTATATCCTTGGTTGTTGCATACCCCATAACTCCTGGTCGTTTTATCTAAGACCTTTCAGATACAGAAGTGGATGGCTTTGGAGGCAGGGAGAGCTTTGCTAAGGCATTCAATGGCCTGGCACATTTAATGTGCAGCTCCTCTAACACCACCCTCCCTGGCTGCCAACAGCCTCATCAGCTCCCTGGGAGCTACAGCGAGAGGGACCTGGGAACCAAGGGTCTTTTGAGACACCCTAAGTCACCCTAAGACAGTCTTTCACCTGCTTCTTTGCAGAGGAGCATAGAAATGGAGCTTCTCTTTGGCCCAAACCAGAATGTGCAGCAGCCTGGCCAGCCCTGAGCACCTCTGAGGAAGTGGCATGAGAAGGGAGTGGCAGGAGGATCCATAATCCTATATATAATCCTATATTAGTGCTCTTTTTGTTTGGCTGTTTGAGCCCTACTGATGCACTCTGGACATTGCCAGCCTTGTCTCCACAGCCTCCTGAGGTGTGTGTAGCTGTGAGCAGAATCTGCACGTTGGGTTGGGGGAGCTCAGGGGGCAGGGGCGAGGCTCTGCAGCAGCCCCTGCAGTGGGTTTGGCTGCAGGGGTGCTCCCTCTGCTCCCTGTCCATGTCCTTGTTCTCCCAGCGTTTCCCTGGGAATGCTCTCAGTGTGGTACAGGCGTTGGGAGAAGCTGCTTCAGCACTCTCAGAGCAAATCCTCTGTTGCTGCCAGAGCCTGAATCAGGTGCTGGTGTTGGGCTCTGTCATTTGCTGTTTAGCTCTGCTGAGTTTCTGCCGCATCAAGCTGAAACAAAATGATTTTCATCCCTGCAGTTAGCAGCTGGCTGTAGTTGGATGAATTGAAATGACTTTTGGGGAGAGTCACCGAGGGGGGAAAAAAGAGGCTCCCCAGGAGATGAGGAAGGGAATGTGACTTCGGCTGATCTGGAATCCTCACGAAGAGGAAGCAAAGAGAGTTACAAATGTATTGATCTATTTTATCTTTTAGGTGTTTTGTATTGTTTCAGGTATAGCATGACCTTAATTCTGCATCCAAGCTGTTGCCTCTGGCTTTCACCGACAGCTGGTTTTCTTTTGATACATCCCAGAATCTTCCTGCTGATTCCTGCAATATGTCAAAGGAGCTCAGCAGTCTGTTGCCCTCTCACAACTTCACTCTCTTCTCAATGGCTTCAAGAGTCCTCCATTCTCTTGAAGTACAAGCACAGCCTCAAAAAAATAATTTAAAAGAGAGTCCTTGAAACGTGTTGTAGGAATGGCTGATGATAACCCACGGGAGTTGCTGCTCATGGTCGTGTCCAGCAGTGGTTGTTGAGATAGTATTGATCATCTAAATGGGCCTGGCAAATCAAACTCATAAAACCTGGCCCAGAAGTCTCATGGTTTCCAATGTGCAGATATCTGCCCCTCACTCCTAAGGCAGCCCCATCTCCACGAGAAGCCTTTCAGCCTTTTCAAAAGGGCAAACAGTGCCTTGTTTAAAAAAGTGTCAAGTGCTGTGCTTCTTTTGGTGGCAGCTCTTTTCCCTTTCTTTCTTGCTCATGAGTTGCTCTAGGAAAAGCCCTTTCTTTGGTAGGCTGTAATTAGTAAAGGTAAAGCCCAGCAGCTTTTGAAGAATTTCATAATGATTGGAAAAGCATGTCTGTCTCTCTACTCAGTCACTTTCTGGAAAAAAAAAAAAATACAAAAAAGAAGCTGCAGGAGAATGAGAGTAGTTTTCTACAGCAGTTGAGCTCCCTGAGCCACATCCCACCTGTGATTTTGTAGTGTTGCTTTCTCCTCCTGAGCTGCAGGAGCTCCCATCACGTGCCCTGCCCACGATGGTGCCCATGGGCTCTGGCCAGGCAGTGACCCCACAGAAACCCATGTGGGCTGCATGGATCTGATCCAAGGCCCCTGAGGTCAGCAGGAGCATTGCTGCTGATTTACTGAAGGCTCAGGGGCTTCAGATCCGTGCCTAAATACACAAACTACCAGCAACTGCCTCAGGGCACCAGGATTTGTGCTTTTGCTGGATAAACTCAAAGCATGAAAAAGCCCAGTTTGGAGGCTGCAGTACAGATCACTGCCAGCATTCACTAGATTTGGACTCAATTCTGTGATAAAAGCTATCAGTTCTGTCTGCTCTATCCTCAGACCTTTGCTGTAGCATTGCTGCCACACTCCTGCATCCAGATTGCAGCACAAGGTGTGCTGCCTCTGCCACAGAACCAGGACCAGCAGCAGTGTGAACGTGCCATAAAGTGACCATAAACCTGTGTGGGGATTGTGATGAGAGAAGTAAGAGCCATACCAGGTATGGGAGCTGTGGTACAAGGGCTGGGAAGGAAACACAGAATTCCTGCTCTGCAGTTACCTGAGCTGTCCTTTGCTTCCTTGGTCATGGTTTTGGCACTCACCTATGCCAAAAAGTCGCCCCTGGTTGGTGCTGCTCAGTACTTCAGAGGAGGGAGAGCAGGCAGGACTGAATGGATGGAGCTGGCTGCAGGGTGTGGTGAAACCTCCATCCTTGAGGCAGTGCAAGGCAGACTAATTAGATTACAAACGAGCCAGAGCTGCATCCTGGGGCTGAAGCACCTGATAATCAGTGCTTTCTTTAGCTGCTTGGACAGGAACCCAGCATAGGAACATTTGAAACAATTACTTGAGTGAAAGGCTCTTGTCTTTCTCACTGTTTTAAGGATATTTGCCCTTACCTCTTTCCAGCAGCTGATCTCAGCAAAATTACTTCCCAAAGGGAAAAGGAAACACAACCCTCATGGCTCCATGGCTGATGGCAATAACTGTATTCATAGCAGCTGCTGGAGGGGGAGCGAGGATGGGATTAAAAACACAAAGGGACTGCATGGGAAGATTACTTCAGAAAGTCACTTGGGGTCTAAGTAATAATCCTAATAACCACTGCAAACAGTTAAGTATTTTCCTCAGCACTGCTATTGCTCTGCCAGCTGGGGGAATGTCACAAATATGCAGCTTAGAGATTTTTTTGGTAATAATAGAAACTGGATGTAGTCGGGAAATATAATCTCAAAGCATTTACTTATCTAAAAAATGTCTCTGGTCCTATAAAATAGATGCATGGAGGCAATGAGCTTGTATTTAGCATGTGCAGCTGAATCTGTGCTCTGGGTTCACCCTGGTGGGATTTTTGTTTACACAACACCCATCTCTCTCTTCTGCCTCTCTCAGCAGGCATGTGTTGGTGTGAGAAAGATGCTTATTCCAGCTCACTTTGTGACAGCAAAGCAGACAGCAGGGTCTCCAGTGTCTCCCCATGTGATGAATTCATAAATGAGTGTTCACTCAGATACTGATCCCACAGCAAAGACTTTCCAGGGATTTTACCTGGGTGTGATTGTGCATCAACTTCTCTCATTCCTTGCAGAGTCCCTGAGATGGATCTGTCACTCGTAACCATTAGTTTGTTTGAGTTTCAAATCAGAAAAGAGCTTTGGCACTCATTCACCCTTTAAGGAAATGGAAAGGGTGAATAAGTCACTGGAGAACTGCAAACTCAGACTGTCCCCGTGTCAGCTAAGGTCAAGCATCTCGAGTGCTTGGGATGAGGAGAACAGAGGCTTTAAAGCACTGCTGCAAACACCTCTCAGGCACTGTAAGACTTTGGTCTTCTCTGTAATTCCCTTGCATTTCTTGTGAACTCAGATTATTTGCCAATTCCATGAGTAGCAGGTAAAGGGCAGAGAAGAGAGGCTGAACATACTGTCCTTGTCCCCTGTTTCAAATTACATGTGAGAATATAATTAGCAAACCTGCTGATTAATGTGTACATTGTAAATTCTGAGAAGGAGGACTTTTTGTGCCATCCTGGAGCAATGTTTATCAGCAGGGCATCTCCATCCTTCCTGATAGGAATGGGATTTGCTATTCTGAGATGCCAGACTCAAGTGATGCAAAAAGGAAAACAAAGGGATTCATGTTATTCAAAATGCTTCTTCTTCTGCTTTCAGTTTTCCCTCTTGCTCATTGCTTAGTAACTGTGAGAATTCATTCTCAATGGCTCTGGGAGCTGAGGCTTAAAAACCCCATAAATATCTAACCCTGCTATACTTCACGTAACATTGTGGGGTTTGGCGACAGCCACTATGTCCAGAGGAACTCTTGGGGCTGTGGATTAGGGGTGAAGAAAGGAAGGTGTGCACTGAACCAGAGCTGCTTGGTACCTCATTTTGCTTTCTCCTACCTCGTCCCATCTTGTCTCCTGCCTTGCTGCTGCTCTGATAATCTGAGCTCAATATCAGTGGATCTGCCACCTTCCTGGCCACAGGAAGGCCAGGGCAGAGGGAAGGAGAACTTGTGGCAGCACTGCGAGAGCTCCCTTGGGTGCTGAGCCTGCCCCAGGTGGGTCTGAGAGCCCCTGGGTCCTGCCTGGGTGTTTTCTCTGGGAGCAGGAGGAGCTGAGCTAAATGCAGCAGCAGCTCAGTGACAGCTGCTGGGAGCGTCAGGAGTTTACAGTGTTTATCTTCGCTGCAGGCAGAATGTTAGCAGGTTGTAAATTCAGATTAGGTTTCCTCGCAGCTTGGAAGAAAAATCCAGATTCTCTGTGTTGTGTAGTTCCATCCTGCTTCTATTTATAGATTTTTTGGGGGTTTCCCCTGTGCCCCCCTTTCCTAGCCCTGTAACAAGTGCTATTAAAATGCAGTGCTGGAGAAAGCAGTTTTGCCATGAGATCTATTAGGAGGTTCAGTGACTGTGCCTTGAGCAGGGTTATCTGAACTTCACAGAAAGCACCTCTTCTTGCTTTTCTTTCAAAACTCACTAAAGGATACCTGACTCCTCAAGAGTAATGTCAACACAGAGTTAACCACAGATATCAGCCCAGACCAAAGAGCTCTGTCACCGGAACATCCCAAAATACATTGGATTTCTTTTTTGGAAAAAAAAAGTCTAAAATACAGCTGACAGCATCCACCTCGTGCCTTGCAGCTGAGCTCTTCAAAGCTTCCCAAGGGATATGAAGCACCTATTCCTATTGAAATAGAAGACAGCTGATTTTCCAAGGGGCTCGGGGAATTTCAGTTATGCTTACATAACACTACAAAAGATCACCCCTTGAGCTATTTTAGATCCCAGAACTCCTCACTGGCAATGGGGAGAATTTGTATAATATTGATGGACATTGAAGTCACCAAAATACGCAGTTTTGGGGAAGCTGAATTTAGTCCAATTTACCTGACAGAGGAAGTTTCAGAAATACTGAAACCTGCCTCAGCTGCTCCCTATGTTCAAGAAGCTTAAGCATTCTGGTTTGGAGATTCTCAAAGGACTTTATTACAGCATTTTCAAAGTAAAATATTTCCATTTGTTTTGTTTTGATGTGTATTTTTTCCAAAGTCATTTCATATAGACCAACATTGTGGTCTATTGGAAGCGAAAGGAAAATTGTAAGGAGCAAAGAGCAAGAACTCTGTACCTGGAGCTTAGCTGTTTTGACATTTTAAAGGCTGTTTACTCTTTTTCTACAAAAGTGGATTCCTGAGGGCCTTTTCTGGCTACACCATGAGAGAGAAATGCCTGAAGGAGAGAGGATGTTCTGAGCAGCAAGGTTCTTGCTTTTACTGATGATTCTTGCTTGGATGGCCCTTTGGAGCAGCTTCTGAAATGCTGCTATTAGCAGTAATTTATTACCTAATTAATTTAGCACCTAACTTCTGCAACTGAGAGAGGCTTCTCTTTTCCTGCTTACCTGGGTTTGTGGTTTGTAAATGCAAATTTCTGTAGGAAGGAGGTGGCCACAGAGAGCACTGGTGGACATCTGCTTGCTGGAGTGGGGTGGGTCAGACAGGGATCCTGCCTGGAGCCCAGCTGGAAGCTGATACCTGATCCCTGTGTTCCCTAAGCTGAGCTACTCAATCACACTTACTCTGTCCGTGTGTTTTGCAAGTTAAGGGATGGTATTTGAAAGGCTGACCCAGCTAACCAGGTCATCTTCTGTTCCTGGCTTCTCAGCTTTTAATGAGTGATGTGTTGCAGGCAGATGTGTGTCCTGTTCCTCCGGAGCTGCAGTGAGATCTAGCAACTCATTTCATACAGAAAGATGAAAGGAACAATATTTACTTAATAAAACAAAACTTGCTTAATTGCCGCGGTCAGTCTCTTGCCTGGGTTTTATGGGTTTCTGCAGCTGCCTTTAATCTCCTGATTTACTCTGGGAACAAAGGAGGAGAGGAGTGAACGTAAATCATGACAGGAAGAAGTTGAAATTTTTCTGGCAGAACTCAGGAAGTTTTGAGACTTATTGGAACGTGCAGTCCAGAAACAAGCTGCCAGGAGAGCTTCCTTGGGTTCCAGGAGAATCACTAAAGGAATTTATTCCAATGTGACCTTGTACAGCCAGGAAAGTCAAGGGCAGCTAAGGGCAGGTTAGCAAAGAGCGTCGATAAACAGCGAGGCTCCGGAGGAGACTGACCAAAAGGGGTCAGCATTTGTTAAGCTGAAACTCCAAGCTGACAGCTGCGAGGATTGGCGGCGGAGGATGGAGCAGGAGCATCCTCCGGGGAGGCAGCGGAGTGATGCCCAGGGCTGGCCGGAGGGAGCTCGGACAGCCTCGGACAGCAGCCCAGCCTGCTCACACCCAGAGCTGCAGCTTCCCCCCGGTGTTTGTGCGTGGAATCCTGGCCAAGGGAAAGGCTCTGGCACAGCAGGAGGGACAGAGGTGTGAGCTGGTCCCAGGCTGCTCCCCTGGCACGGCACAAGGGCAGAGCCTGGCACTATTCGGGAGCACAGGGGGATGCAGAGCTGGGAATAACCCACGGAAAGCAAACAGCCTGAGAGGAAACAGAAGGCTTAGAGTCTGCAAAAGTATTCCAGATATGGTGAAGCTCACTGATGGTAGGAAGTTGGTATTGCTTTAGCTGTTCATTCTTTAGAGCAGCCCTGTGTGCCTGAGCTGCTGGAGTGCAGTTTGACCCCGGGTGAGAGGTGTTGGGGTGCTGTGACCCCGCTGGCTCCCAGCCCAGCTGTGTTCCTTATTTCAGTGTCCCATGTCCCGAAAAGATGAAACGAAGCTTCTTTCTGCTGTTTCAAGGCTTGTTTTATTTTTTTCTTATCAAAGTTTCAGAGGCACAGACTGTGCTGTGACCTCCAGGAACACGAGGGCAGAATGCAATGGCTACTAGAAACAGGTAGCTTTTATATCTATTATCAACCAGTTAAAAAGTTTTACGTATCTTATTTTGTCCCCAAAACCAGTGAATATCAACCTTATTGACATGTCTCCTCTACACTAAATTCTCTCTACCAATTACCAAATTAGGAACTGATGTCAGAGAAAAAAGGAAGAGAAGGAGAAGAAAGGAAGAGAAGGAGAAGAAAAAAGAAGAAGGAGAAACCAACACCCTAGAATCTCCATGTTGTCTCTATATAATATATAGAACAAAACCTAAAAACTACAACTCCACACTCTGTGGTGCACTAAACAAAAATCTTTTCATTTCTCTGGTGCATTCAAGTTCTCCCAAAAGTGAAGAGAGCCTCTCCCACAAGCTTAGGTCCCAGGCTAAGCTATTTTGAGGAATTTTGGTAATAAAATCAACACCCAGAGGAGCAGGAAAAGTTCCCAGGCTTTTCCTGGACTCCAGGAAGAGGTACCTGCTGCTGCTGAGGGTATGCTCCTGTTCCCCCCTCCAGCCATCCGTTCTGCATCCCCAGGCACTGGCACTGCTCTTCCTGCACTGAGGCACAGCTCAGGGATCCTCTGGCTGATGCTGCCAGCTCAGTGTGCCCGTGCCAGCTGGCATTAGTGCCAGGCTCAGGGGAGCCAGGGACCTGCCCAGCCTCCAGCCTGCCTGGAGCCCCCGAGCCTCCTCTGCAGGCCCTTGTCTGTCACCCAGCAGCTCCATGGGTCTGTGTTCTGCCTGGGAGTTCCCTGCAGTAAGAGGGTGATGCTCTCTAGGATTAGCACACATCAGCAAAACCATGCACAGGGAGAGCTGCTCAGGGCACTCAGCTCACTCTGCCCTCTCTGTAGCACTGCTGCAGGTAGCACAACCCTTCCATGGCCACAGCGGTTTTGCAAGATTACAATTTAAATTTAAATAGGAAGCTATAATTTGAGCTCCTTAAATCATAAGTCACATCGTCAGCTCTGGCTGTTGCTGATTCAATAGCCTTTTGGGTTGCTATCTTTAATAGCTGTACAGTGTTATATCTAAATACTGCTGACATTTCTTGTAATTTGAGGACAGCGAAATGGAACACTTAGATTTTCATATTCAGTTGATCAGAATGCATTAATTAGAAGCTTCATTTCTAGGTTTGACATGTTAGAAAGGTGAGGTGCTAAATGGAAATCTTTGCATATAACTGAAAGCTTCAAGTTGAAAATGAAATACTTGCTTGGAAATTGCATATTTGCTGTGTGATTGTGTGAGTAAATAAATGCTTTTACTTGGTCTCGACACAAATTAAGTAATGATTCCTAGGTAAGCTGCTGGAGACTCTCTGTAATGTCTTTGAGATGCTGCTTGCTCTGCATGCCAGCAGAATCTTTTAATTCTCCATCTGAGAGATTTAAAGAGAGACAGTTATTTTGAGACAAAGCTGAGGCAGAGATTTCCTGTGCTATGAATTAATAACCTCAGAAGTTCAAGCAAGCAAATCCTGCAGTGCTCTGGCTGCCATGTGTGCAGAGAGCTTGGAGCCCATGCAGAGGGAGGGAGTTCTTTACCCAGTTCTTTACAGAGCTGGCCTCTGGCATTCCGTGCTGCTCCTAAGGATGGGCTGTGTTCCATCTGCCCATTCAGGCTTTGCTTTTGTCAGGAGATCAAAAACTGTGCCTAACTTCCAGCACACAGACAGTCACCCTCACACAAAGGAGCTGCTTAGGGTTTGTGCATATTTAATTCTGGGTGATTTTGTGACTCTCCCACAAGATTGTTTAGAATAAGGTTGAAGGGGCCGATTTTGGCTCCTCTTTGGGTGGAAATCCACGCTGACAGGTTGTGGCTGGTGGGTGCCTGCAGGCCATGGAGCTGTGAGAGAAGCCTCTGTGTGAGGAGCACTTGTGGATGAGCAGAAATAGCAAAGAACTTCCCAGCTGTGGTGTGGGGAACCCCACACTGAGGAAACTTGGAGTACTTCAGCTCCTTGTCCTCTCCATTTATTGTCACCCTACCCACCAACCTTAATTACAAGTGGCAAATGAATAAATACTGTGAGATTGGGAGGGTAAGTACAGGAGACTGTCATGTCATTTGGCCTCCAGGTCCTCGGCCTTGGGGTTTATTGAGGTAGTATAACTTACAAGTTTTTATGTACGACGTTGGCACTATTGATTTTAAAAAATGAATATTTAATCACAAGCATCCGACAAGGTCAACAAATCTTTGGTAACTAATTAAATAGCCTTTTCCTTGCTAGCACTCAAACGCCAAGTAAATAAAAATTGAAGTGCAAACATTTGTAGCATTTGTGTACAGATTGCATTTGGAAATGTGTGGGGCTCAGTTCTGTCTGACTTAATTCTGATTCATCCATTGACCTTGTTATGTAAAACTCAATGCCCTTTTTAGAGGGAGAGTTGAAAATTGGGCTTCTGCATATTTATTTCGGAAGTTCAATCTTCTGGGTGTTCATACCCTAATTCCAGTCCTAAGTGCAATCACAACATTGATTTTTCTCACTAAACATAACCTACTTTACCCTGGGATGGAATTTTTTTTTAATGGGCTTTATATAATGGCATATGTGAAAACCACTCAACTTAATGCCCCATCCTGTAGTTAATTAACCAAATGGCATTGTAGCTGTGGTCTCTCATCCTCTGGCAGTGTGTGTGACCACTAACCTTGGCCATACACAATGTCCATCCTAATTAGCAGGAGCCCAGGTATTGACTGTGTCAAGCTCCATGGTGGAAAGAGCAATTTGCAGCTGCTGACAGAGTTGTAATTCTGTTGAAAATCCAAATGCAGGAACCTCATTTTGAGTGGTGTTTTGTCATTCCAGAGCCTGTCTCAAGGAACAGCTGAACAAAGTATAAACGATGAGTTTTTACTTCTCTCCAGTCTCTAAATTGCAGTGTCCTAAAATACATCCAAACATCTAAAATACAGATTGCCATAGACATATTGCTGGATTTACACAGCTTCAGGATTGGCAGGCATGTCTTATAAATACTGAAACATTTATTTATTCTTCATTTATTTGAACTGTAATATACTGGAAAACTTAATGGGACTTAAAGCTTTAATGAACCTTCAGGAACAAATTTGATTCTTCCTTTGCCTTTTCTGTTTTCATTTCTGAGTAATTCAGCTGAAGGCACGAGAGATTCATCAGGCTACTTTTACAAGAGCAAGACAGGATTCTGTAAAGCTCCATGGTGTTTCATGTTACAAATGAGAGAATTAATCATTTATGCTTTTTTACTGAGAAAAAAGAAAAAAAACAACTTTTCTTTTTCAATGCCTTAAGTTAATTGTGTTTTGTTGAAAAGCTGCAAGAAGACAAGTCCTCTCAGTCATTCCCAACAACAGCTTCTGAGTGTTTTATTGGCTGAAGATGCAAAAAGACCAGTTTTTTAAAGAAATTTAGGTGCCAAGTCCTCAGAAATGTCAAGAAGATACCAACATCTTGCTAGATGATGATTTCTGCTCAGTAACTAACATTTTGTGTTGCATAAATATTTTGGAAAACCATGATTTTAAACTTAGCCAGTCCCTGCTGGGAGAGGCTGTGGTGAGCATGCTGCTGGTGGGGAGTCCAGCATCCCTTTCCCTTCTTCATCTGAGGGTGAGGCCAAGCTGCTCACAGGGCTGGCAACTCCTGAGTGCATCCTCCCTCCTCCCCACACATCCTTTTGTCCCTCGCTGTCTTCAGAAGAGAAAGGTGCCTAACCCTTCATCTTCCCCACTGCTGGTGCTTTGTGACAGAGCTGAGGACCAGCAGTTAAACATTCTGCACCCAAATAACTCCTTTGCTGGGAATTCTTTGTACAACTGCTCTTTAATTAGCAAGTGTTCTGTAATTAACCTTCCACGCAGTTGTTGCTGATGCTATTAGCATCACTAGATAAATACAGTTTTCCACAGGGCATAGCAGCTAAGAGTGGCAGAAATCTGCATCCTGGAAGAACATCTCTGGGTTATGAAGCCTTGTCTTAACCAAGAGCTGTATCCTCTCCAGGCTGGAGATTTCAAACAGAAATTTCCTTGGGAGTCTGTAGTAAAGAGGAAATTGTCAGGCAGAGGAGCAACAACCTGATATCTAGAAGAACATAATCTAGAATAAAAACAGGTTGTTAAAAATCCTCCAGTGGAGCATTCCTGTGTGCAGTGATGAGGCACAGCTTCGTCTTGATACAGACAAACATTCCAGAGTCTTCTGTGTCGGGACAAGTTTCTCTTTGGAAAAAAAAAAAATTGCCTGAACAGAGAAAAGAACCTTGAGTGCAGGTTTTCCTACAGGTTCAGTTTGAATCCTGACTCAAGCCTGCTGTGGGCAGAACAGAAGGCCCTGTCTGAAAAATGTGATGTTACCATGGGTCTGCGTTCATGGTGTCACTCTTACTTACTGAGGGATTAGAAGTGCATCTAATGCTTACCCTAAAACTGATCTCCTGAGCTGCATTCAAAGGTCCCAGTCCTGAATGAGTCTTGTAAACCTTTTACAACTGCTCTTTCCAACAGGGCAAAGGTGAAGAAAGGTGTGAACATTCTCGGTGCAAAGACAAGTGACCCCCGGCAGTGGGACGTGAAACAAGAGGTGGGCAATGGTGGGAAGCACTCGACCACTACAGTTATTTGTCAGAGGATAGCCCCAAGTTCAAGGAACAGGTATGAAACCTCATCTCCTCAGCACATTAAACTCATTTGTGCCCATGATACCGTTCAGTGCTTGAAAGACTTAAGGCTCATATCAGCACTGCTCACAGCTATTAAAGCTGTAGCCTGGAAATCTGGAGCCACTCAGGTTAACTCTGGTACCATCTGCTGATCTACAACGGGTAATAAAATTCATCAGTTCAAATGAAAAGAATTAATAGAATAGATCTACATTGGGGTGGGGGGGTGGTGTCATTTTGGCATGTGAATGTGAATGTTTTTAATTTCAAATTTAATTTTTTAGAACCTTTAATTTTTTGGCTTGGTAGTTTTGACCTTGTTTCTCTGAATATGTTGCAGCCTCTGTGGCTGGTTCAGCAAGCAGGCAGCAAATTCTTCCACAGTGAGCCTCTGTACAGGGTAATTCAAACCTCCCTGTGGCTGCTGTGTAATGCAGAAGAATCCACTTTGTCCAGCAGTTGCTCCTTCCAGAACTGGAGGTTCCTTTGGCCTGCTGGTGGCTGTCTGAGGCAAAGCCCTGTGGGGAGCACTGGGATGAACTGGGCTGCCAGTGCCTCCCTGTTTGCTGTGTTTTTAGGGACTTGGTCTGGCTGTCACAGCACAAAAGCAGAGCTTTCTCCCAAAGCAGGATTGTCTTCCATGGCACACACAGTAAAGTTGTGTATTTTCAGTGGAAATTATTTTGCTCATCTCAGGCATCATCATAATGAATTCTCAGGGCTCTGCTGTGTGTTAGTCCCTGCAGAGAATTCCCCTCTGTACAGATCCAAACAATGCTTCCCCAGCTCTGGGATTGTTGTTACCCCAAACCTGGGCTCTCTGAAGAGCACCAGGAAATCTTTGGTGGATGCTGGGTTGGTTATTGCACTGCTCCTTCAGGCACAGAGAACATGAGCAGATTGGAACTTTTGTATTCTGTGCCCAAGTATTGGACGTGTGTAAAGTGTAGAAATTCCTCTTGCCATGAGCAGCTCCTGACGAGCTGATTGTCTGATTCAATGTATTTCCACTTGGTGAGTGATCTCTCCTTGTCTTTATCTCGACCCTGAGCCTTTCTTTGTGTAATTTCTCCCTGTCCAGCTGAGGAGGTGAAAGATGGAGCTGCTTTAGTGGGCACCTGGCATCCAGCCAGGGTCAACCCACCTCGGGACTGGTAAAGGGAAAGGAAAAATACATCATTTGAGGCTGCCAGGAGTGAAAACTAAACCAGTTTGAAAGGGAGGACACAGCTTTAGAACAGCATGTAGCTCTGAGCAGATCTGTGACTGCAGAACTATAATAGTCAGGTTATCAAACCCCAAATTAAATCTCCTCAATCCAATTTGCATGAAGTCTAATTAACCCATAAAAATATTTTTGGCACTAATTATGCAAATAAAACTCAATGTTTTAATTAATGCCTCTCTCATTTGGGTATGTAAATAGTTGCTGTCTTCTGAAAGTGTGATGAGCCTTGATTTGAGTGAAACGTTTGTGTGCAGGGAAGAGCTGGGTAGGGACACCTGAGTGTGTACTGAGATCCCAGAGGGAAAGCACACAGTGTAGTGGGCATTGCTGAGCTTCTGAGTGCCACTTGGAGCTCTGCACAGAGCACAGATACTCTGTTAAGCTAATTAAATCTGGTGGAGAATTGCAAGTCCCTGATGGGATCTTTCTGAGCTGCCACCACCTCTTCCAGGCTGGTTCAGCAGGGCAGCTCGTGGAGGTGATGTGCAGTTCTGGAGTTCCAGCACCAGCACTGGCTCATCCTCCCTGCAGCAAACTCAGCCAGCTCAGGAGTATGTTGGTTAATTCATGCAGTAGAAGGTGTTTTCCACTGTGTTTGCTCAGAAATTTCCCTCCATAGAGTACCACTGCACTCTTTTCCCTTCATACCCCTAGAGACAAGTGCCCAAACTCAATAAAAATACTTGTTTTTGTTTCCAGCTTTTCCTTTCCTGCACATTTCTCTGTCATTAGTGTGTGGATATAATTACATTGTAAGCACTTTGAAACAAGCAGTGTGAGTCTGAATGCAACAGCAGCTAATACGCCTTTCACACTATATAAATAATAGAACACAAGAGATATTTTAGATACATCACTTCAGTAATTGTTTACCGTTACCTTTTGAGAATTTAAGTGGGTCGTGCTTCTTTACTTTTTTGAGAGAGACTTTGTGGTGCTAAAGCCAGGAGTCAGATCTTAGCTCAGACTTATTCAAAAAGGCTTTGCAACTATAGCAAGTAACTGCAAACAGCTTGAAATCAGCAATGTTTGTGTGCCTCATGATGCAATTTCTGCTGAGATTCAAGTAGCTGTTGATGAGGATAACAGCAGTGTTGATTAGTGAAAAGAAGGCTCAGACAACTACTCGGTTGCTTGTTTTCCTTTGTTGTTTCTGCTTGTGGAGGTTTCATGTGTGTGCTTGGGGTAGACAAAAGGATATTTTTGGTTACTACTGGAACCAGTTCCATATCTCAGGATTGCCTCTGTTTGGTTCCAGCCTCAGGCTCCTGTGGTTGGTTTCTGAGGTGCCACATCCAGCAGAGAGCATGCTGGTGGAAGAGCTCCTGTGTGCTCCTGAGTTTATTCTGGATCACCACCACAGGGGAGGAGAGCTGTTCCAAGGCAGAGCAAGGACTATTTCTGTTGTTTGTTTGGGGCTTTTTTTAACACAGCAAACCTCCAGCTGCTGGCTTTGTGTCAGCTGTGGGGATGAGAAAGACAGATGAAGGGTAGGAGCAAGAGGGTAAGGGGGATTCCTTAGGCTGGCTTTTCTGCCAAAGCACCAGAGCATCCTAGAACTGCAGGAACTCAGAACTGAGCCTGATCTCAGCCTAACTCCTCTTGCTCCTGCAAACCTGAGAGTGTCTGGAACAAGCTGCCCTCAGTCTGCTCTGGGGCTGACATTCCTGTCCCTGGCCGTGGCACTTTGTTTGTGGGGGAATGGAGTCCCCTGGCGCTTGTGATTTCTGTCAGCCGGGCAGAGGAACTGAGTGTGGGAGAACAGAGAGGTTTAGAAAAACTGACATAATGGAAAACTGCTGTGATGGAGCACTTTATCCCCTTGGCCTTGAACCTTTGGAGAGGCCTGTGGGCTTATGGCTCTGCAGCCATCTGTCTGATAAAGAGGCAGGCTCGGGAAGAGTGCTTCCAGATGTTGTGTCTGTGTTTCAGGCTGTGACACAATCACTTATTCCCTCTCGCCACATGTGCACACGTTCTGTGCTGGGGCTGGTTTTTAATGCTGGCTATCACTGCGTGCACACAGGAACAGCAGTGATGTTACCAGGCTGTGTTTCCTATCATTAGGACCTGGAGGAGAGCAACAAAGCTGCTGCAGATCCCTCCTCTGTCTGGTAGCACCATATGCTGCCAAGGGATGTCAGTGAAATGAATTCTCTTGTGACTGAAAAATAAAAGGGAAGTGTGTATGAGTCAGGCTTGGAGAAGTGTGAGCCATGTGGAGTGTGTCTGCCCAGGCCAGAGCACAGCCAGTCTGTGCCCAGCATGGGAACAGACAGGAGTAGTCACACATTATGAGCAGGGTAGCTGTTATTAATTATTTCAGAATCTGGGTCATCCTGCCCTGGCAGTTTTGGGTCAGAGTGGTTTGCAGAGCTCAGCAGAGTGGCAGTGGTGCCTGCTGACCTCAAAACCTTGCAGCCCGGGCAGAGAGCATGATTCTCACAAGGACTCAGGGATTTAGTGCTTGTGGGTCAGGATTTTTTCGTGCCAGTTGTTTATCCTTTTGACTGATAATCGAGGTAGGAGCAGAGCCACTGCTGGAGGTGCTTGGGAAGCTGTACTCATCTTCAGGAGGTCACATGTGTGTGTCTGCAGGGACTGAGCTGTAGGAGATACTTTGGGAGGAAGACACCAGCAATGGATGTCTTACACCATTGAACCCTGAAACAATTTCCATTCATTTATGAGAAATGCACGTATGAGCAGGCATTTTACATAGATATATGAACCAAAGGAGAGCTCAGCAGAATCTTCATTCTTCATTGGATGTGGGGGAAACACAATCATGACAAAGGATGAGGAGATAGCTAAGGTACTAAATGCCCTCAGCTGAGCAGAATGAAGCCTCCAAAATCCAAGGGAAAATTGGAAAAAGGGCCTGGGGGTGTTCGTTGGCAGCTGGTTGAACATGAGCCAGTTGTGTGCTCAGGTAGGGTAAGAGGAGATGACTCAAATTGCCCCATGGGAGGTTTAGATTGGATATGAGGAAAAAATTCACCTCTGAAAGGGTTGGCAAGCAGTGGAACAGGCTGCCCAGGTAAGGTGTCCCTGGAGATATTTGGAAGGCAAGTGGATGTGGTGCTTGGGGATGTGGTTTGGTGTGAGCTTGGCAGTGCTGGGTGAATGGTTGGACTCAAGGACCTTAATTAAAAGTCTTCCATCCTCAACGAGTCCATGATTCTGGCCTTTTTTTTTTTGAAGCATTGTGCAAATTTCAGTGCAGCCTTTTAGGCTGACTGGGGCAGCCCTTGGAGCTCCCCACGTGGGTCATTCTTGTGCTGTGCTTTGGTGTGCTCGCAGTGATGCAGGAACGTGTGTGTGGCTGGCCAAAACTGCTTCAGGAGTCAGAGCTGAGCCTTTGCCTGCTGCTTTAAATATCCTTTCTCTCCCTGCTTTCTCATCTGATTTCCCAAATAGCTTTTCTTTGCCTGCTGTCCTTGCCCTGTGAGGTTTGTCAGGATGCCTGCTCCAGGTCAGATGAGGGCACAGATGTCTCCAGCGTGCAGCAGAGGTGCCAGAGCCGTGCTGGACATCTGCACTGGATGAGGCTCAGCCAGCTGTGCCAAGGAACAATATCCTTTCTAGGGCACAGAAGACTGGGGTTAGAAGGTGGCTTCCCAAAGGAGCCTTTCATATGGCTCCTCTTCTGCTGCTTTGAATGTCAGGAGTGTTTATCAAAGCCCCGAGCCGGGAGGGAGGATGGAGGATGTCCCTGGTGTCTCTCAGGAATAGCTGCTGCTGGAAGGAGGAGGCTGCTCCGTAGGCTCTGGCTGCTGCAGTGTCTCAGGGAGTGTCTGCACAAACTGGCTTGGGAGGGAATATTTGTTTCCCAGAGCTGCCCCGAGGTGGCTGTGGGAGCAGGCAGCTTGTTGAACCTTGTGCATTCCAGGTTAATGGGCAGCCCTCGCTCGCCTTGGGGAGAAGTGAATTCCATGGGAGCCCTCGTGCACAAGGACCCTTACAGAGCATGAAGAACCCTTTCATCTCACTCCTTTCAGTAATGCCAGTTCAGAAAGATACAATCTGAGATAACCAGCAATTGTCATGGCAACAGCTGAGGTCCTGGTGGTGTTCCTGCAGCAGCTGCCCGGTGGTGCCCGGCCAGAGCATCCAGAGCAGCATCTGAGCACACCCTGCACACAGCACAAACTCTGTGTTCCTGCAGCAGCAATCCCTCCTTTCCCACAGCCTGACTCAGAAAACAAACTGCCTGTGCACGAGTGCTGGGCAGGATAATAACTGCAAAGTGTTTTTGTCCTGATTGGATATTTCGTGACATTCTCTCCTCTGTTGGAAATGCAAAGCAAGGCCTTGCAATCCCATATGAGGTTTTTGAAGGCCAGTTCTTAGGTGATGTTGGGAGGAATTTTCATGCTGGGTTTCAACAGAACCACCGTTAGACATGGTCCTGACCATTCAAAAAATATTACATTAATCTTTATAGATAACTTAAAATAGTATTAGCCAAGGAGTGAGGCATGCCCGTGAGGTTTTCATCTAAGAGAAGAAATTAATTAGTAGAGATGAGATAAGAAAATGCATTAAAGAGATCTACTCACGATCTCTACAGAACTTTCAGTTGCAATTTTTTTTTTTCCAATCTCTTTTGGAGTTCCTGGGTCTGCTGGGAAGCAAAAGGGCTGAAGCTCCAAGAGAAAGGTCATTCTTCACATATTTCTTGCCCAAATGAAAGCATTAAATTTGTTTGCACAGCAAATTTGTATAGTTTGGAAAAGCTTTTTACATGCTTATCGAAACCAAATGCTGGAGGCTCAGTCAAAGCCTGCAGTAACCCAGCCTTGCTGAGAAAGCTGCAGCCAGTGCCTTCCCTGCTCTCCAGGCAGGTTGGATATATTGTTTTATTTCATTATAATGTAAATAGAGCAGAGCCCACACAAACAGAATAGATGTGCAATCATGGAATAATGGGACAAGGGCTTTCCATCCATTCCAAATTGATAGACAGGTTCAATAATAACTCTAACTCCTCATGTCCAGGGCGAGAGGATTTTCTGACTCTGACAAGGTAATCATTTCTCAAGAGCGACCTGCAAACACACAGTCTGCTTTTCAGCTTTCACTTAGGCTTGGGAAGGTGTTTAGAAGCACTCCTGGCAGGTGCAGGAGGAAAGGCTGCCTGTCCCACTGGCATCTTGTGCCCCACGCTGCTGCATTCCAGCCCCCTGCACACAGCAATCCCCATTTTAATAACCTGGAATTCCCAGTGAAGTTATCCACGAGTTATCCTCCTTCTGATGTGGTGCATTCACAGACTGACACTTCTGCTCATTTTCCCTCTGCACTTTAAATCTCCTCTGGGGCAAGGTCAGCTCTTACTTTTGTGTGCCACTGTCTGGATGGTTTAGCAGCTATTGTAATGGAGCCTTCCTTGTGATTTGGAGGCAGTGGAAGATAAGAGACAAAAGATGCAGAGCTGGGGAGGAGGGATCTGTGCGTGTGTATTTTTTCTCACCCTGCCTTTGAAGCAGAAACATCTGCTGAAAGCCACAAACAGCTGAGTTCAGCAATACCACATCACGCTGCCAAGCAACTCTGCTTCCCTCTGTAACTTTCACAACAGAGGAAATAAATCAGTCAGGCAATAAAGAATGGAGAAAATTTAGGAAATAGTGCCAAAAGCCAAACCTTTCAAGAATAAAGTGAATAAGAACTTTGTTAGTATTCGGCAAAGCAAACTGAAATACGTTTCTTACACATCTAAGTTCTCTGTGCCATTGCTGCTTGAGGAATTTTGTAATGACAAAACTCCTCTGAGCTAAAGACACTTAAAACTGGTGAGGAGAGACCTCTAGAAAAGATGGCTACAATATCACAAAAGACAATTAGGTGATTTTAAATATTTTTTGCATCTCGTGTCTCTGTCAGATCAGTCACAGCTGACCAGCTAACAGTGATGAAGTATCACCATTTATCTGAAACCTTTAAATTCCTTACACAAAACACAATATATTAGACAGCTGAACCATTTGTTTCTGCAGTGGCTTACTGAGATTTATTCTTCCAGTCAAAGTTACTTGGGTTTGATGTGTTACTGCCTATTTAAAGTACAGATAAAAAATTCTGTTTCTTGTTATATAATAACAGGGACTGCTCTATGAAACAGGTGGAAAATTATTACATAAATGTTAAGTCCTTGTTGTAAATCTTACAAGTTAAGCAATGTTGTTAAGAAAACCAGTGGGTTTTCTGTTGGTGCATCAGTCCAGGCATGTTTGCTGCTCTGACTCTCCCATCTCAGGCATAGAAATCCTTGCTCTTCTCCAGTTACCTTTGTACAAAGGTGTTGGGAGTTGCTGGGCTCTGGTCCTGCAGCTCTCCAGGACTTTTTCCAGTGTTCCCAGTGGCACTCCTGTCTGTGTCCATCCACCTGCAGTCCCTCTGCTGGAGCAGGCAGCAGGTTCATCGTTTCTACCAGCACATGACAAACACAATAACAAATAATCACACCTTTTATCTGCTTAGTTCTCTGTCTCTGCCTGCAAATTCTCGAAAGGATCCTTTGTAGGCTGACACAGAGGAATTTGCTGCCTAACTGGGAGCAGCCCCATTAGCAGTGCCTCAGACTGCAGGAAGCAGCAGCACTGCTGCTCTGCAAACACTCCCAGCCCCTGAGCAGACACAACAGTCCCTGGAGTTCAAGCTGGACAGAACACAGCTCAGCAGAACCTAGAGCTTCTCCCATTCTCTGAGGATGAATTCCATGCAGCTCCCCCTGCACGTTTTACTCAGCAGAGCAGGGACAATACATGGCCTTTTACAAGCTGAGGAGGTAAAAATCTCTGCCTGTTATGGAAGAAGCAACTCCTGAAGTTTCAAGAACTGTCTTGTATCAGAGATCATTGCAGTTCTCCCCACAACTCACCCTTGAAAGAGGAGTTACTCTGTTGGCTTCTATAAGTCACCATTTGCAAATGATAATTTATCTGCAGCTCAGGCTGCAGGGAGGCCTCTGCTATTTCACGTTCTGGGAATGACAGAAGATCTCAGGTTCTTTCACTGTCGCTTGGTGGTGAATATCAGCAAATACTGACATTTTAAAAGGCAGCCTTTTATTTTCAGAGCTGTGCAGCCACAGTCCCTGAAGTGCAAATCAGCGTTGGATTTGTGTTGCACTGTGTCAAGGGCTTGTACAAATCACCTGCTCTGAGCTGGGGTTTGTTCATGGAGGGGGCATGGGAAGTGTTTGGAGGATTCTCCACATTTCCTGAAAGCTTAACAAGGTAGAGCCTGGCTGCTCTTTTGAGAGGTGGTAAATGTCTGTGAATGCCCCCAAAAAGGTCAAATCCTGGCTAAATAAGTCCCTGGACTCCTGTTTCTTTGAGTAGATGTTATGGAGAATTAAGATCTGTAAGCACATCCTTTTGTAATGCTTTCAAAATTAAGGATGAAAAATGAAGTGGGAGTAGCAGTGTTATACAAAAGTTGCAAGTGTTTTTTGATGCACTTTTTCCTTAAGCAAGGAAATCCAATATTTTTTCTTGGAAAAATCTGTGGCATGTCCCTATTGCTTTGAAGGCTCGAGATGAAGAGTGTCAAGGACTAGATTTAATCAGTCCATGTCCACTGGAATGATGTAGAGGGGTTTGTCCCATGGTCATTCACAAAAAACTCCTACAACTTTGCAACTCCAGGGACTGTTACTTCTTTACCAACATGCCAGTAATTTCATGGAGAAGTGAGTTTATTAAAGAAAACAGAGACGTTTGTTGTAGAGAGGCTTTTGGATCGATCAGTGCTGAATTCCTGATGGCTTGCCAGGAATTTCAGTCCCAGTTAAGTTTCCAGGGAAGAAACCTTGGCTTCGTTGAAGCAAATGGCAAAATTTCCTTTGCAGACTGAATTTCACCCCGAGTTTAGAACAAATTTTGAGTCTTGTCTCCTTTCTGCTCTCTGATGTACAGCTCAGAAAACCAGGTAATCTCTTTGCCATCCAGGGCTGTGACAACAGCTTCCACCCTCCCCTCCCACAGGCACACCTTCATACATGATGGGAATTATTACAAAAAGGAGTTTGAAGGTAGCACCTCATTGATTTTCGGTTTCCATGCTGCAGATTAATGGACTGAGCACTCACTCTTTGTAATCACACTGGTAGAAATTCAATAATGACTCTGCCAGAGTACTCAAGTGACCTCAGACACTGAATTCATCCCTATTTCAACTCTTTTTAATGAGACTGGGGTGTTTAGCAATGCCATGGGATGGTTTGGAAAGCGAGGTGCCCTGTCAACCAGAGCATTACTGATGGGCCAGCTAAGGAGGATTTCAGTGTTTACATCTGTTCTCTCACCCAGAGCAGGTCACAGTGTCTGTGTGGCATGGAATTCACTCCCTGGAGTGTGCTGAGCAAAAGAAATCCGCAGTGTGCATGATCTGCCTGCAGTACTCCACTAGAACAAGATTTCAGCCAAATCAGAGTTCAGCAAGTACCACTGACAATCCCCAAAGCAACAGAATCTCTCTGCTTAGTTTAGCAATTGTTCACTTGGGTTTGGAGCCTTTAATTGTGTGTGATTATCATTTCCTATGGCGTTTGTGTCACGTCTGAGGAAGTGTAGGAGCATGGCAAGGCTCTCCACTTGGAGATGCTATTTGTCAATTTTTATCTTGAGAAACGTCCAGAGATTTAATGAGACTGGGAAGGAATATTTAAAAGCTGGATGCATTGCTGTGCACGTTTGGCTGCCTGTTTGTGTGTAGTTCCACAGTTTGCTTATGCCTGCTGTGATTTCCTCACCAGCTGTAAAACTCCTGTACATGGCAGATAAACATTGTTTAAGGGCAGGGTAAATTCCCAACAGAACTCCTGGAAAAGTTAACCTGGAAATGTCGTGGTAAGTTCAGGGGACTTGATGGCTCAGAATTGGCCAGAAACTCCCAGAACCACCCAAGAAGGGGATTGTTGCCATGTTCTGTTAATCAAAGCTGTGTTTAATTATTTTGACAGGCAGCCTCTCCTGTTCTCTGCAGTATTTGTGGGGCTGGTAGAGTTGCTGAGGTGAGATGAAACACAAAGTCATCAAACATTCTGTAATTGCCACGTCCCTCAGTGATGCAAATCGGCAGAGATTTGTTGTGGTTCACTGTGGATCATACATTAATTCACTCTGTGGGTTTATTAAACAAAAAAAATCCCACAAGATAGCCAGAGTTGTAGAACAGCCTGCATTTAGAGCAAACCCAGGACACTCGAGGGCAAGAGGCTTTTACGTGTTGTGCATAAATAGGCTCTGACTTTTTACATGTTGGAAAAGTATGAACTCTTCACCACCATCTGCTCCCAGAGGATTCCTGATTTCATTGGCTTTGCTTTGACCTCAACAACTGATTTTGAAGGGATGTGTCTGTAATTGGCAACAGGAGTTGAGACCCAGCTATCAGGACAGAAAGAAATAACCAGGTTTTGAATTTGGAGCCTGATTCAGCGTTCAGTGAGGTCTAGGGAGGAAGGTCCATTAGCTTTAACATTTCTGTGTTTATGTGAATATATATCTTTAATTTGGGTCACACACTCTGACCCTGGAGCAAGGGCACAGCAGGGATGTGTGTGAGCAAGAGAGTCCTTGGAGGCTCCAGGGTTTGGGCATCACCCACACGTCAGATGGAGAGATGTTTTAACCTCCAAAGTGCAGTAAACCACTTCTGTTCATTATTATTTGCCATCTTTCCTGTGTTTCCAGTTTTCAGTTCCCCCTGTACATGTGAGACACAGAGCAGAGTCTTCTTTTCTGCAACACTCTCAAGATAAGCCCCAGCTTATGTGGAGTAAGCAGCTGACTGGAGTATTTACCAGGCTCTATTATAGCTGTTCCTGCCTTCTGGAAAATTATTCACAAATACACAAGCATGACTTCATTTTGCCAGGAAGCAAGACCATTAATCCTGCCTACTTTGAAGCCACGTCTTTTGTGGACTGTGGTGGGTAACTTATCTGTTCAGATTACTTAGATTGTTGGAGACTTCATCCCTTTGTAATGTTAATGACTGCTGAGTAGCTCAGCCCTGCCTGGGAATTTGTACTTACATTTAAGACTATTTTTCTTTTCCATCTTAGGCTTTTTCTTATATTTTCATATATTTGACTGTGCTTAGTTCTCAATTCTTGCATTTCTTATTTTATTATGTATTAAATTTTTTTTCTGATAATAAATCCTCTCAAAGGGGGATTTGGTTTCTAAGGAGTTAATTGCTGCGTGCTATTTTACTCATGAGCCAATTGAATCAGATAATTTGCTGTTTCCTGAGTAATGTCAGAGAGTGTACAGAAAGATCTTTTGTTCCACTGAAGATGTTAAAGAGGGTTTGAGGATTCCTTTCTCTGCAAATCCTTTACATGAAAGATTTACAGTATGTATGCTCCAAGATTTGGAAATGCTGCTATTTAAGCATCTACACATGTAATTAGTCACTAATTGTTAACAGCTCTTACTCTGTTTAGCCTTTTTATTAGACCTGTTACAGATATCCCTGAAATCAGATTCAGGGGAGTGTGTAAACCCTTTCATTTTAGAGTTGCTCCTGGTTTTTCACGCTAAGCAGGGAAAGATGGAATTTTCCAAGGCACTGGAGTGCCGAGGTTTGCACCCCTCAAGTTCAAGAGCTTTTAGGTGATTGTAGCCCCCAGCTCCTTTCTGCAGGACCCCAGGGACACCTCGCTTTTCACAGCAGCAGAACTCCCTCATTTCACACATAGAAAGCACATCTGTGCCCCTTGGAGGCACCTTTTTGTTTCCACCTTCTCAGTGGGTCAGTGCTGCTGGTTTTTTTACCAGAGACCAGCAGCCAAAATCGTGCTGAAGACACCTTGGGGAGAGAGGATGAGCACGAGTGACTGTGAGGGATGAAGGATGAGGAGCAGCAGCTCTGAAGCTCTGGTTTGGAGTGATTGAGGGATGATGAGGAGCAGCAGCTCTGGAGCTCTGGTTATGCAGTGATTGTGGTGGATGAAGGATGAGGAGCAGCAGCTCTGGAGCTCTGGTTATGCAGTGATTGTGGTGGATGAAGGATGAGGAGCAGCAGCTCTGGAGCTCTGGTTTGGAGCTCACGGCAGCCTTGCTGCAGTGTTGCTCAGGGTGCAGACACACCCTGGATGCTGAGGGCAGAGCTGGGGCTCTGCATCCCATGGTGTTTCTGAGCTCAGAGGCTCTGCAGGTTGGCACTGAACTCTGGCACTGGCCTGCCAGGGATGGTGTCCCTTGTCTCAGCAGCGAGGATCTAAAGAAAAACAAGAAGCAGGAGGTTAATTAGCTGGGTCACCAAGTGGTCAGGCTTGGCAGGAGTGCTGGGAGCAGAAATCCTGCATCTCTGAGCAGGATGGAAGTGAAGAGACGCTTGTCTGGACCAAACCTCACCTGAGCCTCTAAAAGTTTTCTGTCTCTCATTAAAATCAAGTGTAGGTGGTGTGGGCATTTCAATTTCTATCTTCCATGTCTCTGTACTGCTCCTTTTAAAATCTTAATGCTTCTGACTGCAATAGCCAAAACATCTCAATTATTGTCACACTCCAAGTAGCTCAATGATAATAATCCTCTACAGGGAAAAAAGATAGTTTAAGTGAAAGGAAGAGATTATTAGATGCAGGAAAAATATGTCAGCAGTCATTCTCTCTTTGCTAAGTAGATGTAACTTAAATTTTAAAGGAAAGAATTGAAATTACTGCTCTTCAAAGGGAATCCAAAACTATAATGGTTGTTCTTTTTTTAAGGAAAGTCACATTTCTCCTGAGGCCAATGCCATAAGGTTCTTTGTTTGTACTGAGAACAGCAGAGTGCTAAACAAAGAATAAAGATTGAAATTATTAGAGGGAAGTCTGTGCACTTAGAATTTTATAGTCTATATTCCTGGTCTTGGCTCCCTTCTATGCATTCCTGCTCACCAGGCTATAGAAACAGAGCTTTCATATTGCCATCAGTCAGTTGACAGCATTTTGACATTTGCCCAAGGTTATGTAGACATCTAACCCCAAATTTCTTTTTGCTGATACCTGAAAACTTAGCCTTGTGAGTCTGGAACTTGCAGTCTTTCCCAGAGTTTCCTGAAAGTGTATGGAGTTAACCTTCAAAGTCTTTGTAGGACTGGTGTCCCTCTAGTCTCCTTAAACCAGCTTCCACATTCTTCAATCTTTTTGCTCTGAGACCTACTGATGTGGGTAGAAATCACCTCCCTAACTTCTCCCTCTCCTAAGATATATACTGGAGATAATGGCCCTTATTCCTCTACTTGACATTCCAGGTTAAAAATACCAAAAGCACTCAGCTCAGTTCTCCCTCCAGTTCCAGTCAATTCCTGGGAAGGACATTGATTTGATTAATTACCCGTTTGCAGCAGCAATGTGCTGGAAGTTTCTCGGGTGACCTCTGCATCGTGGAATTGCTGCTGCCTGGGAACTCTCCATCACAAGCAGAGCTTTGGCCTGGGCCAGCTCAGGTCCATTGTGGCACAAGGGGGAACTGGTTGATCTCTTGAATCCATAACATTTACTTTAACCCTGTGTACTCTGTCCTAAGTGCTGTTTCTGCCCCATGATGCCCTGAAAGCTGCCCCTGCTCTGGGTGATCCATCACGAGATCCAGAAGAAGCCTCAGCAGTGCCCCTGGGTTAATGCCCTGTTCTCATTAAGAGCCATCCAGGCTTGTCTAAAGCAGCCCTTCTTCACTCACCTTACATTTCTGCCCACACTGATGGAGCCCACAAAGATAAGAGCTCTTGCGTGGGGTGGTTGCAGTCTCTGCACCTCACTGCCAAAGCTGTGGCAGTGCTGCTGGTTCTGAGAGTGTGCAGCCTTCAGTTCTCCCCTCCCCACCTTCATCTGTTGGAGTCAGGAAAAGCTTGGGAACTTTTCCTGCTCCTCTGAATGTTTGTTTTACCCTCAGAGCTCCACAAAAAAGGCTTGGCCTGCGAACCAAGCTCNTCTTCTTCATCTTCTCTCTTCTCCTTCTCTTCCTTTTTCCCTCTGACATGAGTTCCTGTGGTTTGTTAATTGGTAGATAGAATTTAGTGTAGAGGAGACATATCAATAAGGTTGATATTCACTGGTTTTGGGAAGAAAATAAGATACATAAAGTTTTCTAACTGGTTGATAATAGATATAAAAGCTACCTGCTTTGGGTAGCCATTGCCATTCTGCCCTCGTGTTCCTGGAGGTCACAGCTCAGTCTGTGCCTCTGAAACTCTGATAAGAACCAGAAATAAACAAGCT
Organism: Vireo altiloquus; assembly: GCA_013396875.1. Lineage (NCBI taxonomy): Eukaryota > Metazoa > Chordata > Aves > Passeriformes > Vireonidae > Vireo > Vireo altiloquus. The sequence goes on from VZRF01015761.1 coordinate 347,430, forward strand.
TTGAAACAGCAGAAAGAAGCCTCATTTCATCTTTTTGGGACATGGGACACTGAAATAAGGAACACAGCCAGGCCAGGAGTCAGGGTGCAAAGAAGAACATCTCCTCCCTGACATTCATCTTGTTGCCTAAAGGTGTCCTTTATGAGAAACAAGCCCCAGAGCTGCAGGACTGGCTCATGTGCTGAGCACCTGCCTGCACAAACTGCATTGCCCAAGTGCTCACTTGTCCTTTGAACACGAAAAGAGAGACAGGTGGAGCCTGGGGTATCACTTGGTGCAAAGCAAACATTTAAAAAGCACAGAGTTTCAGGTCCTTACTGGTAATGGAAAGTGCTATTTTCAAAAGTGCCATTTGACATTTGGAAGATTAACTGGTATTGACTTCCTGTGTGAGTTGGGCTCCTGAGGATCTGAGTCACTTTTGGAAACCTGAGCTTGGCCATCTGTTTCACTTAGACTCTGCAGTGCCAAGCGAAGCAACACATAAATACTTTGATGACTATAGTTTGTAGTACCTAAATTTAAAAAAGCAGTTATTTCAACAGCCTGACACCTATTGGAATTTTCAGGGGCCTCGAATTCCCAGTGCCTGGGAGAAAGCAGATGCATTTGAAAGCAATCAGAGTTTGAAAGGAACTTGTGTTCTTGAAAACCCCAGAGCTACCCCAGCACATTGGAATGTGGCAACAAGGTACTTCTAGAAATTTCTCCTGCATCCCAACGAGAATCTGGCTACAGACGTTGAACTTGAGAGCAAAGTGTGTTTCTTAAAATGGAGCCAAAAAGTGAGATTTAAAATGATAACATATATATTAGGCACCTCCTAGTGCAAATTTGTCTACAGTTTGAGAGGGAGAAAGTAAGAGAGGAAATGCAGGGAGCTGCTCCACATGGAGCTGCAGGGAGTGGCAGGGATGTGCTGAACAGTGACTGCTCGTTTTTGGTTAAAGATGGCACTTTGCTTAAAGATGCAATTTTCTTACTCCATTGTAAATAACTCCATGTTGATTGTTTTTAAGGAATTTAGAACGACTCGTGTTCTAGTTTATTCCTGCAGCTGCCTCAGGAGGTGTAGAACAGCCTCACTTCTATCATTTGTTAGCTTTAATGTGAATTAAATAGTCACTGGACTTTCTGGATGAGGTGGATCTGGAGTTAGCGTGATAGTAGATGCAAATAATTTTAAAAATATTTGATTCCTACTGTATAACTCAACAGATTTCCTTTATACCAACGTCAGAGCACTCAAAGCCTCCCTCACACAGTAGGCAGAGCTTTGCAAATTCCCCAGGACTCAATTTAAACATGGGTGTATTGTTTGTGTCCTCATTTCTCCCATGAACTCCTTCCTGACCTTGGGCAAGTCCCTTCATTTATCTGTCCCCCAGCTGGGATAACACGAAATAGGTTAATAGTTCTGTGCTCCCCAGAGCTGTGCACAAAACCTCTGTCTGAAAGCAGCAGGAGAAATGTATGACTATTGTTGTTGATGTTATGGATCTGTTTAAGCAACATGTCCTTATGGACTCGTGCATCATATGAGGAGCCCCTCTGAAGGCAGCAGCACTGTTTGCACATGGAAAGTGCTTTGCTGGACAGTGGCCAGAAACCAGGGATGAGCCCATAACCAGCAGATATTCCCCAGGGCACTGAGCAGCAGGAGTGATGGTTCAGAGCCCTGTTAGGAGGGTGGTGAGATACAGAAATAATTGTGGGCAGGATTTAGGCATTCAGTCTGCTTTGCATGTAAACAAAATGTAGGTCTTGAGGGAGTCTGTGTCTCGCTAAATCTGCTCATGTATAAATCCTCTTTTTTAGGCTTTATATTTTGTAATCATTGTAATTTAAATTCAGCTACAGTCCACAGGATTTGCACATTTTACCACCATTAAGGAAGTCAGTAGGAGCTGTGCATCCCACTCCCCCTGTAGCTGTCCTTCAATAATTGACTCCTTCCCCTCTCCTAAAGCTGACATCAGGGACAGCAGCAGCACTTGAGACAGCCTTTGGGAGCCTTCAGCCTGAGAATCTGCATGTGAAGGACAATTAATTCAGCTGTTACATGTTTGTCTCCTGTCTGCCTGGCTTTCCTGGGCTGCTGCCCTGTGGTTGCTGGGTGAGCCACAGCTCTGGCTACGAGCAGAAGGTTGGCCCATGCCCTGGTGATTGCCATGCCAGGGGATCAGGCTGCCAGCAGCACACACCCTGAACCCTTTGGTTTCCTTCTCATGTTTGTTTGGCATCCTTCCCATCACACACATGGCATGGAATTAACCAAGTGCATGTGCTCTGCCAGCTAAACAAACTCCTCACAGATTGACTGCTGGGACAGAGCTGTGCTGGGACAGGAACCTCTGTTCCTGCAGGACAAAGCTCCATCCTGCTGCCATCCCTCCTGTCCTTCCTTCAGGGCTCTCCACTGCACCTCGAGGAAGTTGTGAGTGTTTTGTAGCAAAGAGCTTTCCAGGAGTGACATGGAAATGAAATGGCCATTAAATGGCTCCCAAGAAACAGAGTCCAGACAGGAATAAAGGAATAAAGGAGGGATTGATTGGAAAGGCCTTCAGAGGTCACACTCTGGGCTCCAGAGGCTCCTGCCTCAGTGCATCCCAAAATGGACAATGCCAGCTCCCGAGTTCTTCCCACTTTGATCTCAGCATCAATTGCCCAAGCAGAAGCCAGGCAAGGATGGAATTTGCCCAAGCTTGCCCCCCTCTCCCCAAGATGAAGGTTTGCAGTTGTTGGGCCCAGGAGGGTCTGGGTGTCCTTGGAGAGCGAGCTGGAGAGGCTTTGTTATGTCAGTGTGAGCATGAGAGAACAGCACTGAACGAGCTCCAGGGAGCTACAGAGTTACACTGGGCAGGGCAGGGCTGGGAACAGAGAAAAGTTAAACCCTAAGGCATCAGTGCTTTGCCCTTTGGAGCAGGAGGCAGATGTTCCACGGAGCAGGACGGAGAGGAAAGCTCAGCTTTACCCATCAGCCGTGCCTGGATTTTCTCCCTGCAGCTGAACATGTAGAATTCCAACCTGCAGGAGAGGGAGTGCTGAACATCACCTCAGTCATGCCTGCTGAGGATGATAATTGAATGAGAGGGATCCTCAATATCTGTGTTACATGTGGAGCATTTTATTAACTCAGGGAGGCACTTGGGGTTGGCTTTTTTTTCCCCTGGAGGCAGTAGTAAAATTTGGCAAGTGATTTTGTAGATGAAGACAGTAAACAGCTGTTGAAAATGATAATGTCTGAGTGGTTTTGTTGTTTCTATGAAAACTTAGTTACACTCATTTTAGATTAATTTTTCATTGTCTTCTGTAAATGAGAACTGCTTACACAGCTGCTTCAAATGGGACATTGATTGCTTTCCATCTACTGCCAAAACCCTAAAAGAAAAAAAAAATCAGATGCATAAACCCGCTTATGAGCAAAGTTACAATAAATTCATGCTATAGTGCATTTTAATTCAATAAATTAAAGTTTTGCTGTGCAGCAGTTCGTGTTCATGTGTGAGAGAGGCGGATACATCAGCCATTGAAATTCAGCACTGTGTTAAACAGCAATAAAAGCAATTCTGGCTGCTATTGGGACCTTTTGGTGTGGTATTATGGAATTTCCCAAAAGTCTGAGAAGCAATGTGGGAGAAATTAAATTAAATGTACTCGTGGAAAAGGAAGTGCAAGTGCAGTCTTGCAGCAAAGCCACCAGAGAGGGATTGGGGAAGGTGGAGCTTCAGTTCACCCACAGATTGCCTGTGCTCACTTTTTCTGAGAGTGTGGAAGGAAGGAGCTGCCCTTGAAATCCAGGCACAGCACTGAGGGCTGGGTCCAGTTTGTGGCGTCCCAATGGGATCTGGAACAACTCATTTTTCAGTTTATCAGTGGAACTAACAGTCATCCTTTCACACTTCTTGCTTGTTTTGTCTCCTGTTAAGTGAAACCACCTTTTCAGTGCAAAACACCACTTTAGGACAATGTCCTAAATTTACCAAAGAAGGTAAAACAGGTGCACAAAGTCTAAGCCATGGTTCAGCCCTGCTTTGAAGTACCTTCGAGGCATTTCAAGCCTGTGCTGACTCCCTGCACGTGGGTGATTTCACCCAGAATGGATCTTTCTTGGGTCTGAGGAAGTGGTCAGGATCTGTTGTTTGTGAGTTCATGGAATGACCAGGCAAGTGTGAGTGAAGGTCATCTGCTCTGTTTGTTAGATCACACATTAATAACACTCGAGTCCTGTGCTGACCTTTTGCAGAGTTTTGTTTTGGCATAAATGTCAGGAAATGCGGCTGGGAATGAAAATATTGATAAATTTAGTGCCAGGATTTCAACTGTAACTTCAGCTTGCAGGGGAGCAGCTATTTAGGTAGCCTTCATTTGGTTTTGAGACGTGCCTCGCCCAGTCCCTCATTTCAGTACCTCTGAAGGTGTTTCTAACACACATTGTTTTCCTCTGCAAGGCTTCACACCACAAAGAGCATTGTCCAGAGAGGGAAACCACTGCCTCTTTAGCAAATGGGTGCTTCAGAGTTCACAGCAGAGCCGTTTTTTATAACTTCTTCACCCCAGGAAGTTCAACTCAGATGTGCCAATACACTTTTTAAGGAGCTCCTGTTTTTCTTCCATTGAGCCAGTTCTCCTGACAGGCTTAATAGGAGGCCAGGGAAGACAAATGACTGCAGTGAGATCATAGAGTCACCCCATGACCCCACAAAGGGCTCTACACAGACTCTTAACCCCACGTGGACCTTCCAGAAGCCAACAGCTAATGGAGCTGCGTGGCTCATCCCAGTTTCCAGAGCTTGGAGGGAGGGAGAGGGGAAGGGGCAGGGAGTGAGGGAGAAAATGTATCTGTAAATAGAAGATCTGGTCTGAATCCCCTTTGGCAGCATTCCCCTGCATGGAAAGGGCTCAGGCTGTGTGGTTAATGTCACAGGAGGTGATGGTGGAGCTTGGCTGGCAGAGGATAACGTGAATGTGATGTGCAGTTTGAGAGCTGGGAGCGGGGAAGGGGAGCAGATACAATCTCAGCTGGACAAACTCAGCCTGTCCCAAGTGTTTTCTTGTGTCTGTGCCACTTCCCACTGTGCACACTGAGAGCTTTCCATTCACAAGCTCCATGTCCTCAGCCTTTGGCTTGTCACAGATGGTTTTGTGCTTGCCAGTAAATTACATCAGTGATTCCAGAAGCCCCTTTTTTTTTGTCTGCTGGCACAGGTAGAACATGGAAGTGCTGTACAGTAATTTAATGCAGCCAGTTTAGACATTCTCTGTTTTTTCTCTTCCCTTTCTCTGTCCTCTTCACCAAGAAGTTTAGTGTCTTGCTGATGATCTGTGAAGCACATCATCAACAAGAGGAATTGAATAAAAATCCACTGATGTCAGGAAATGATGTCAATTTACCCTAGGTGACATCTACTGAGCATGAAGAGACAATCTCTGATAGCCTAGAGCGTTTCTTGCTTGCCATAGGCGTAATTTTTTCTTTATATTTGAATACTTGGATCTTGGTAATCCTGTAAATCCCTTTTTCTATATTAAAAAGCTCCATCTGCTTTGGGAAACCCTTTAAATGAGTCCTAAAGGCCAAGTCTCTTTATAGAAATAAGTGGATAGCACAGATAGCCTATCTGCAAAAATAACAGCCAACTTCCTAGTGAAAAGTAATTCTTAGAAGAGTTGGCAATGCCACTAAAAATTATTAAGAAAATATTTGTCCGTTTTCAAAAGGCTTTTTGATTGAATGTCATGTAGATATGAGCATGTTTGGAATGTGTAAGAGACTGAAGATTCTCCAGTCTTGAATGGGAGAATCTTTGTGGTAGAAGCTGTGTGTTTGCAGCCAGCAGCAGCAGGATATTTGCAGAGATTTGTGCCTTGTGTTTGCCAGTTCTGTGTGTACCATGTTGGCTCAGCTCAGCTCGGCCTCACCACAGCAGCAGAGCTCAACACTGCTGGAAATTCAACTCTTAATGTCACATTGCCCTGCATAGATTTTATCTCTGCGTTAACAAGAACTTTAAGGATCTGGTGGGGAAGTTTTTTGTTTCTGTTGAAATAATCCCCAAGCAAAGAGAGTTCCTGTGTCCTGTGCAGTCCTTTGCAGCTGAATGCTCTGACAAGGGATGCCACAATGATGCTTAGGTTGAACTTTTTTGTGTTCCCAGCCCTGCAGTGCCCAGTGTAACTCTGCAGTTCCCTGGAGCTCGTTCAGTGCTGTTCTCTCATGCTCACACTGACATAACAAAGCCTCTCCAGCTCGCTCTCCAAGGACACTCAGACCCTCCTGGGCCCAACAACTGCAAACCTTCATCTTGGGGACAGGGGGGCAAGCTTGGGCAAATTCCATCCTTGCCTGGCTTCTGCTTGGGCAATTGATGCTGAGATCAAAGTGGGAAGAACTCGGGAGCTGTCATTGTCCATTTTGGGATGCACTGAGGCAGGAGCCTCTGGAGCCCAGAGTGTGACCTCTGAAGGCCTTTCCAATCAATCCCTCCTTTATTCCTTTATTCCTGCCTGGTCTCTGTTTTTAGGGAGCCATTTAAGGCATCAGCAGCACAGGGCTGGTCCCAGGTGAGGGCAGTAACACAGGTGTGGAGCAGAGGAGAACCACAGTGTGACCTCAGTTCACTGAGTTAGGGTGAGGGGAGCCCCAGCAAAAGGAAAACCCATCCCTGATGTGGTGCATCCAGGTCATCTGTGGGAGCAGAGCATTACAGCTGGTGGAATATTCAATAGCAGCCTGCAAGCAGCTCTCTGCTGGTGGAAAAGGTCATCTCTTGGTTTGCCTTGGGCTTTAGAAAATACTTTCAAATTGTCCTGGCTTCTCTAAGCTGACAGTGCTGCTGGAGAGAGTGCCTGAGGGTACAGGAGAGGTGACACTGGAGCCGTGGCCCCACTCCCATCAAAATCAAAAGCAGAACAGCCATTGACTCGAGCCGAAGGAAGGTCAGGAGCAAAGTGCCACACGTCCCTTGGATCAGTGTTGTCATCATCCTGATTCCCAGACACAGGAGAATGGGGAGCAGCACTCACTGTGCAGCTTCAAGAGTTTGGAGAGATGTTGACACAAATTGTAATGGATGGATCGTTTCCTGCCCGCTCTGATTTCTGTATTTAAAGGAAGGTTCTGCATGCTGAGGGGAATAATAACATGTCCATGATTCACTCCTTTTATACTGGCTCTGAAGGCGTTGCAGCTGCCAGGTAGCTACCCCAGGAAAATCAAACCAGAGGAAGGATCTGTAGCTGGGAGGAGGCTGCAAGGGCCAAACTCCTTTATCCTGGTGCTGCTAATTTCCAAGGCCACCCTGTCTGGTTGGCTGTCATCATCCTTCCCCTGTTGAACCTTTTTTCCATATTGCTCTTGCAAGGCAGCTGTATCAAACCAGAACCCATGATGGCATTCCTGGGCTCTCTCTCACTGCAGCCAAGTGTTTCCCACTGGCAGCTCAGATGAGAGCAGAGCACAGCTTGGGCTGACACACAGCAAATGCTTTTCTTTTAGAATTGTCTCCTACACGACATTCACGCAGCTGTGGAGTTGCTGCTGTTCTCCTGCAGGAACAATTAACAAGTGTGAGAAGATTTCTTCATGCAGGCAAAGGTGTAAACGCAAGTGAAAGGCCCCAGCTGGGCAGCAAGCTGAGATGAGGTTCCCCAGAGCAGCTGTGGCTGCCCCTGGATCCCTGGCAGTGCCCAAGGCCAGGCTGGATGGGGCTGGGAGCAGCCTGGGGCAGTGGGAGGTGTCCCTGCCATGGCAGGGGTGGCACTGGATGGGTTTTGAGGTCCCTTCTGACCCAAACCATTCTGGGATTCTGGGGCTGGCTGGGCCGTGGCACAATGCAATCCACAGGAGTGTGGCCCTTGGCATCGTTAAGGAGGAAAGTGTTAATGACCACTGTCATTTCTAAAGTGTCTTCAGGCATCAAGGTCTTGCTTCCTGCAGAAGGAGGTGAGGCAGGAGGATGGGCACAAACTGAGCCAGGAGATGGCTGATAGACAAGATGATAGGATTTGAGAGCTAGAGATTGAGTAGAAGGTAACTACTGATCCGAATTAGATCATTCTAATTTCGTAGAGGAAACCTTTACATATGAAACTCACACCTTTCAGACCATCTATAGTGTGAATGCAGAGTGGGATGGGGGCAGTTCTTTGAAAATAAACCTAGAAACTAGCAAAGAACCCAAGCATGTGGCACTCACCCCACAAACCTCAAGCTTTATCACCTCCTGCAAATACCAGGAGAGGACTGTGAGTCTCACAGTGTCCACTTCCATGAGGATTTCCCTGAAGGATTGTTTTTCTACTCTTTCCCATTTCCACTTAAAGAGAAGATAACCCTTAATTTTAGTTTTAAAGTAGACCAGTGGGACTTAGGTACCCTGTGGTTAGGTTGAGGTGGCAGAAGAAGCCTGTGTGTGGCTGAGGAGTGAATCAGCAGAGTTCTCCTTGTGTGCACTGGGCTCTCAGAGTCCAGCTCTGATTCGTGTGGGACACTCCACGCTGGGCTCAATGTCACTGCACGTGTCCACAAAGCATTAATTTTCACTCCTCCTTCCAAGCAGCTGGTGCAGCCCTGCCCTGCTGGTGCCAGGCTGTGATTTCACAGGGAATGGTGTTATCTCAGTGCCTTATCTCAAACTCGAACTGCTCCCAGCTCTTTGTGCTCCTCCTCATCAGGCTGAGCACTGCACCCCTCTAATCCCTCCTGCAGCTGCCATGTGTGCAGAGGAGCTTCTGATTTTGGCTTTGCATTCCCCCTGAGACGTGGAAAGCTGGACTTTCATCAGTCTAATCCTACCTGTAATCAAACAAAGTGTTCAAAGGCAGCAAAGAGCAGGAATGGTGACTAATATTGTTGAAGACTTCAATAACAAAGGGAAAAGTTGTTCTTCAGAATCTTTTTTCCTTTTTTTTTTTTTTATTTCTTGGACACTGTCCCCTAAATGTCATTTGTATAATTACATAGAAACATACTTTGACTCACCTAGTGCAAAAGGGCACAGAAAGAAGGGCATAAAAAGGCAGCAGTGATTGCTTGGAAAAAAAATCCAGCAGAGTTTTAAATCTTTGCCCTGGGCAGTGAGGCAAATGTGTAACTCTGTGGTGCATGGAGAGATTCTGTGCTAGGTTCTTGTTTTTTACTTTCTGCAATAGAAAAAATTTTTGCTATTGTTCAAAGACTGTTCTGCTGTTATGGGGCCTGGGGTTCCCCCTAGCACTCCTGCACTCTTCCTGTGGCTCAGGTGAAGATGAATTTTTTTTCCTAGCAATGCAAAGTCACCTTTGTAGAGCACAGCTGTCAAAAGTCTCATCCAAGTCCATTGTGTGTCCTTGCTTTGCCTGATTTAGCACATTTGAAACTGAGGTTTCCCAACAAATTAGACATGGCTATTTTCTAATTGAGGTGCTGTAGGGCAAAACCAGCTCTGGACAGAGCCACAGATGTCAGAGTCATCACTTCAGAGCTGCTCTCCGAGTTCATCTGCAAGTGTTTTGTCAGTCGAGTAGGCACTTGCTTTTCTCCCAGGCCATTTAACATTAGGATCATGTCTCCTTCATTTGTCTTCTTGAAATATTGAGGACACACTGCTCTCCGTGTGCCTGACAGTGAGACAGGAGCATCCCCCCTGCCTGCAGAGCGATGGCCACTCTCAGCTCTGGCACAGCCCTCTCAGTGCCAACACAACATTCACATGTCCAGGGAACTCTCCAAAAGTAGCTGCAATCTCCTACAAATTCTGATGAACATTTTGCATAAAGACAGATTTGCTGCTATAGCAGATACCTTCTGTATTTTGCTGCCTTTTCATTCCATTAAACAGCAGGAATGCCAAGGAACAAAGATCCAGGACTTCTCCACATAAACAGAGTCTAGGCCTGGAGTCTCCATCCTGCTGCTGACAACACCTTCATTAGCAGCACTGACTTCTTCTTTAATCCACCCTAACACCAAACACCTTTTGTCCCACAACTTACTTTTCTCTTCAAAACAAAGTATTTTTCATTGTGAAAATTATAACTTCTTTGTGGAAAGCAGAACATTAAAAAAAAGGAAACCTTTTTTTCAGATAGAAACTCTGATTATGATGCAAAATTAGTGATGGGGTGGGGGAGAAGTCACAGAATCCTAGAATGGTTTGGGTTGGAAGGGACCTTAAAGATCATCCATTTCCAGCCCCCACCATGGGCAGGGACACCTCCCATCAGACCAGTTCCTCCAAGTCCCATCCAGGCTGGCCTTGAATGATAAATCATAAAACGATAAATCTATACAATTAAAAATTTTTATACTACCCTCAATGCAGTAAACATAAGGAGAAAGAAAAATATAAATATCCAGAAGTGAAAGGGTGAACTTGCTAGTGAGATGCTGAATTGGGCAGAAATCCAAACTTAGATAGTTGGTGTAATCTCAAATCTATCAGCCGTGACAGTATCTGTTTAAATGAATCCTTAAAAATGTTAATTGCACATCATAGGCACTTCAGCAATGACATTTCTGCCACTGAATGTCATGGGGACATTTTTCCTTTTATTATCCTTGAACAGGAGGAATGAACTACCAGAGTTAGCCACCAAATAACTGTATCATGAAATGTAATGGATCTACCTCCAGTATTTATGCTGGTTCTGCTTTCAATAAGATGCTTTTAAATTTACAATGAGCAAGAGCTTTGGCTGGCATTAGGAAGGCAGCGTTGTTAAGCTTTGCTTTATGAACTGTAAAATAAAGGTTTGTCCATCAGACTTCCAGAACTGCAGCTCCTGAAAGCCCCAGGGCCCAGGGTTTTTGTAAATTTGAATAAGAGCTGGTTTATAAGTGCAGCCTGGAGTTGGTCACGTTTGAGGCTGATTTCCCCAGGACATTCACTAGCACCAGCTCTCTCTTGTTTGAAACTTTCCTAAGAAGGGAAGGAGGCAGGGAAAGCAGACAGGGAATTGCAGAACCATAGCCTGGACTGGAAGGGAGCTTAAAAACCACCAGTTCCACTGTACCTGGCTGTTCAGTTTTCACCCATGCTGCTCCTGTTTACGTGGAGTTCCAGCTGAGCCCAGGATTTATCCTGCTCTTACTGCTCAGTGCTTTCCTTGAACTCTTCTATCAGGAATGGAATGAAAACAAGAGAGACAGTTACAGAAACACTGCTTTGTTTATATAAAATGCGTGAGAAACTCCATAGCAAAAACACAAACAGAACCAGAAGGCTGAAATGCAGGGCGACATTCTGTGGGTTGAAGGTGGAGGCTGAGCCCATCCAGCTCACAAATGGATTCAGTAAATGGAGGGCCTTGTTCTACACCAGTTCCAGGGGGTACTGTTGCTTCCAAGTGGAAAGAAACACGTGTGCAAGGTATTTGTGGTCAGGAAATCTGTTCTCCAGTCTGCTGTGTCAGAGGTGTTCTCCTGCCTCTGAACGTGTCTCTCTGCCTGCTCCCAAACTGTTCAAGTCAGTAATTAAACAGGAATGATAAAACATCCTTTGGGGTATTTGATCTCATCCTGCTGCGTTTATCAGACTGAAAGAGCCATAAAATCTAAGGCTGATGATCAGATGATTCTGCCTTCCTGTCTCCATTTGAAAGCTCTGGGTTTGGAGTGAGTCTCTCTGAAAATATCTGCTCAGGGTCTCCTTTCCAGTGATGTCCCTTGGAAGCTTTTCAGTGCTTGCACATTTGCTGTGTCCAAAAGAGGAAAATACTGCTTACTTACGGTGCTGCTGGAGAGATTCCAGCACTGAATGAATACTGAGTAGAAAATGTCCTTCTCAGAGGCAGGAAGAGATGATGAATCACTGTGAAAGCTTATTTCTTGACCAATCTGCCCATGTATTTTGTTATCTAAAATTATAATGAAGACATTAGCAGCCTCATCTCTTGAGCAAACCGAGTGGGAAACTCAATGGAGTTGGGAGGTGATGGCAGCTCAGGACTCGTGTTTGCACTTTTTCAGCCTTTTCTGATGGCAGCAGTGTGAGGCAGGGCCTGCACTCCTCTGGGAGCAGGGGAGGATCAATCTCATCTACCTTGTGCCTGCCTGGGATGTAGTATCAGAGAAGACTAATGAGCCTGCTGTCTTCACTGCAGCGTTTATTGGTGATTAGTGACTCTAAAATAATGCTCTGCATAGAAGGAAGACGTTGGGGATTTATTGTGGTCCCCAGTCAGGTCTCCCTCCTTCAGGGCCTGTCTTGTTCAGCATTCTGCCCATCCAAGAGAGAGCAATTCTCCTTTTCTGTACTCTAATTAGCAACATGACTTTTGCTGTTGTTCTTGGTGTAACATCTCTGAGATTAGCCACAGTAGGCAAGGCTTGGACAGAGAACTCAGACACTGAATTCTTCTTTTTGAGACTAGAAGAAAAAATTTTCCCCTGGGACATAAAGGCACAGGAATATCCCAGCCCAGGCTCTCTCTGCCTTATGCCACCCTGACAGGACATATTTCCTGAGCTGAGAGTTGCCCTCAGTTCTCAGCAGCTGAGCCATGAGTTCTCCTCAAGTCTTCCCTCACCCCTGCTGTGGCTGAGCCCTGCTGGGATGCTGGGGATGAAGGAAGGTTCCCCAGGATGAAGCATGAGGAAGGTTCCACATTCAGGTGCCTGAAGAAGCAGACAGGCACCAGAGGTCTTTGGAGCTCCTAATGCCTATTGATTTTATTTTGGCTGCAAGGATCTGTATCTTCTTGTCTTGCCTCAGGTCGTTAAAGGATGCTGTGGAGGAGCTCGGAAGTGAAATGAGATTTCCTGTCCTAGTCCAAATACCTTAATCAAAAAGCTGTGTTTTATATCACAGTTTATGACAAGAAAGCCAAGAAACCTTATTAACTAATCTGACTCTGATCTGCACTGTACAAAGAAATCAAGTACAGCATTATATCATCCTCCTGAAGATACACACGTATATTATGTGATGGTGATCGAGAGTTTGCTCCATTGTACCTTGGATATTTCCCTTTGAAGAACTTCATAATACTTTTAATGTCATAGATTTCCATGAAATTATGTCCTCCCTATCTCTTGGTGTCAAAATAGATCATCCTTTTCTTTCTCCTCTGCTGGTTTTTATGGTTTAAAGATGAAAGCTAGGCCGATATTGCAAAATAAGATATTTAAGCTGTGTTTTGTCTCCAGTAGTTAGCATTACTCTGCAGTTACTACATCCTTTACCCAGTTTTTCAAGGGGAAGAGGTTCTGGTGTCTCTCAGCTCTGAGTGAGGGGCTCCAGTCTGACCAGCAGCTTTTTCTGGGTCTGTCTCTGCACTAACATCCTTCAGCACATTAATTACAGTGGAGAGGGAGATGTGTAACTGAGGGATGATGGGGTTTGTACTCTCCTCCATTTTTTATGTCATTTGGTAAGTGCTGATCTTGCATTAAGATGTCACTGTCAAACTGGATGGCATTAAAGAAGAAAGGAGTTGCTGAATTTCCAGCAGGTCGAAGTATTCTCGGATCCCTAGGCACTTTCAGTAAAAATATGTTGGAATAAAGGATGGCTAAAAAATGTTTTTAATCTAGGCTTTTTAAAATTTCTCTTTTGAGAGTCACTGTAATAAATCGAAATTATTGATTTACCCTGTAGCAGTCCTGAGATTCACTCATTTAAGAGCAGAAACTGCTCTATTACTAAGAGCAATAACCCAGCACTGTGAAATCTCCCATCAGAGGCTGCTGGTCCACACCTGCAGGTGGGCATTCAGCAAAGATTTCTGCCTGCTTATGGCATCAGCCAAGTTCTCTGTGTGCTTTTCTTGGTGATTCTCTGCCTCCCTCCCCCTGCCCCTGGGGAAGCCTTTGCAGCACTGGCCTGGTCACTAATTCCAGGCTCAGCTCAGCCCCAGCCAGGTTTAACACTGCTCCTCCTTTTACCCCTGCAGAAACAGAATCAGTTTTGTGTTCTGTGTCTGTGGTATTACCCACACTGAGTCTGCTGTACATCCATGATACTCAGTTTTAAATCCCCTGCCTTGATAAAGGGTTGGGTATAGCTTTTGACAGAGCCACTCCTGCATAAGGATAGAAGAAAGATCTTCTTCCAAGGGTAAATATTTCTCAGGGCACTGAAGGTTTGAATGAGCAATAAATAGTTGCAAAGAAGTGCTTAATATCATACTCAAGAATATTCTAAAATCAGAAATCCTGGTCCAGTTGGCCCTGGCTGATCTCCCAAGTGTCTGTGCTGCCCACACAGCTGGCAGCAGCTGCCCAGTTGCGTGGCATTTTCTCCTGATGTCGCTTCTCTTTTGCCTTTAATGCATCTTTTATTATCTTTCCATTAACAGAACATTTCCATTCCACCTTCTTTCTCTAAACCCACGCTGCCCAGGAGCATTCAGGGGCTCTGCTGCCCATTCTCCTGGGGCAGCACTTTGCTGCCAGCCTCTGCCAGGAGTGCATTACCCCACCCCTGACCTGCAGGCTCAGCTCCTGGTCGCTGCCCATCTGCTGCAGCAGGGAGTAGCTGTGGTTCAGCTCCTGGCTGATGTCTGAGTGCTCAGAACCACCCTCCCAGTGGCTGCTCAGCACATCAAAAGGAGCCCTCACTCCCCTGTGCAAGCTCCAGTCTAGCCCTGAATGATTAGCATTTTTATAAATTAAAATAAATCCAAGGAGTGAACGGGCCCAGGGGAGCTCTCAATCCAATCAAATTAGACTCATATATCCACCCTGGAGCAATTCCTTAGAAGCCCTGCCTTCAGGAAGCTTCATTTGTAATCACTGCGTGCTGTGTACTTTAGAAAAGTTTTATAATTACTTGCTGTTCCGGCTGCTGAGCACTTCTAAATGTTGGATATTAAGGAACTGCTGTTTCAGTCAGTGAACAAGCTCTGAACATTAAATGTGCTTCACGAGAAGCATTTTTTTCTCAGCCATTACACATCTCTGAAGGCATCCTTTTTTTCAAGTGGATGCTTTCCCAGCTGTTGATCATCTCTCTGTTTCTTCTGTGTGAAGAGAGGAGGAGGAAAGTGATGATGGTGTGACATTGGAGAAAGGCTGCTTTGCTGTGGAGGGAGGTGGGTGCATTGCTCACAGATGCAGGCACTGGAATGATGATGCAGGTCAGCCTGGAAAAGCACCAGGAAAAGCACCAGGAAAAGCACCAGGAAAAGCACCAGGAAAACCTTTGTCTTGCACTGTGCTCATTTTTTGACATTTTTGTATCATGCGTTTTACAGAAAAAGAAATATTTTCACATAGATCAGAAATGTGTAGATGAATTTTGGTAGCATTTTTTATATCTCTGCACCGCTACCACTTCATCCCCTGGGAGGAAGGAGCCTGTCCTTGTCACAGGTCAAGGGCACACTTGGCCAGAACAGCTCAGTGAGTGATTCCAGATGCTCAGGGAGAATTGGGAATCCAAATTTGGCAGGTGATCTGTAAAAGGTGATGGCAATGATTTCTTTCACAGAATAGCTCATCAAAAACACACCTCAGGTACAGGATGGCATTCGGTGCTGGAGACCATTTCTAGAATCAGTGAAAGCAGAATGATGGGGCAGTTAATTGTTAATTGTCACTAGAGAACACAAAATGAACACACACACACACAGTGAGGGTGAACAGAAAGGAAAGAGGAAGTCTTTATTTTTTCCCTGTCTTATATACAATTTTGTGGAACCCTGTGGATTGGATAGTGAGATCTTCTCCTCTCCAACTCCCCTGGTTCAGGTAGAAGTCCATCAAAAACCTCTTCTATCAGGAATGGAATGAGAGACAGTTACAGAAACACTACTTTGTTTATATAAAATAAATGCGTGACAAACTCCATAGCAAACATGCAAACAGAACCAGAAGGCTGAAATGCAGGGCAACAGTTAATGAAAGATGTGGTAAAACACAGATGGGCTCTTGCCTGTGCCAGCCTTCCACGTGGCCCTGGGTGTGCCACCAGCCCCTCCCGAGTGCTGGGAGCAGAGCTGGGACAGCTCAGGGCACGGGGAGAGGGAGAAGGGGTCAGGAGTCAGGGGTGGCTGGAAATGAGCTCTCTCCCTCCTCACATTCCCACCTCGAGCTCTCGGGAGCTGCCAGCAGAGCTGTGGGGCTTTTGTTGGAAAGATGAACATGTCACATCTGCTCAGGGGAGCTTGGGGGAAATGCATGCAAACTTCTTGATCTGGAGACCTTTCCTGACGTTCATTAACTCTTAGAACAGCTTTGATGAGTGCAAAGATTTATTCTCCATTTGGTGTGAGGGAAAGCCCTGAGATAGTCAATCACATGGAAAAACTTCTCTGTCACGTACTAAGAATCAGAACTAGAAATGGTGCAAATAATGTCATTTCAGGTGTCGTTAATCTGAGGCATAATGGTGCCTTTAGCAGCTAAATGAACGCTGCAGCTCAGGTGATTCAGGTATCTTTGCATATGATCATGTTTTCAAATAAATCACCGAGTTCCATCCAGCATATATTCATTTTGAGGTGTCCCAGAAGTGTGTAAACCACAGTTATTGCAGTTGCCTCGTATTTACAGGCTGTGAGATTTATTTAGTGGGAACTCTTCAAATGGCAATAGGCTGGGCTTGAGTTATGAATTGCTAAACCCATCCATCTATCACATTACTACCCAAAATCTCTCTCTAAATGCAGGCAGGAAATGTGCCACTATCACAAAAGTGGCCCAATGTCTCTCTTTTGACACAGCAAGAAAACAGCAAGGGAATAAATTTCAAGCATTAGGCAGCATTAAGACTTTTCAGAGGGAGCCATCCAAATGAAAACCCATAATCAAAATAATAATTATCAGGGGAACCATTTGCTTTCAAGGTAATCATGGAAAGTAAAGCACAGAATATGTCTTAAGTAGCAAAAAAAATAGTGATTTCTGTTCAGAGGGAGAAAGAAAGTCTAGCACTTGAGAATATAAGTGCTTTGTAGATGATCAGTTCTTGATGGATTTTCTCAGAAATGGGCCTTCATGTATTGTATGTAAAAAAGAGAGGAAAAATTGAAGCTGTTAGGTGATGAATGCAGGCAAAGGTGTGATGAGGCTGGGATTGGGTTACTGAGCTAGGAAGTTACCTGTCATTCTCTTCATTTTCAATTCATTCCAGCACAGGCTTCAATTGCAGTAATATTCAGTGGAATATTAACACTGTGGGAAGACATTTGGAAAGTTCCAGAAAAGTTAATGCATAATTTCTAATGAAGGGAACTTAAACTATTTTTTTTAATTAAACCAGCAGCTAATCCAGCAAATTTATTTCATATGTTCTTATTATTTCTGGTGCAGTTAAAGAAATTTGATGTGAGGGAAACATTTCCAGCATGTCTTTTTGTATTTTTTATTCAGATTTGCTTACTGAGGTCATGGTATATTTTGCCTGCCACAGCTTTTTTCTTTCTATTTGGTCTCATCTGCCTGAGATTTTAATTTCCAGAGAGCACTACTAAGATTAGACTAATAATGTCATTTTTTCATTTCATCATGTTAATTGTTTTAATGGCTTCCCCATGCCAGTTACACTGAGCTTCCTTGCTGAGGATTTCTGTGAGTTTGGTGGTGGAAATCTTCAAAGAACCTTGGTTTTCTTTTTGACTGCACTAATTCTGGGCTCCTCAGTCTTTACTAGCTGCACTGGACTTAACTTGGGTTGAGCAGAGTTTAAATCCAACTCGTAGTATGAAACACTTGCAAAATCATACAGGACATAATGGAATAAATGTATTTTGCCTTCTCAGCTACAGTAGCTGGATTCCACCCCTCCACAGTGCCCACAGTAAGAGCAGCTGACCCCTTTATCTTTAATCTTTTTCAAAATACCATAGCAGCACTTGCAGTGACCTTTTGAAGACCTCTTGGTTTGCATCTCAGTGCTCTTTTTGCTGTGTAATCAGGCACAGGGCAGTAAAAGATCCACAATCTCCTCATCACTGCCTGTCTGCTCCAGCAGGGAGTAGCTGTGGGTTCAGCTCCTGCCTGGGTCACTTGGTGTGCTCTGAAGGAGTTGTAGGTTGGGAAGAGTCCCCCTGAGGGTGAAATATCTGCATGTGAGCAGCTCTCGTTGTCGTGCACAGAGGGAAGAGAAAGGACTTCAATTTTTAGAAAATCAGAAGGTTTTTTTAATTTAAATTTTCACACTTTTTTTATAAAGTGTTCTCTTAAAACTACTTGATTGGTTAAATAGTACAATGTTCTTCTACAACCATTGGTTGAGATAGAGAGAGTACATTTTGAAAACATAGAACAAGAGAGTAACAAACTAAAGTGAAAATACACTACTTGTTATTTTGAGAACAAGAGATGTTTACAAAACTTCTATTAATCTCTTTTGAGAGCATCAAATGTGTATAGAATTGTTTTCTTTAGAAAGTAAGAAACTTTCTCTTGGGAAGAAAATTTTGTTGCATGAATTTTCTCTAAGACCTATCCCATCGAACGTCAGCCCTGCAGCAGCTGCACTTTCCAGTGGCTGACCCAACTCCCTTCATTTGCCTTTGTCAGGGGGAGTAATGCTCTTCCCTTGCCTGTTTTGCTGTCCCCAGGAGCACCAGCCTGTTCCACGAGGTCGTGCAGCTGGGCTTTGAGATCGCCAGCTTCAGCAGCCTGTCGGGGACACAGCCCATCACCTGGCAGGTGGAGTACCCCCACCAGAGCCGCGGCTCCTCCGACACCGCCCTCTCCGAGATCTTCATCTGCCAGAAGGACCTGGTGGGAATCGTGCCCCTGGCCATGGTAAGAGCCTCTTCTAGTCCCTCGTGGGCTGAGCAAAGCGGTGCCAGCCTTGGCCGTGGCAGGGAGTGCTGCAGTCGTGTCTGGGGATGGATAGAAACTGTGGTGGTGCAGTGATGTGGCCCTAAGGAGGGCCAGAGCAATCAGAAAGACTCCATTCTCACAACCATCAGAAGGCTATTTCTTTTATTCATGAAAAGGCAAAAGCAAAAGCAAAAAGCAAAAGCAAAAAGCAAAAAGCAAAGAAAGATCTCTTTCTCTCAAGATCCACGCGGTGAGAGTGTGAACAGAGTTTTGTGTCAAACAAAATGCAAGGTACAGGTTTTTTCCATTCCTGGCCAAAGGAACATCCTGAGGAAATACAAAGAAAGTATTCACAACAAGTGTTCTTAGCAATTTGTTTTTCCCTTGCTGTTCTTGCTGCTGCATGGGAAGAGTTTTTCTCCCAGACACAGAGATGTCTGAAAAATCTTTCATGAGCAGAAAGTCGCTTCCATGCTGTGGCATAAAGGTCAGATGAGAAAAAGGCATTTATTAATAAAATCTTGCTCTTTCTGTATCCAGGGTCGCTAGAGCAGAATACAATCATTGGTTCTTGGGTGAACACCTCTGTAGCATCATAGGTTAGTTACAGAATAACAAGTTGGAATAACAAGATGTGAAAAACACCACCTGTGAGATATAGTTTGTCACTAGAAAGCACGAAAAGAACACACAGAGTGAGGTGAAAGGGAAAAGAGAGGGAAGTCTTTAATTTTTTGTCTTATATACAATTTTGTGGAACCCCCTGGATTGGATAGTGAGATTTTCTCCTCTCCAACTCCACTGGTTCAGGTAGAAGTCCATCAAAAACCTCTTCTATCAGGAATGGAATGAAAACAAGAGAGACAGTTACAGAAACATTCCTTTTTTATATGAAATGAGTGAGAAACTCCATAGCAAAAATGCAAGCAGAATCAGAAGGCTGAAAAGCAGGGCCAAAATAGTTTACAAAACCACACAAGATGGTTTACACAAACTTCTCCTGGTTCTCAGCTCTGCTTGTGACAAAAGCAACTTCTCCCAGACAGGGCTGGGAGCTGGAAGATTTCTCCCTGACCAAACTTGTACTAATTCTTCTGCCTGATGCCCTAATAGTGTAAGAACTTTTGGTTTCAAGTCAAAAATAGAAAACAGTAATAGCCTGAATAATATATTTAAGAATCATGAAGTGCAGACTTTTGTGTGGATAAAGCTTTGGGTTAAAATCCACTTCCTCTGCTCAGAGTTTTAGGAAAACAAGGAATTTCACTGCATTCTGCAGCATCTCAGGTATGCTGTTATTATGCAGGCATTTTATTTTCTGTTGGTCAGGATTTGGAAGAAAGTTAGACATATCTCTATGCTTCTTGTGGATTTTGCCTCTCCTGTGTATAATCTTGGTGGCAAAATTCTGGCAGTCTTTTATTTGAACAGTGTTCAGCAGATAATTAGATGAGTATTATTTCCTGGAAGTCCCAGGCTTCAATATATTCTCCCTCTTTGAAGAGTAAAACTGCTGCTCCTATCAAATGAGGTCGTGCCCAGCAATTTCCTGATCCACAGTCTGTTAAGTCAGCAGAAAGCCTGTGCTGCATCCCAGATCTGAGGGGGAAATAATTGTCCTCATTACCTGTCAGCTTGAGCAGGGAATATTTATTGGAGCATCTGTCCTCTAAGGACTGGAGAACGTGCGTGAAGAAGAATTTTGTGGTGAGATTTTGAGATAGATGCCTTCCACTACCAAACAATGGACATGTGTCTGCTGGCAGACCTCATCTCTTCTTGTTCATTTCATGAAAGAATTCATGAAAGAATTCATTCAGCTTCTTCTCTGTATTCCATATCTGAAGGAATCAAGATTTTAATCTCTCCTGTCAGGGTGTAATGCCTTTGCACTTGCATGCAGGGTTCTTGCAGACTTGTGTCTATTCTGCATTAAAATTCATCTGCCTGCAAGGGTTTCTGTAAGAACTGGAGGTCTAAATGGATGAATTTAGTGTTGTGTAAGTCATGTGAGGCGAGATCCTTTATTCCCAACAGACTGCCAGCAGCCGGCGTGGGTTCAAACAGAGGGTTCAAACAATGAAATCATTAAACCTTTCTCTTCACAAAGCTTTCTTGCATTTATCTCATTGCTGTACCTTGTGATAACACTTAGCCAGAGCCAAAATACACTGTGTTACCAGACTCCCCTTGGACAGAACACCAGAGTACAATTGGCTTTACTAGCAGGATATTGGTAGATAAAGGGAATTTCGGTTTTCTGTTAGCTCCCACTGCGTGTCCAGCCAGGGAGCTTCCTTCGTGCAGGCACTAATCTGCAGCTGAGCTGATTACCTGGCAGTTCTCCTGCTGGGGAGCAGGAGCTGCACTGGATGCAGGGAGGGTGATGCTGTAAGTGCTGAGGAGTCAGGTATGAGTCCTTATCTTGGTTGCCCAGCGGAGCAGCAGCACACGGCTGTGTACAGCAATCACATCTCCGTGTTCAGCAAAGAGTGGGGCTGATAATCCTCTGGAGATGTTGTTGATTTAAGCATGGAGAGTTCCAGGGTAGAGCTGCTAACATCCAAAGTCAGAGCTGTCCTTGCAGGTTTTCAGAAGTGACCACAGAAAGGAGCTGCCCAAAGACTCTGCAGTGTCCCAGGATGGAGGAGCTGCTCAGCTCTGTGCCCCTGCTCTGAGATTTTCCTCCTGGAAAGCCTTTGGAGGATGGAAGCAGCAAACTTCTGCCTGGTTTGGGCATCACAGAAAGGCTGTCTCTGACCATGGACTAAAGCTTGTCTCGTGTGAGCCATTCCAAACTTATGAAGCAAGAAGGATCATGTATCTTATATTGCCTGATTATATTGCAAAAGGAGCAGTAAGATGCAAACCAAGTGGTCTCTGAAAGATTAGTGCAAGTGTTGCTGTGGTATTTTGAAAGACATTAAATGATTGACATTGGCAGCAAGAACTGAACCTGAAATTTTAAAAGAGCCTTGTAGGACTTGGGTCAGTGGAACAATGGTAGGGTAAAGCTGCTGAAAAACCAATGGGAATTCATCCTGTAGGCAAAAGAGAGGATTTTAGCAGAATCCATGTTCCATGTGCCTAACTAGGGCATACAGGTAAAGAACAGCAGCACAGGGATGCTGCTAAAGGGAAATAATGGGAGCAAGAGACATCAAAAGCACTGGGCTGACAGTAACTGTAATCATGTTTTGCCAGAAAAAAATGACATGTAAATTTGAGGGAAGTCTGGTTTTTTCCCAAGCTTAGAAGTTAATCAATCTGAGTAATTTTGGAGGACGTGCTACCCTTCAAATAGAAAAACGAGACAGAAAAGTTCGAAAAATGTAATTTTAACTGGTTTGTTTCTAATTTCACATAAGAGAATATTAGTGAAGTACTGTGCACCAAACTAGATCCTAGTCAGGTATATCCTCTCCTTTCCAGATTGCTGAGTGTGGCACTTGGTGACACCATCCACTCAATGTGCTTTTCATTCAGGCTGTGTGAAGGTCTGCCTGGCTCACTCAAAGTGTGAGATTAAATTTACATTGTTGTATTTCCATCATTGAATAGCATTGTTTTTACAAGATTTGTAAAGAGCCAATGTCATTTATTAGACCTTTTGTTATAGATGGGAAGAAAAAGGTGCTCTTCCAGGCACACACTCCTTCCTTCAGATCTCTTGACTCACTTAAATCCCAGCTGCTGTGCAATACCACAGCTACACAAACTGGGGCTTGTAAAATTCATCAAGTAGGAGAGCGAAATAAGAAAATAAAATAATTTCTTAAGGCAAAACAGAAAATATATCCCACTGTCTGTGGACAGAAAAAACCTATTGGCTGAATTGTGCCCTATTCTGGGTTTTTAAAATTTCATGTTACTTGTTGCAGGATCAATTAGGAAAGTGCTTTCGTAGGACCTTAAATAATTACCTGCTAAGCTGCTTTTGAAAACCTCCTCAATTAATCACAAGTAACCTCAGGACTAGCCAATTAAGGTCTACAAGGTTGCTTCACTTACTTTCCACAATTTTTTTCCAAGATTTCCATCCTGCCATGAGCAAATGTAGCCAGCTCTGTAGGTTGTGCCTCTTGACTCTATTATAATACCCCCAATACCCATCTGTAGTATGTGCACACACAGGAATCCCACTGGAGAGCTCTGTGAGGTTGTGTTCAACACGGGGCCACATTTTAGGAAGCTCAGCCAGAGATTTCTTCTCGTGCTTTAAATGGATAATGCGTATTTGAAACACTACTAAATTTTGCTTTGGGATAGAACAGGGTGGAAAACCTGTGTGTAAATGCATTGCTCAGTGCTAATATTTAAGGAAAGCTCCTTCCTGGGGGGAAGATGGGGAATCAGTGATTTAATATTTATGCAAGAGCATCTGGGTGCCTGTATCTGGAACTGGAGCAGGAGTCCTTCACCAGCAGCATGCACTCCCTCTTAGGCTGATCTCTAAGTGTGACTTGCATGAAATACAGATATTAAAATGCTGAAGCATAAACTCAATGTCAGGAGTCTATTCTGAGAGTTCTACTCTAAATTTACTTCAAAGGCCACTTGTCACCATGGGAAGCCATGCTGCTTGCTCATCTATGCATATTTCCTCTTTAAAATAACACTAATTTTCAGTGGGTCTGTTGGGTTTCACTCCTCAGTCTCTGTGTTCTACTGGTGACTGCTCACAAGCAGAGCACAGTTGGAACAGGCTGAGGCATTCCTGAGGGTTTCTTGCTGCTGTTTCAGGTGCCCAGGAGTTTGTCTGTTCTCCTCAGCTGTACCTGTGGGTCTCATAAACCACATAATAATCTGTCTCTGCACGTCCTGCCTTCCTGCTGGTGGGAACTGATGCACCCACTGATACAAACTGAAGCATCTCTCCCCTGAGAAGCAGCATCCTGTGAACTGCTGCTCAATGCACGTTTCAGGTTTCAGTACAGAGTAACCTGGCCATGCCAGCATTAATGTGCAGCCAAGACTCTCAGCTGCTCTTCAGGCAGTGCAGTTCCTCGTGTGCTCTTTGCTCAGTGCTGAGTTGTTCATTAGGAAGTGCTTGGTTTGCTTGTTTCTTTACATTCTGAACTCGGTGTGTTGATGTTCCTGCTGCAGAAGCAGGGGATGGACCTGCTGCAGAGCTGTGACTCAGCCAAAAGCACTTTTTGACAGTTTTATGTGTGCTTGTTAACTGGCTTTCCATTAAAACAGAGATGATCAAAAACTTCGCTCCCAAAGCTCTGTTGTTTTATATACACACTTATGTCTGCTGTTCCCTAAGGTAAGGATTTTTTAAGGTATTTCATTGTAATGAAGTCCCTGCAATACCATTTTAAAATATGGACCTGAATAAATAGAGTTTTCATCCCTGCACAGTCTGTGAGTTCCCACCATAAAGCTCTATCTGGTTCAAGGTCACACAAGTGCAGAATTCTCGCTCTGGTTCATCTCTTTCAGTCCTGAATGAAGTGAAGGCTACAGGCACTGAGAAGCTTTCCAGAAGGAAAAATCCATTTCCTGATTTGCTTATCACAAAGAGACAAATGAACAAACAGATCATCCACGTGTCAGACTTTTCAGCTGACAGGTGTTGTCTCGGATAATTCAGTTGTGAATCATGTGAAATAAACACTGTGAGTTGTAGGAAGTTTATTTTATGTAAAACTGAGCTGTTACTATTAATGGTACTAACAGGGACAGCTTACACCAACTCTGCAGCCCTAACCAATACCATGAAGTCAGGAGATTTTAGAGTCCAGAGTGAGAGTTTGTGTGAAGGAGCAGAGTCACAATCTCCGATGTGAAGGGACACAGAGATCTCTCCTGTGCCTCCCACTCCCTCCACTGCAGGCTGCTCTCAGGAGGAGAGCTTTCCTTCCCTCAGGTGTGTGAGGGATGTAACTGCACTGAGTGTGCCATTGCTGGACTCAGGAGCCCTGTGCCTGCTGGTGAATCTGCCCTGTCACACAGTCAGCTCCTCTGGGACCTGCAGTGCTTATTGATTAATCTCATCTGGGAGGAATTGGCTTTTTCTGTTTCTGCCCATCAGGAAACAAAAGCAAAAAACGGATGAACTGCTGTTCATTGATCTCAAATTGGTCAGAAGATGCAGACGACATAAAGAA
This sequence comes from Vireo altiloquus, assembly GCA_013396875.1. NCBI lineage: Eukaryota > Metazoa > Chordata > Aves > Passeriformes > Vireonidae > Vireo > Vireo altiloquus. The sequence continues at coordinate 372,246 of VZRF01015761.1, forward strand.
TCCAAAATGACTCAATTTAACACTGCCTTTTTAAGTCCCAGACATCATTTCTACAACCCTTGCACTTTCACCTCTAGTTTCTGTTGTCCTTTTCTTTACTACAGTCACATTCAGTCCTGCCTTTTGCAGGAAATGAGAAGGGATCAATAAGGCTATCGTGGCTGGCTGGAATTAATATTTCCATTGCATCAAGCTGTATGTCATTTTCTGTGCAGCACAAGAGTGTGTATAATTTCCTCTTCCAGCATCCCCCCTATCTGACAGTGCTATGGAATGGATTACTGTGGGATTTTTAAGATGCTGAGGAGAGGTGGGGCCAGCTAGCTTCCAGATTTTCAAAGATCTCTGAGAAATATTAATATGAGGCTTAATAGATGCTTCTTAGTCTGGACAGGAGGCAAATCCTGCTAACCAAACGAAAAATAGCAGAACAAGGAGGATGTGCAGTGAGCAGCCAGCAAGTAAGTTATTGCTGCTTGGTGTGCTAATACCAACATGCTCCCCTGGAAGAGGGGTAGGAAGCTGCAGAAAAGCCTGATCAAAAGCTGATCAAAGTCAGGGTGTTGGTCAGGGTTCAGGAAATGGGAAAGGAGGGACAGCAGAGCTGACAGAGGGACACAGCATCACACTTGAGTCAGTCTGTGGTACTGCCTTGTGGAACGTGTGAAATCTGGGGATGGTGTGCTTCTTGTGGTGTGTTTTGGGGATTGCTCTAAGCATTCTGTCAGGTTTGTGATACCCCTCCATCAGAAGAAGACATCTCTAATAACAGTTAATATTCGAAGTGACAGCCGATTAAAATTCGGATTGTTTAACATAACCACAGAGGCAATTTCACAGCTGCCACACGTGTGAGCAGAGCCAGCAGGGAGTGAGCAGTGCTCCTGCAGGATGGGGCCTGAGAAGGACATTCCAGGGCTGGGGATTTCACTGCTGGAGCTGCCCAGGACTGTGTTCAGCCCATGTGCCCTCCCCGCTGCCCTCGCAGCTGCAGCAGATGGAGGAGGGCAGAGAGGCTCTGCCCAGAAGGAGCAGACCAAGCTCAGAGGCTGATGCTGTGTGAAAGTTTGCAGCTGGCAGAGAAGTGGAATTTAAAGGCGAAGAAGTTCCTGATTTGTAGGACTGCAGGGTGTGTTGAGCAGTTCAGGCTGGGAGCAGAGCTCTCCCGTGGTGCTTGCCTGGATGAAGCTCTTGGAGCACAGAGGAAAGGGAGATGGAAGAACATGGCATGGCTTGGTCTGGGAGCTGCTGCTGGAGCTGGGAAGGGAATGGCACTCAGCAGTCTCCATTGCTAGGCTGGGCCTTCTCCTCTCCAACTAATGTACTGGTTCTCCTTAAACTAGGAGTTTTCTCATTAGCTTTAGCTGACAAAGGATTGCCTAGACTTAACTGATAAACACACATCCACTGTCCAAACTAATTCCAGGCAACAAACATTTGTGGTTTTCCCTGGAGAGTAAATGGTCCCCACCTCCACATGCTGTCACTTTGAGGAGGTGGCAGCTAGCAAGGGCTGCCAGAGCAGACCAGGTGTGTTTGCAGTCAGAGCTGTTCTCAGCCATCCTGAGCACTGGGTGGGATAGCTGTGACCCACACAGAAAAACAGGGGGGCTTTCTCTTAATTGGCAGCTTCTAATGATGATTTTGATCTATAAAGAGAGTTCTGGTGTTTCTGGGGGATACCTCACTCTTCACAACCAGGTGAAATATTTGCTTAGCAGAATTGTGAATTGTTTAGGCTGGACTCTAATTAATGAGGTCCTGAAGTGTTACAGCTTGGGCAGTGAAACGATGGAGACAAGGAGAAAATGCTTTACTCTAATGGGATATAATGAGGGAGCATGGGGTTAAAAATCACCATGACTTTTATAAGCCTCAGTGTTTTAATGGGCTACCCCCAAACCTTAAAAACCCAGGAACTTTTCACCTTCGATTTGCTCTGGATGCATGTTTGCCTTCCCCTGCTCTCCGCTTACAGTTCATTATCCAGACAGATGCTCATCACTGAGGATGTTTGTCATGGAATTCATTAGGAATCCGTACTTGAAGCTCAGTAGTTCTGCTTGAGGGAGATAACCACAGGAGCCAGGGCAGGGCTCAGCTCAGTGCAGAGGACAAAGCTGGCATTGTGCTGCTGGCTCTGTGCCCCTGCAGCAGCTGCTCAAGGACAGGGGAGCAGCAGTGGGGATGGGATCTGCTCTGTTCCTAATCCCACAGCCAGAAGGGTACCAGAACCTCACCAAAGCTTGGACCACCAAAAATCCCTGCTTTTCTGAGCTGGGCAGGCTGTGTGCCAAGGCCTCCCTGCAGTGCCCCAGCTCTCCATGTGTGCTGAGTGAATGCAAGCCCAGCCCTTGCTCTGGGGTGTCTTTGGACCCCAGCTGAACTCCAAAGGGAATCCACACAGACACCAAACTGTTCAGGGTGGGTTTTCCCCTCAGAAGCAACTCATGCCTAATATTTAATGCACCATCACCATGGTGTGACCACCCCGCTGGTGAGAGAGGGAATTTCAGCAGGCAAATGGGAAAAAAATGCCACTGACATTAATTTTAATCAGGTTCCAATCATCTGATTTGTCCTCGGTATTTTTTTTTCCTCTAGCAGAGCTGATTGTCTTTCTGCAAGATTTGTTACCTCACAGAACAATAATACAGGCTGTAATGATGTAATTTATGGCTGCAATTTGTTTTTGGAAATCCTCTATTAGTGAAAAATAGCAACAGTGCAGTTTCATTAATTACAGTAGGTAACTGTTGAATGCTGAGTGTCAGTACCAGAGGAGTGACTGTGTCAGGCTCTGCTCCCCAAGGCCCTGTAGGAGCAGAGCTCTGTGTCCTTTGGAGGCTGTGAAATGAGTATTTTGCTTAAACTAAATAAGTGTAAAAATAATTCAGGTTCGCTGGGAAGTTTGAGGAAATGATAGAGGGAAACATTAGCCTGTAAATTCGGTATGGAGAGACACGCCAGAGTGTTACTGCAGCACCATAATGTGCTCACACACAGGATGGCTCTGCAGAATTGCACATTTATTTACACCTTCTACCCCCAAACTGCTGCTTGCAGTTCAAGCCTCGAGGTTGATTACTGAGCTCTAGTCTCGGTGTGCCATGCCACAGAGAACCACTTCATCTCTTCTCTTTCTTTAATGTGGACATTTTTTACCTCAGTGTAACACTTTTATTTTCATTTGCATAAACCAGACTTTGCCGGGACGGAGCTTGGGGAGAAAGGATGTGGGCAAAAATCACCTTGTGGGATTTAAAGGTTGAATTCTCTTCCTTTTGTGTTCTGAAACAGCACGCAGCTGGCTGAAGTCCAGGAGGCTTGCTGTAACCTCTCTGTGCTCTTGAGCTCTCATTTTGGGGAGCTGACAGAAGGCAGGAGGCCTCCTGCTGCACAGATTATGTCAGCAGCAGAAACCAAAGCGATCAGTCTCAGACCTGGGCGTCCTCAGGAATCATTTTGTCCAGGCTCCTTCGTGCCTGCGTGCCAAGGCTGGGAAGTTTTTACATGGCTTGATGGAGGCAGCAGAGGAGCCTCTGGTTTGGCTGCTGGAGCTGGGACAAAATGTGAGCTGGAAGCGTTGAAAAGCAGGGCTGAGAGAGGAGCTGCCAGCTGGCACAGGTATCCTGAGGCATATGTTTTAAGGATGCCTGGAAGCTTCAGGAGTGAGCTTGGTGTGGTAATAAATAAGTCATTTGAGACTCGGTAATTCCTCCTCACTGCTCTTACCTCATCCAAATTACGGGCGAGTCATTAAGCACTGGGAGGCTCTGATGTGCAAAAATAGGAATTGTCTGGTGGGGTGGGAGCCATGTGTCTGTCTGCAGTTAGTTTCTGCCTCTCTGGGCTCCTTGGCTCAGGCCCACAGCAGGTTGACTCATCTTTAAAGTGGCCATGTATTTCCTGTGCTGCAGTGCAAGGGCTTGGCTGACAGGAGTTCTGGGCTGCTGATTCTTTATGAAAGAAAATTCCCTGCCTAAAGACAGATGCTGGTCTCCCCTACTTCAGTTCTAGCCCTGAAGAGTAAAAACAGGAGTAATTCTATAAGTGAAACAAGGTTTAGGGCTGGAGGTGATGCCTTTTATTAGGCCATCCAATAGATGGAAGAAAGGCTCTCAAGCACACAGATCTTTTTTCAAGCCTCTTTCAGCGCTGGAAGTTGCTGTGAGATGCTCAGATAAAGTTAATGGTCACTGGGCTTGCTCCAGGTTATACTAACAAAGAAAATAGTGCTTTTAACAAATGGATTTGATCCCTTTGTCTGTCACATCCCTGACTTAGACAGTGATCAGAGCAACCTCTTTCAAGGATGCTTCTCTAGCCAAGAGCCTCCAGCAGGATCTGGACAAGCAACCCCTGAAGGTAAAACATGTTTGTGCTGGAGTAAAGGGGAAATAATTGCATCTGGGATTATACATACTGTATATATTTAATTTGCCTCCTTCTAGATATATGCCAGGTTTAGTTTCTATATTATAAGGCCTACCAGTCTATCAGACATGTGTCTGATCAATAATTTAATTTTCCTGTGTCAGTCTCTCATCTTTTTAACGGCAGTGAGTTTCTGATGTCTGTACAGTATCTGCTCTCATTAATGCAATAATCTTGTTCCTGCCCTCTGTGTGCTTTGCTTATGTGGAGCTGCTGTGAAGTCACTGAGATCAATAAACTATTTGAAAAGGAAAAATAATCTAGGTACAAGGGTAGGAAATAATAATGACTATTTTCTGCATTTTTATGATCACTTTTTCATAGTGGTTGCACGAGAATTCGTGGTGTCTTTGTTACAGATTTTGCTTATCAAAAATTAAAACCGTACAGCCAAAATAGGAAAGGAGCAAGTAGAAAATTTCTCTTGCTGATTTCAAACTAAATTAAATTGAAATACTGGAGCAGAAGCTGCCTGCTTCACTTCCACTGTAGTTTAAATAGAGCTCTGACATCCACAAACTTCAGCCAAGCGCACAGCCAAGAACTGAGGAACTTCAGGAACGTGTAGGACATGAATACTGTCTATTAGGAGGAGAAAGCAGCTCATTAATAATCCATGGCATATTAATCTACACAAATAAAACAAGTTCACAACCTCCACAGCGGCCATAAAAATCATCCATGTATCATGCAGGACCCCAGTTACTTAAAACAAGAAATTGTCCTTGGGACTTAATCCTTGAAGTCCATAAAGTGTTTAAAATGACTTCACCTTGGTTACAGAGTTCAGGCCTCACTCCGAGCAGCACTGAGCCCTTTCCTTGGAACAGCCAGCCTGGAGAAGATTCTACCTTGAATTTCCAAGCTGAGAAGTTTTCTCACCACCAGTGTGGTTTGCAGCACTGTACAAAGCATGTTCTCCAGGCACTGGAATCCAGGAGCTCCAGCTGGAACTCCAGGAGTGGCTTCTGGTAGGCACCAGGTTCTCATTGACTGAAAGGAATTTCAAATTCCACAGTAAATAAGTGGAGTGAGGACAGAGTCCCTCTGCACAGAGCTGGAGCACAGGATTGGAAACAACAGGCACAGGTTGATCTGGGAGAAACAAGGAGAGGATCCAGGTGCTTTTTTTTCTTTTTTCTTTTTTCTTTTTTTTTCTTTTTTTTCCTTTTCTTTCTTTTTTTTCCTTTTTTTTTTTTTTTTGTTTTTTTTTTGTTTTTTTTGTCTCTAACTGTGTGGCTATTTTGAGTGTACAGTTTAATTTCTCAGGGGAGGCTCTCAGAAGTGCTTGGGTCTCACTACAGGAAAGCACATCAGTGAGGACTCTTTGGGGCTTACTCCATAGTGCCTGGTGGGATCGACCTTGGCTTCACTGGAAATGGAAGTTGAATTCAGTGGGCTCAGGCTTTGAAAAATCATGTTTACAAAATATTTACAGTAAGAAAGACGTGGGATGGAAATGTGTCAGATGTAAAATGAAAAGCACTGCCTCTATCTGCCTGTGGTCAAGTCTGTGGCTTCTGTTGCCACAGAGTGGCTCCAGTCTTGTTTCCATAAGAATTCCTCCATCTGTACAGACATGCAGCCTTTGGTCCTGTGTCCTGATATTCTCCTGAATTTTCAGTCTGCACCCACCCCTTGATCACAGCCATTACAGCATTATTATTATTATTACTATTATAGCTATAAAGCCAGCTGTAGAGCAGGGCCACAGGTTTAACTGGAATGAACATGGGAAGAATTTCAAATTGCTGATGGAAATTGCCTTTTTACGACCAACCGTACTGGCACAATGGTCACAGGCTGGAGGTGTCACCAGAGCTGGGCTGGTGGGGGAGCAAACCCAATTTCACCAGGGAGCCATTCCCAAATCACTTCCTCAGGTTCCTCAGAAAGGAAAGTAAATGACTGACAGACCTGTGGGAAATGCCCTTAAATGGACAAATTTCCTGTCTTTATACAAGAAAAGAGGACTGTAAGGTCTTATTTTTCGAGCACTCTTCTAAGGGTGCTTATTAGATAAAAAATTCTATGTATGACTACATATTCTAGGTGTTTTCATATGTCTGACGAGGATGAAATGTGTATAATTTATTCACTGCATAAATGCATAAAACCAGAAGTTTTCAAGAGAACTTAGGACAGCTTATTGCTTATATTTATCACATGTGAGTGTGTTTATAAGCACCTGCAAGTGCACTTACATCCATAAGTGGCAGTGCTCTGAAGCATCAGCAGCAGCAGTGGTTCTCAAGTGTGTTGGTCTCACAATAAGGGCTTTTAACCTGTCATTTCACAGATTTTCATCTGTTCCCATTTTCTGTGCTAAAAAAAAAACCAGTTACAGTGCTGGAGTTGGAATATCTCAGGTTATCACTCACATTTCAAGCCATAACTACAATGTTTTCTCTCTAGATAATGTGTTTCTTATGGAAGTGCTTTCATTTCTAAGTCAATTTAGCAAAATATTGAATGTAAGGGATGAAATATCACAAAGAGGAATGAGTAGTTTCCTGTGTTACAAATAAGCATCTTTTTAAAAATCCAGATTTTTTTTTTAATTTATGTACAAACTTGGAGAAATAAATTGTAGTCTTCTGCTTCTCATCTTCTCCAGTCACTTTTATGTCCTTATTCTATATTTTAAGTGGTTATAGAAAGATGAAATGTGGGGTTCTGGTTCCCATCTCCTGCAGTTGTCCTTAAGATTTTTTCTAAGTTTTAATAGGTTCCAGAATGGTTTCCTTTGAAGTAATTTTCAGCTGCAGACTCTTCCTCCACACAGCAGGAAATGCCATTTTTCTTTGCAAAGGCAGATTGGCCACTGAATCCTGGCTGTTCCAGTCAGGAGAAAGCAGAGAGAGCTTTAGTGTGGTGTTTGGGGTTTTAGGGAGCTGCTCCTGGTTGAATTTGGTTGCTCCTGAAAGGCAGAGAGGCCCCAGCACTAGTGGGACACGTTGGGCATGAGAGACACCCACAAAAAACAAACTGTGCACATTTACAGCTTTAAAGACGCTGAAGGAAGGCACAATCAAGCATGAAAATGTTGATTTTATTCCATGTCCTTATTAATTAGCTTTTCCCATCACCTTGACGCAGGTTTTAAGATATAAGAGGTTTTATATATTATAAAAATAATGAAATTAAAAACCATAAGGAACCAAATCAAGACCCACTTAGCTATAGAGCTACTTGGAGGTCTATATAAATAAATATACTTTTATAATACTTATAAATATACTTTTATAAATAAAAGTAATATATTTCTTTGTTTTGTTGTGATATAACATTGGGGTTGTGTATTTCCCCAAATACATTTGGAAAACAAAACTGAAAGAGTTTTATTCAGCAAGAAAACCAAAACCAAAACCAAACAGTGTCAGATGTTGTGGGAATGATTTTTCTCATCCCTAGATCTGTTCAGAAAGTGAGAAGAATCAGTTCTTCACCAAGATGTGCTGAGGATCTGCTGATCTGGTTGCTCTTTTTATCCCCTTGGTGTGGAAAGTCTCCCCACAGTCACTGCTCAGCAGTGACACCCAGCACATGGAGCCAGGACAACTTTGCTTTTAGAGAAATTATAAATACACATAGCATTAATATTCTGGCAGTGGAATGTTCCTGGTAGAAATATTAATGCAAGTGCTTAGATCCTCATTTCACAAGGGAGAGGAAATAAGATTTCCTGGTTAGCCTCAGCGCCTGTGGCAAACTCATACAGCTCCAAAATTAAGTTTTGAATTGGTTTTATGAACTGCATATGATAAACTTAGTATAACAAACACAGTGAAGTAAATATTTACTTCTGAAACCAATTTGTTAAAAGAAATGTGAATTTGATTCTCAGTTGTTCAGAAGTGGAAGAAGTGACAGGAGCTTCAGAGGCATCGTGGTTCTGTCATTCTGTGCTTCTGCCTCTCTGGAGCTGCTGGATGTTAAGGGTTCTTCATTCCCCCTGGTTTCAGAGCTGAAAGCGAGGAGAAGGACTGGTTATCCTCCCTCAGCAGGTCACAGAGAGCTGCCCTGTCTGCCAGTGTCATTCTGTTCCATCAGCCCTCAGCTTAAAGCAGAATTTCTCACTGTCCCTTTTGGAATGTTCACCCTGAGCACAACCCAGGGCATGCTCATTGCTCCTTTCCTGCTGGCCTGAACATCACTGACAGCCTTGGCAAATGGAGTTCTGACAAGATTTTATTTTTTTTATTCAAAATTTAAAAATTCCTGTTATCCTGTTGTCATAATAATCTGGGTGGAGCCCAGAGCTCTGTACCTGACCGTGGGTCAGTGTGGCCTTGGTGCCCACACACAGAGCTGGGCAATGCCAGCATTTCCCATCACTGACTGCAAACAGAACAAAGCAATTAGGTGCTCCAGTCTCTCCTTACTTTGCAAGGGATGCTCACTTTTGACAGATGATAGAATTACATTTAGCAACACAGTTTGCATCTGCTAAATCAAAGTAATCATTGGCACTGCTCCCTTCTGCACGTCTGAATGCTAACGGGATGGATTCACTGCAAGGAAAGTGGGGATTAGTCATCCAAGGATCCAGAGAGATTTCTCTACATCCCTGTCTGTTAATATATTCTACATCCCCCCTTTTCTGTCTGCAGAGTGTAATTTTTCAGGACTCTAAAGTTCCACCAGCAGGGTATCTGAAAACTGTACAAGCAGGGAAGAAAATGGAATGGTTTGTTGCTAATGTAGGGGGCCAGTAATTAAGATTTATCTTAATATGGAGACTAAACAGAGACAAGATCATTGATTTAAAGGGCACTGCATTTGCAGAACACTGAGTTCCTGTTTTGAAGAGACACTTAGATCTTCATCATAAATTACGCCGTTCACAGAAGCTGCAGGGAGGGTTGTGCTGGGCCCAGAAAATTCCCATCCCAGCTTTGCTTTCTCTCCTTGTGGCCCCAGGAAGCTGCCACTGTTTTCCTGGCAGTGGTCCAGCCCCAGGAGGAGTTGGTGAGGGGCCCCAGCCCAGCCAGAGCACTGATGGGCTCCAAGTGTCAGAGCTGCTTTTCTGGGAAGTGAGGAAGATGAGTCTGAATCCCTTTCTTGTGTCCCTGGCTCCACATTCCCTCCCTCCATCCTCTCTGAGACTCCTGGAGACCCACAGACATCATGTTGATCAGGGTCTTCAAAGAGATGTTGTGCATGCCAGGGACAGAACAGTGCCAGCCTCCACCTTTGGGTCTTTCCAGGGGAGATGTTGGGGCTGTGTTTGACTCGTGCAATGTTTGTTCTTCAGGGCAGGTGCTGTCCCTGATTTCTGTGCCATGTGTGTTGTTGGCCATTTAACAAGGATTTAACAAAAGAGGAGATACCTCACAGTGCTGTCGCGTGTCGGATGGAATTAGCATCCAAAAGAAACTTTGAGCTGCTTTGTTCTCCTGTCCTCGTCAGAAGCAGGCTGCAGAAATGGCAACTTTAACTCAGTAAGTCTGTTTCTTATGTAGATTTTGAATGGCCTAATTTTCCTCACAGTTAATTTGTTCCTTAGCTAACATTTTCCTTGGCAGTATGGACCTGAGAGTCATGGAGTAACCTGGATTCCATCTGGATCCATGTTTGGATACTGAGGGATGCTATTAAATAAGCAGGTAGTCCCCTTTTGGTTTTACTCCTGAGCAGCATTACCCTGTTTCTTCTGCAGTTGATATTACTCATGAAGTAAAACCTCCTATTATAAAATGATAAATGAAGCAGAGCAGGGTTAAGATGTGATGGGCCAATAGTGCTGGAGACAAGTGAAAGATAAGCCCAAAATCCAACCAACAAAATTTGCCCTTCCCCAATCCTGCCAGAGGGTCCTCAGGGGGTCCTCAATCATCCAGACTCCTTGGTCTGCAGGAGCACTCCTGTTCTTCTGCAGGGTGTGCTGAGAAGTTAAAAAGCAGAATGTCAGCTTCTTTCCCTTCTTGTGCCTGCTGCCTGTGGATGTGGAGTGTCAGAGGACCCACTTGGCAGGAGGCACAATGTATAATTTACTGATAATCGTAGGATTATGTAGATAAACAGAGTCTGCTGCCTAACAATGTTCTCTCGTTAATCAGCTGTAATCTTAGCAGCATTAATAACTCGAATCCACACCCATTGTGTTCCCAGGCTCAGGGATCACCATCACAAGTGCAGCTCTGTGGCTGCCCTGCCCAGGATGCTCTGGAGCTCCTGATGCACAGCTCAGTGCCCCTCGCTGCATCATCTGTGGTGGTTGCAGCTGGCAGGTGCAGTTTGCATCTCCCACATCTCCATCTTCTCCTCTTGCCCACGTGCTGCCAGGGTGTCACTGTTCCTCAGGGTGATGGGTTATCCCCAGCTGGAAGCACAGCTCCTGGAGCTCTCCTCGTGGGATTTGCCTCTCCTGTCAGCAGCCAGGACTTGCTGGGTCTGTCCTTGTTCTGTGAGATAAATGCTGGGTTGATTTTAAGGTAGGCAGTGCCCAGCTGCCTCTTTTCCACAGGCTTTTTCAAGCAACTTTCCCTCTCAGAAGGTAAATGGTGTTTTTGTGTCACTCCCTCAGGTCTGTGCATCAGGTTTGTTGCTGGGGAGGTGGCGTGGCCATGTGAGGGACAAATCTGAATGCTGAGCCACGATTAACATCTTTCTGGGAGGCTCCACTCACTGAATTTTCAGCCTGAAAACAGGACCATTCTCATGACCTCGGGCTCCCATGGATTTCTCTTGATAACACCATCTAATCGGATTTAGAGTTTAATTAAACAGCTGTCACTTTGCTTCCTCATTCTGCCACAATTTAATGTTGAATTAGTTCCTAAATTAGTCATGGCTGAATGCTTGCCTTCGTACAATCGAGAGGTTGGATGAACATAGGGTTTGCTCTTCAGCTAAATCCAAGCAACTGAGGCTCATATCCTGTACTCCTGCTCCTTGTGCAGAGCTCCACTGCCAGCAGTGCAAGTTCCCTGACTGAAAAGGGATGGAATAAAATGTTGAGATTGCTGCAGAGTCACCCCTGGGGTTACCTAGCTCTGAATAACCAAACGTGAGCACAGCCTGCTCGGCTCTGCCTGGAGCACGTTTGCTTTAGGGGTGTTGTTTTCCCTTTCTGAGAAGGGGAATTTCTGATTTTTCTGAAAACCAGCAGCGTTTGCCATGGAGCAGAGCAGGGAGGGCAGCTGGGGAAGGAAGTGTTGAGGCCAATCCTGCTGCTCGTGGGCTTTATCCAAATGAACCCTGACACAGGCAGGAGCAGAGTGGGAATGGAGGTTTATGGTGCCCTGGGTTGTAACAGCAGCTCCGAGGAGGAAACCTTGGACATCTCCTGGAGGGTGGTGGTTTTGCATCAAATTGACCCAATACATCTTAAAGTGATTTCTTACACACAAATATTCAGTGATTTGCTTTCAGAGATCTCCTCTGATACTTCCCTGAGCATAACCACTAGGGTTTGCCTCTAATCAGTAGAAGAAAAATTGTTCTTTAATCATACCATTTGTAAATTAAATATGTTTAAATAGTAATTATTTCCTTCATATAGTTGCATTCATCGAAGGGATGCCCTGGTGATGGTAAAGAACCATCCTAACTGGGAGTTTGTAGATGTTCTTGAAACAAGAAAGCCAAGAGTGCCTCTGCAATATCAGTCAGATGTTGTTGGGATTTGGGCACTGTGCTGCCAAGATGAAGGTTTCCAAAGGTTGGAGCTCCAATCTCCCTTGTTTCCATGAGGATTATGTGTGTAGCTCTCCATTTCCACTTTGGAAGTGCCAATCCTGGCTTTTTTAGAGTTTGCAATTCACTTTACAGAAACTTCTTTCTGACCTGGATATTGATGCTTACTCATAGTTCATCTTCTTCCTGTTTTTTTTTCATTTTACTCTACTCTCCTCATTTTTGAATTTCTTGGGGAACAAGTCCAAACACTGCTATCAGATGCTTTCACGTTTTTTGTCGCACAAAATAAATTTGATTTTAAAACTTCAGTTGCCGCCTGCACAGAAAGTAGATTAGTTCTTGGGGGATTTTAAAAATTAAAGAATGTGGAAATGGCCAAGACATTGTGATTTTGAAAAGCGCCTTAATTTTAAATGAATTCTTAGTCTCTCTGAAAGTTTCTTGGTAATGCTGTACTCCTGAATCAGCCTGCAGTCAGGGCAGTGCATTTGGAAATGGGACACAGAGACCACCAGCTCTGCTGGCTGTGGTATTTCTGTGCTGCTGGAGAACCACCGTGCCTGGCATATCCTCGGAGATGGAACTGCTGCTTGTACTTCTCAGGGGATAACCAGGGCTGGGCAGGAGGTGGCAGAGCACAGGGAAGCAAATGTTGAGCTGAGGCAGAGCCCTGTGCCTGCAGCTCTGGGTCAGGGTGCCCACAGACAGACAGACAGACAGACAGATGGAGTCTCCTTGAGCTCCTTTTATTTTTATCTGTTTCAGTTCAGCTCTGGAGGAGTCCTGGGCCGTGGATGCTTTCCTGTGCCGTTCAGAGTTTTCTGTCACTTTGTGTGTGTGCAGACAATTCTCCCTGAGCTGCCTTTGGCTTTATTGCAGCAATAAAAAGAGAACACAGAGGAGGAGGCAGTTGTGCCGTGAGGCTGTTCCATATACAGGGATATAGGATAGATGCTTTTCTATTTTAGTTCTGAACAAAAAAACACAATAAAATCAAGGCTTTGTTCTTTGGTCTTTATTTCTGGTTTGTTTTAACTATCGCAGGGCACTTAGAGTCTGAGGAAGGGAAGTGGCAGAGCTGAAAATTGCTTTTAGAGTATAGTGTGTAATATATTAATTGCTCATACGTCAGTGTTTCTTCATCTATGTAATACCCAGAATTATGGCTGCTTTCAGTAGAGGTGAAGGCAAAAGGTTTCCATCTCTGCTCACAGCTGCAGCTGGGTGGGTACCAATCCCTCCCCAGTGCTGGGATGGTACCACCTGTGCAGCCATGAGATAATATTGACAATATTTCCCATCTCCTTCGTGCTTGCCATGAATTTGAAATTCCTGGTGTTGGTATTGGACTGCAGAGAAGGGATTTCAGTAGCCCTTTGTCCTGGCAAACAACACCTTTTACAGTTCTTGGGGCAGATGCATCTCTGAGGTAATTAATCAAAATAAATTCATTCATATGCACTCTCCTTCCTGTAATGAAACCATTAGCAAAGGGCAGGAGATTGGGGTTTCTAATTGCTCATCATGTCCTGGTAGCCAAATTGTCTTTCTTCCCTCCAGAAAGGTCTTGGGAAATTTGAAAGGGTTTTGGACCTTGGTATAATGTCTTTGTGTCACAGCCACATTGGATTCAGATACACCAATAAGAACCTGTTGGAAAGGGAGAAACAGAAGGGACAGATTGTTCCTGAGCAGTTGGTAGAGCAGCTCTGCAGCAAGCAGGAATATCAGGGACATTGCCTGCCAGGAGCCTCCATCAGAGAGGCAGAGATCATTTTCTTTGTCCAGTGGAGAAGGACCATGTGGTTTGTGATGGGGGAGGTTTAGCACTCAGGGTGTGTGGGTTATCGTGGGATCATTCCCTTTGGAAGACATTTAAGATAAAGGCTACTAAAAATAAAGTGCTGGAGGGAAGCACAGGAGATCCTCTGTGCCCTCTCTCTCCTACGTGACCCCAAGAAGCTCTGGTATTTCTGGGTGATGTGTAACCTGGTCTCCAGAGATCTCTTGGGCTAGACTGTGCATTTTCTTCTGCCCCAGACAAGCTATTTCATCAGTTCTCTCTCATTACTTTTATGATAAGGATTACCTTAATGTCTGCCTTGTTGCAGTGTAAGCCCATCACCTCAGGCCTTGTCCATGAACATGGAAAACATTATTTTTAAATACATTTATGCATACAGAGACAGTAAACACCTTTCCCCATAATATTTTCTCATCTAAACAATCCCAATTCTTTCAGTAATTCCTGATTGATCTTAATTTCTAGCTGTTGATTTATCCTCCTTTTCCTTTTTTATTTCTTTCCATTTGAGGAGGTTTTCCTTGGCAGCCCAATTCCCAGAAGCAGAGCCCTTTATTCGTGCTAGTGCTGGGGAGGAGCCCCTCGCCTTTGCAGGTGAAACTCTCTTTGTGCAGTTCACTGCAGGAGGTTCTTTGGCTCTCTAGGTTTGGGTTTTGAGCACAGCAGTGTGCAGATGCTGACTTACACCCAGTTTGTGGTGTGCTGCAGTCTCCAGATGCATTCCTGAGAGTCCCTTTTGAGTTTTCTCTGGCCATTATTTATCAGATTAGTTGTTCCCGCAGACAAAAAGCAATGAACTGAATGCTTCCCCTTTTTTTTTTACACCCAAATCAGCTCTGAATTTCAGTCCTGTGCTCTGGTGCTGTGCTGGGGCTGAGAGCTTTGCTGCAGCCTCAGGGTCGCAGTTGAGTCCAAGAAGCAGCAAAGAAACGCAGCATGGACTTTACTCAGAATAAAGCCATTTATTATGAGAAATCCTCTATTTTTCTAACCCAGATGGCTGAGGCAGGACACAGGTATTGGTCCTTGGCTGAACACCTCTCTCACACCATTGGTTAATTACACAAAAACCCGTTAGGATAATAACAAAAGTAAAAACACCTTCTGTAAGACAGATGTTCCCAAAACATTTCAGATCGTTTACAAAACCTTTTCGGTTTCCAATCTTCTGAGGAAAACTTCTCTGGCTCTCACAGCTCTGGCCGTGAGCAGCCACCTGTTTCCCACAGCCAGAGCCCAGAGCTGAGAACTTCTCTCTGACCAATTTTGTCAGAGCCCACAGCCCCAGGAGTGAGGGAGCCTCTGCTCCAGCCTGGGCATCTCCCAGGGCAGAAGGAGCTTTGGCACCTTCTCCTGGTGCCCCTCAGGGCTGGGGAATCAGGAGCTCAGGCTGCTCGTGCCCTTCTCTGCTCACCTTCCCACTCCCCTCCTGCTTCTCCTCCTCTCTGGCTTCTCGTGGGGGCACAGATTGCTCAGCACTGCAGGCAGGGGCAAAGCTGAGCCCAGGGAAGCTGCAGCAGCTCCCAGGGCACTTGTTGGGAGCTAAACCTGCCTGATGGATTTACTCTGCTGCTCGTGGCACTAAAGTTTCACCTCACTGCACAAGCAGGTCTTTGTTTTTATCTTCCTGGCAGTGGTGCCAGGCTTGTTTCTTCTTTGTTTTATGTGGACATGACTTTCTGATTTCTCCTGAACTTCATAAATTAACATGAAATGCAAACGTGGGTAAATCCCCAAGCCACAGAGTGTGTTTTATATCTGAAACTCTTTTATCTTTATGGTATTTCTCTTCCTCTGAACCTGGCCCTTTAAATCACATTTCTGTATCAGTAATACATATCCGTTGCTAAAGAAAAGATGGATCTGAGTAAAAGAATTTGAAAGCACAGCTGAGATAGCCTGAAAAGATTCCCTGGCATTTCTACAAACTCCCTTGCTGCTCCTTTGCCCTGGAGTCCTCATTGTCTAACACTCAGAGACACAAAAATAAGGAATTGAGGCAAAAGATTAATTTTAAAGGACACACGACGCTTGCAGTAGCCAAGTGCACACTGGAAAATGTGTTTAGCTTGGTTTTGGTGAACCCTTGTGGGTTGTTAGTTGCTTTAGAAGTTTGAAAAGAGAAGGGTTTGGTACTGAGGGTGTTTATTTTTCACAAATGTTGAGATCTGCTCCTTTGCATCTGTTTCTGGACTTACCAAAATGCCAGCACATGGAAATAAATCCTTTTGGAAGGAAATGGTCGAGTTTGGATGGCAGGAGTGAACTTGTAGAGGCAGGAATTCACTGCTGAATGCTGGTACCCAGCAGAATTTGGGTAGAGCTGGCTGAGGGGGCCTCTGACTGTCAAAGTCAGGAGTTCCTGAGAGCAGCCTTGCATTTTCCAATAATATTATTTCAAAATCTAGCTCTGATTTAATGTGTTGGGTTTATTTTCTTACGTGTGATAGGAATGATTTAGGGTTCTTACATTTCTAGAACAGTCAACTTTCCTTTTTAGCATTTCCTTTTAAGTCTGATGGGATTTCTTATGAGAGCTGCAGGAGAACCTGAGACATAACAAGTTGCCAGATGAAAAGAAAATCTGACCTGAATTTCAGACTCACTAAACTTGAATTGCAAACAGTATCAGCAGCATCAGTGCCCCATTTTGCTGCTGTTGACATCAGTGGCTGCAGTCCTCATGACTTCAGCGCTGAGGAATTTGCTGAATATTTTATTCACTTTATATTGAAAGCTGAAAAGTTGGAGAAAACTTTGAAGTTCTTCCTGCATGGGAATCTTGGGAATACAGTGATGCTGAAATGGTTCAGGAGTTCCAAGTGTTGGCCTGGTCGATGGTGCATTGAAAGGCTTTTATATGCCACAACCCCAGCTCAGACTTCAAATTTCCTTGTTATTTTCCCTGCAGTTAACGGCATCACTAACTCCTTCAGGATTCCTTACATTGCTTCACTGGCCATATCAGAGGAAATTAAAGAATCTTGAAACAGTTCCAGACACAAAGTTCACGGAGAGGCCTCGTCTTTGAGATGGGCTTAGACTCACAGAGCAACGTTTTTAATTTGGAGGCTCTTTTATCCTTACCCAAACGCTGCCAGTCAAGTCCACATTAGTAAAAACTCTGAAATCCCATTTTGGAAGGTGAATATTTGGAATAATATCTTGAAAGCAGAAGATACCTGTGGTGTGTGCCTGACCTGAATTCAGCTGCAGTCGTGGTGCTGTTTACCAGCATTCAGTACTGACTGTGTTTATTGAGCAGATAAAATACGCTGGGGTGTTTATTATTTATTATTTATTTAGCAGATAAAATATGGCTGGGGTTTCACTGCCTTGTGCCAGGTTGCACCTATTTGAAGATGAGATCTTTGGCCTCTGAGAGCTCAGGTGACCAGAGCTGTGCTTTGTTTTTTGGGTGCAGGACACGGAGATCCTGAACACAGCCATCCTCACGGGCAGGACGGTGGCAGTGCCCATCAAGGTGGTGTCCATCGAGGAGAACAGTGCTGTGACAGACATCTCCGAGTCCGTGGAGTGCAAATCCTCTGGGGAAGACGTCATTAAAGTAAGTTCATGCCACGGAGTGGCTCCTGAATTCTTGTGTTTTATAGGCAAAAGGAAAATAGCCTGGGAAGAGTCACTGAATCAGCTCCTGCAAATTAATCATGCCTCTGTTCCAAAAGCATAAGGAGAGGATTTTTGAGAGGAGCGAGGTGCGACTGTACAGCCACCACACCAAGTTTAATCTCTATCTGTGTCCTAATTTAAAGTGCCTCGGTAATTTCACCTCGAGCCCTCTGTGCACGGATTCCATTCGCTGTGAGAGCAGCTCTGCTCTTAGTGCTGCTCCTCCAGATGTTCCCCAGCACCTTTCCAGCTGTGCCTCTCACCTCCAGAGCTGCCTCAGTGGAGTGGATGAGCATCCCTTGGCAGCTGCAGTGCAAATTCATCCTGCTGGAGCTCCCAGTCCCTGAGAGCTGCTCTGAGCAGGGGCACAGCCCCCAAGGGAGTTCCCAGCTGTGCAGGGAATCACTGCCCTGCATCAATCCCAGGGCACTTCTCAGGCAGCACTTCCATGGGGCAATGGTTTGGAGCAGGAGGGGATTTTAGAGGTTCTTTTTTAACAGGGTTTTTATTCCGTGATGTGATTTACAGCAGGTAGCACTGTGGGCTTTGTGGTGCTGCTCTCAGAGGTCTTCAGTGAGCTCTCCTCTCTCGTGGGGGTGTGGTGTAGGAATGGTGATGCCACATCATTCATCTGTAGTGGGCAGCTCGGTTCCTGGGGTCCTGGAAAGCAATAAACCCCTGGGGACATGCAGGAGCCAACAGCTGGCCGTGTAGGTGGGAAACACAGTCACATTTTGAGCTAAGGAAGCCATTGGAGAAGACTGCTACAGAAAGCTTTCTGTTTTCAGTGGATCCTCCAAAGCCAGCCCAAATATCTCTGTTTTGCTGCAGTTCGATGCTTTACAGAGATTTTGATCTCTAAGAATTTCTGTTAATGTTTTTTCCTAAGGCAGTCACGTGACTACAAATTGAAGTAAAAATTGAAATTTCGTTTAGGATCATCCTGATTGTGACCTTATTGGAAACCACTTCCCTGAGTACGAAAAAATACAAGTTAACATTCACAAAGAAGAAATGAAACCCCCAAAAAAGGAGCATGTTCTTGCAGTAACTGCAGCACAGCCCAGCCTGTTGCAGTTCTCCAGCCATTTGTTGGGAAAGAATGTTTGATTAGCACTTGGGGCCCTGCTGTGCTCTTCCCTTATTCCCTCCAGCAGTAATTTGTCTGCACCCAAAGGGTTCCTTGGAGGGATGTTTGTGCTGTTGGAGCATCCATGAGCAGCCTCCAGGAGCCTGCCCTGTCTGGGGCACTCTGAAGCTGAAGTGGAACAAATAACTGGAGGTTAACACACAGCATTTATTGGAGCCAGCCAGGGACGTTTTGCAGGTGTAATTTGTTTCTCTTCAGTTTTGGTGTTGCTCAGATGAGAGAGGAGCTCTCTCTGTGCCTCTGGAACTCCAGGCAGGACCTCGGCAGGGCTGTGGCTGTGACACAAGTGCTGACTGCTGCTGAAAAACACAGCTCAGTTAAGTGCTTGGAACAAAAGGGTTTTCTCATCTCATCATAAAGGAAAAAAGGCTTTGTAATTCTTTTTTTTTTTTCGTCTAGAATGTTCTTGTTTCCAGGAAATTTCTTTCTTTACATGGGGAAGTGGTCTGGGGTTCGAGGCAAATTGACATCTTCAATTGGTTCAGATTTTAAAAAGCACTCAGAAAGCTTCAAATGAGCACAGAGGCCTTTCATCCTTAATTCATTTTGAAATTCTCCATCAAGCTTTTATGTTCAATTCTTTAGAAATACCATCTTCCCCTGTGAAATCCTGGTGTAGAGACCTTGTTGGGAGTAACCTTTCTGCTTAAAAATAAAATCCAGTCATCATAAATTATGTCTTTTGGGCAAAGCCCATGGTACAAGGGCTGTGTGCATGATATTGCTCTTTTAAAGCCATGTAGGTTATTTTAAACCACAAATATGGAAAAAAAAAAGAGGAGTTATTGATGAGAGCTATTGAGAGCTATTTAATACTTACCCATCATCTAGAGGTTCACACAGATAGTTTTGTTTGCTTTTAATTGGGTGGAATTTCTGGTGACTTTTTGATTCAGGCAAACCTGACAGAGTGAGAAGATGCTGGAAATGCTCAGTGCCTGTCTGCACTTGGCCTGTAATATTTAGTTATCAAATAAATTGATAACTTTGCATGGCCTATGTAAAGAGCTTAAAGGTGATGCTTCTGCCCAGCAATTGGCCATCAGCCAATTTATATTAATTTTTACTTCATATTACATATTTATATTAATTTTTACTTCAGTTGGGCCGCAGTTACATTGCTCTCAGTAACAGAACCCCGTGGAAATCTGAAATTAAGATCTGTCTATAGCAGCTATCAGATTCCCCAGCGATAATTGTGGTCCCAAGGCAGCTCAGTGCAGTTTGTGTCCTGTCTGAATGTGCTGACTGCTACTCCTTTCAGTTTTTTTATTGTCTAATCGTTCCCAGTCTTTAGTTCCAAATTTACAGCTGATTTCATGAACTTTAAATGCCTTTGAGTGCTCTAGACCTTCACACACTGGTCCAACCTTTTAAAAGTGGACACAAAATTTATTATGGCACTAAAAAGGAAGCAAAAGCCAAATTTTATTTCGCTAAGCTGGAATTTACCAATAGAATCCATGTATCTGGATCCATTAATGGCAATTGCAGTTGCATGCATAGGCTCCTTTCCATCTGCTGGGAATTCAAGTGGAAATTCAGTGGTTTCAGGAGCCTTGCAGTGCCTTGTGACATTTCCAGTCTGAGCACTCTCCATAATGTTTATGAACTTAAGTTTGGAGTTTTCCATGAAAACAACCTGAATTGAAGCATTTTCAGTGCTCTCTGTATTTCAGCAGCTGCTGTAAACATTTTGGGGTTTGGATTTCATCATTCCTGAGCTAACTTTTACCCTGTTGCTACATGAGTTTTACATCTCACTGTGTTCTTGTAGTGCTGGTATTTATAATGGGTAAATTAAAAACTGGAAGCTAATCTCAGTGTAGTAGCCTTGAATTATACTCTGCAGAACTCCTTTATTGGTTCTGTTTATTTTTAGTGGCATTAAGAGGTGCATTAAGGCACCTTTGAGGTGCATTCAGATCACAGCAGGGATCCAGATTATGTTGGACACACTGAGGGTGTCAGTGAGACAAATACAGATGTGGCCTTCAGAATGTCCCCCAGGAGCTGTCCATGAGCAGTGGGCTCTGCTTCCCTTGGGAATCATGGCTAGAGGATGACATTAGCAGCAGGTAAGGCCGCTGCAGGAATGTCAGGAATTCCTGCTGGGAGCTGAAGTGCAGGACAGTGTCACAGCTGTCCCTCTCTCAGTGCAGCGACTGCAGACAAAATCCCAAATCACAGCAACAGAGAACTTGGAAATCTGGCTACAGGATTTTGTGGTTGGACTCTGCCCTAATAGCTGGGAAAGTGTGGAACTACTGCTGCTGTCAACACTCTGAGAGCAATAGTGGGGCACTCACAGACACCTGTCAGGGTTGCTGATCTGGGTTGGAGCCCCAAGCCAGCCATAATTTACACACACAAGTAACTTTACTGTGGGCACTGCTGACATCAGGGGACAGACTTGGACGAAACTGTCATTTAGATTCATAAATACTTTGGATATTTTGGCATTTGTGGTGGAAACAGCTTATGAAATGCAGTTAATGATCACTGAGGAGGCACAAGCTCCTGTTGAAGTATCTGCTGTCCACTTGTGGATCTGCTCAGATCAAAGGTCAGCCTGGATGCTGAGGAGGGCACGGTGCAGGAGCAGCTCAGTGTGCCAAGGAGGAAGCCAACAGATGGGCGTCTTTGTAAGAGATAAATAAATAGTTGTGTACTAATTGTAGTAATTTATTTTTTTAATTTTCTATCTGGAACTGTATCACAATACCCAATTTGCTGAGGCAAAGTCATCAGCACTTCATTATTTGGATGATGCTTTGCTATTGTCTTTATATACCCAGTCTTACACAAATAACTGTGCTTGAACCTCTTCAGCTGTTTATTTTGCTACAAACAAATTTCACTGCTCTTCCTTGCTTTCCAGTATTTGCAAAACTTGAAATGTGTTTTACAGCTAAAAGCAGAAGAGCTGTTTGCACTTTGATAGGCAAAGAAACCACTGGGCAGCAGCGTCCTTGGGTATTTTTATTAAAAGATGAGTTCTGCATTTTTCTGCCAGTGGATTGAATGCAGTTCCAAGCTGAGTTGCTGAGCTACAGGGCAGCATTTAAAGAATCAAACTCTTGAACCTCAATCCTCATTAAAGCTGACCCTGAAATTTTAATGGTATGGGGACAGTGCCTCAGGCTCGTTAATATTTCATCATAATACCATGGCTATTCCAGGAAAAAAAAAAGTCGAAACAAAAAGAAGATTTATGGATTTCCTTTCACCATATTGTTTAGGGATCTTTTAGAAAGATCCTCTGACTGGAACCAGTGGTTGTGTGCTGGGGGAAGGGGATCCTGAGGGCAGGGGCAGTCCTGGAGCAGTGCAGTGCTGACGGATATGGGGATTCTCAAGATGGTTGAGGAAGGGCTTAAATAAATATCTGGTGTGTTGCTCTCCACAGGGGTAATTCAAGATTTGGTCCTTTATTATTGAAATGAAAGTGTTCCATCATGAGCATTACAGAACTGATCTCCTAGAGAATCAGTGCTGCAGCTCCCAAGCACAGCTGGGAGGTAATTGGGTTTGGTTCAGTGAACCTTTAGAGCAGATATTGCCAAAGTATAAAAATGAGAGATCTCATGAGTGGCTGTCGGAGGAAAGCTAAATCTGCTCAAAGCAAAGCTTCCCATGGGATCCAAGGGTTTGTTCCCTACCAGCAGCACCTGGAGGCAGTGGTGTGGATGTGATGCAGATGGGGATTTCGAGGTTTTGTTCCATTAGAAGCCCTGGCACATCATGGACACATTCCCCTCCCCTCATCCCTCTGTGCCCCTGCTGCCCACGGAGTGCCCAGCCTGGCACTGCAGTTCTGCACCTCAGCAGGCACTTCATGTGGGGCTTAATTGCAAAGACTTCAAGACTCAGAGGATTTAGGGCTTCCCATTATGTTTTTAGTACAGGTTATAGGGGAAAATAAAAGTGAGGGGCTGGCTGGAAAGAACTGGCAGTTCCTATCAGCTGTTGGGATCGAGGAGGAACCCTGGCTTCCATTAAAGAGCTCCTAAAGTGAGTATAATGCAGTTGATTTATTGCTTATTTTTTACTTAGGTCAAATAAAACTCTGCCTGGAGTTTGTTAGGTGGGTGCTGAGCCTGCTGAACAACGAGTAGGTGCATAAACTTCTCACTAAAACGTGTCTCTGTGCTAGCTCAGCCTTGGCAAACAAAGGCAGAAATGGAGATCTGGTCACAGATGGGGTGTCCTGGGATCCAGTGGGGTCTAATAATAGACAGGCCACGTTCTGTGCAACTTGGTGCTCTCCTCTGTGGTTTTCTGTCAGTCCTTCAGGATTCAGGGTCCATCCAAACCAGCAGCTCCTACTCAGGGTGGGGCAATGCCTCTTGCAGGTACTTCAGCCCTCACAGCCACACCTGGAGCAGTGCTCTCATTGCAGGGGATGAAGCACCTGTGGAAGTTCCTGGAAGGAATGTAAAAGCTGGGCTGTTCCTCCCCAGGTACCTGTGTGCTCATTGTCAGGTGTGGCTGGCTCCAGAGGAGGCTGTGAGAGCTCAGCCCCAGCGCTGGGACAGCCACAGCCCTGCTGCTGGTGGCCCTGGGCGAGGGGCTCTGCCCTGGGCGAGGGCTCTGCAGGGACACAGAGCAGCTCTGGGGTCTCTGCCACATCCCTGCGTGCTGCAGGTACCCCAGGGGCCACAACAGATCCCCTTCCCGTGAAGGTTTGTGTTTTATATTGGGCAGCTGGTGAGCTGCAAATACAGCTGACCACACCCCGAAATAGCCTGAAAGCTCTCCAAAGCAGCAGCTGCAGCTCTCTGTGAGCCCACAGCCAGCAGCCTGCTTCTCTGATGGCTCCTCTCTCCCCCTCTGATGCAGTGTGAACAGAGTCATTTGTGTGAAACTCAGCAGCTTCAAAAACAGGGAAGAAAGTCACAGCATGGAAATTCCATTGTTTGCTGCTCTGAAGCCCTGTGACTTTGAAGGTTTTTCTTCTGGCAAATCTGTTCTGTTATATTCTGAACAGAATAACAAATAGAAAGTCCACCTCCTTGCCCTCCTCCATACTTTCCATAGTCCTGTGATTTACTGGGATCAATATACATCAGCAGAGCAGCAAAACTTCAGAGGAGCTTTATAAAAATGAAGCTTTACCACACTCTTGTGCCAGACACCAACAGAGCAAATAGGGCAGCAATAGGTGGAGCTTTCACAGGAGATGTTCTGTCAGTAATGGTCACCACCACTCCCCCAGCAGCCAGCCCCTGTGGAAACTGAGACTCAAAATTGGCATGGAGTGGGATACATTCAGCAGTGAAAGTTGTAAATACCTTGCCATCACATAATAGGCAAAAATTTCAAGGGCAGCTGAAGAAACTTTTAAACCCTGTCCCTCCCAGTTAGCTCATGCCTTCCAGCTCCCTTCCTGCACTGGGAGTGTTGGTGCAGAGAACCAGTACAGCCCAAATGGAAAATCAGAGTAACAGTACCTCAGGTTCCACAGAAAGGGCTTCAAAATCTCCCCCAAAGCTGCGAGATCTGGGAAAGTACACAGGGGAAACACCACCAGTCTTGTGCCAGCTGCAGATGTGATGGGAAGATGAGCAGTTTGCTCCAGACCTTTCTGGGTGATGCAGTCAGAAGAGAGGATGGTTTGCTTCTACTCTGCTTTTCTGCCCCTGGTTGTAATTTCCACATCGTGAATGTGTGTAGATACACACAGAGTTAGGAAATGACAAGCACTGTGGTGTTCTCAAATGCACAACTACTGCCCAGACTGTGGAGATGGAATTAAAAGTCATTTTCACCCTGGGATCCTGCTTTGCCAGGCAAGATATTTGGGGCCATGCTGCATATATGGGCTGGCATATCCCCAGTGAGCAGGAGCCAAGCTCTCTGTTCGTCCCCATTTCCAGAAATTACTTGACTGGAGAGTGCACAAAACAAGAGAGGTTTTGGGTTCTGTGATAATGTGAGCTGCAGAGAGCTCCCGTGGCTCAGCACAGCCACAGTTCAGCTTCCAAAGCTGGTCATTTGGGAGCAAATAGATGCCCTCCAGTCTCAGCTGGCATTTTGTGCCCCTTTTACTCTCTCAGTTCTGTCGTAGTGAATGATATTCAGTGAGTTAAATGTACTGCTGCTGCTCTGCAAAGCTGCAGCTGAAATCTTTGTAATGAGATTAGATAATGTACAGCCTTTCCCTAAGAAAAGCTCTCTAGCTTTGGGGGCTTTCCGCTTAGTTTTGCTAATCTGGCTGCTGATACTGAAAATGCAGACCCTGCTCGGCAGAGAGAGCCCAAATTGCATCCGAACCGTGGCCCTGATTTTACAGAGTTCTCCTCTTCAGCTCTCAGGGCTCCATCCCTGTGTTGTTCATGGGGATTGCAGGGAACCCTGCCCGAGGAGTGGCCACAGGGACTGAATCCACACTTGGGATGTGGCAGCTGTTCCCTGGCACAAAGCACCACCAGCACACGAGCCCTGTTACCCACTGAGACCTGCATAAAGTTCCTTCTGAGAGAGGCACCACGAGGCTTCAATTGATGCTTTAGGTTTTAACTTATATAATTTTCCCAGCCCTGCAGTGCCCAGTGTAACTCTGCAGCTCCCTGGAGCTCGTTCAGTGCTGTTCTCTCATGCTCACACTGACATAACAAAGCCTCTCCAGCTCGCTCTCCAAGGACACCCAGACCCTCCTGGGCCCAACAACTGCAAACCTTCATCTTGGGGACAGGGGGGCAAGCTTGGGCAAATTCCATCCTTGCCTGGCTTCTGCTTGGGCAATTGATGCTGATATCAAAGTGGGAAGAACTCAGGAGCTGTCATTGTCCATTTTGGGATGCACTGAGGCAGGAGCCTCTGGAGCCCAGAGTGTGACCTCTGAAGGCCTTTCCAATCAATCTCTCCTTTATTGCTGTCTGGTCTCTGTTTCGAGGGAGCCACTTAAGGCATCACAATCAGTTAATAAAGTTAATCCTGCCCTGCTGCCTGTGCCCACTGTGGGAATCATCGTTCCTCAACTCTTTCAAGAAACAGGTTCATCCTTTTGGTGGGTCAGAGGTAAAAAGAACTCTTGGGGTTATTCTTGGATGAAATGTGAAAAAACCAAGCCTTTTCCTGTATGAAGATGAGAGTTTTCCCATTTTTCCCAGTCTGCAGGGCTGTGTTTCCCTTGGTGCTGGCAGGCAGCTCCTGGCTGCACTCCTGAGTCACTGAGCCAGGGGTGGCTCTGGCAAGTGGAGTCACCCCAGCAATTAGCAGCTCCTGGAGTGGAGGTTTCCATTCTAAAGGCTACCCTAACAGTGTCACAGAGCTGTAAATAGCATGGAAGAGCTCAGGTCTGAAGCTTTAACTTTTATCAGACTTAAACAGTTTAATTTGAAAAAATTAGTAGTAGGGGCCTTGAGACAGCTTCAGTTTTCCACTAGGTTACTGATTATTCAGGATTATGCAGCCAGGCATTGAAATCCTTCTTATGAAGCCTAATGTTCATGTAGCAGAGGATTTCCTTTGTGTATAAGACCATAGTGTTTAATTGGAATCAAGGCTAGAGAGATACACGGAGTCTCTTTCAAAACCTGTAGAATTTAATTGAGGATAATTCCCTTTCTACAGAGGATGTTGCTAAAAAGAAATCTTAGGAGAAATTCTATAGCAAGGACATGAATATTACAGAATCCTAAAGAATTATCCGAAAACCTTGTGGAATGATTATCACTGTGTAACATTTCCTATGAATTATGTGTTGGTCCATGGCGAATAAGTCATCCTGGTGCTCTGCATTCCTTAATGGGATGAATGTCTGCTCCCAAATCTTGACCTCCATGAGCTCCAAGTGCCTTCCTGATGTGTCAGAGTGATGACACTGAGCTAAACTCAAGGAGTCTCATGTATGAAAAGTGCTGCACACCACTATTATTTACTGATTATCCTGTAATTTTTTTTCCACTGAAATTGAGATTACTTTAAGAGACACTGGAAAAAGCTCTCTGCTCATAGAAGTGCTGTCATAAATATTTAAACATTTATGTAACCTTTGAATATTTTAGCAACATTTACAGTAGTGTAGCAGAAATGCGTAAATGGGTTCACACACAGAGATGGAAGATTCTGAAGCTGGTGAATGCAAGCAGGACATCCTCTGTTACCACATCTCCTCATTTCTGCTCAGTCCTAGAACCACACAGGCTGCTACCTAGAAAATGGACTGGTGCCTCACAGTTTTTCAGTCTCCATAAACCTGACAGGATTGCTGCATTAAAAACTTCTCTTTTTTGTCCTTCTGAGCTGTCCTTCAGAGGCTGGGCTGGTATCTCCAGAGGTGAAAACCACTGGGAGAATAAACAAGCTTGGACTGGAATAGACTCACAGAGGCAACCATTCATTTATTTTTAGGTCTTACAGTTGTGATTCTTTCCACTCCTGTGTACAGCAGACACGAACCAGAACAGACAGTGCTCTGAGTTCACCATCTTTTGAAAGGCAGCCTTAGCTTGTATTTGACATGAAATTTGTCTCTTTAAAACGACCTGACTCCACCAGTAATTGAAGGAAGATTTCTTGGGAAAATCTGTAGTGGAATTGAACCCAGAAAACCCAATATTCTGCAGAGGTGGGAATTTTAAGGGAATATCCTTAAAATTCAGTGCAGCCCATCTGTTGATGGCCAGGTGGAGAGGGAGGTTCACTCCCCAGTTCAGAGTGCCACAGGCAGCAACTCAGGAGTGACTCTCTCTTGATTTCCAGGCAGCAGTTTTCTCTGTCAGCTCAATAAAGTGAGATTTGTTGCAGAGAGAATCTGTCCAAGTCATCTGGAAAGGCAATGGCCTTTGTTACAAGGGGGCACAGAAATATAATGCCAGGAAAAAGACAAAGAAGAAGCCTCTGGGGAATTGTGCTTAGCCCTGTCTTTTGCTGTCTGCTTCTTTATTTTAGTTTTAATCTGGAGAAAGAAGTTAGGAAAATAGAAAAAAGGGAAAAGTAGCTGAATGCAGCTTAATAATGAAAGAAACTGCTGAAATAGCATCAGAGAGCTCTTCAAAATGCAAAACTTCTTGCTGATCTGCTAAGCAGTAAAGAAGAAACCCAATCACTTAAAGGTGGTGGCTAAGCAGGCTTTCCCTTTATCATTGCTCACTTCTGATGCCAGAGATAAAAAGCACTTTGAGAGGGAAGATGTTTTCGTAGTAAAAGCATAAATACTACAGGAGATGAGAGACACATGCCTGCTCACAGTCTCCAGCTTCCCTCAGAAACTTCTTGACCTGGAGTGGGCAGGACCCACAGCTGAGAGATGTCCATGCACTGTTCTCTGACCTGCCAGAAGCGCTGGAAAAAGCCTGGAGGAAAACAGAAAAGTACTTTTATCTATCAAAAACCCTTAAACAAATACACCTTTTTAATTAAAGAGAAGATTTTGAGTTCTAATGTGACCCATTTTCTTTGATGTGCTTTCTGTCCTTCCTCCATGGTTCCATGTGACATTGCCTTTGGTTGTCCCTACCAGCCCTGTGTTTCCAGCTTGTTTTACCCCACAGGAGAACAGATTAAAGCAGTTTTGCCAAGCCTGCAGTGAATAACTCCAGAACCAAGTGGTCTGGGCTGTTACTTCCACCTGAGGTAGCTCAGGTCTGCTGTGGCACCACACAGCCTGTGCCCTTTTTATGTGAGGGGCATCTGCTCAGCAAATCAGATCCTACCTGGGGCTTGCTGCTGTTGGAAATTGTAGCAGATCTGGGTTTGTTCTCTGAGAAACCCTGTTTATTTAGTTTTTAAGTGATACTGTGTGAGGGAAGGGCAAGGAAAGCAAACCCACTTGCTCTCATTTTTCTTCTGCCGTGGCTGAGCTTGGCTGAGGTGTGTTGTTTACAGAAGCTGTAGATGAGGAATGGCTTTACCTGAACATTCCCCGAGGATGAATATCTTTAACCCACAGAGAGCACAACACCCACCTTGTGATTGGATGCAGGAATACTTTGTCCTGTGTGGCACAGGTTGGGAAGTGCTGCCTTTGTCTGTCAGAAGTAACCAGCGATGCTTCCAGGATGGAAGCCTGAGAAGAGTTAAAATGCACACAGAAGCACAGGAGCACAATACAGCTCGAGCTGTGCTCCTCCTTTCCTCTCTGTCTGCTGCCTCTTTACCAGAAGCACAGAAGCAGGGGAAAAGCATGTGTAGGGACATTAGCAGTGCTTGTTCTTGGGGAAGAGAATCATGTTTTTGACAATGCAGCTCCTAAAGAGCTGCCACTGTTGCTGATGCATGTCCAGCAATAAATACCAACCTGGGGCAGTTGGAAAGGCTTTGTGGAGGCTGCTCAGCCACCTCCTTCGGATGCTGGATGGACCTCCTTAGCCATTTGTTTGTGGCATACCCACGAAGGCTTAGAGCAGCTTTCCAAATACAGATGGAGATTGGATCTCAGCCCAGAACCATTTTGGAATTGCAGTTTTGCTACTATTGTTATTCTTCTTCTGTCCCCAACATTTAGATTTGTTCAGTTACTGACAACATGGAGCTTTAGACAATATAAAATCATGCATCTAGAGCAGACCTGACCGGTCTGAGTATGTTGTCAGAAATCTTTTATCAGCACATGCAAGTGGTTTGCATGGTGCATAAATAAGCAGCTTGCACAACTAAACCAGAAAATTCACTTTGGGTTGAATTCCAGAGAAATGAGTGGGATGGAACCAGCTTCAGGACAGCAGTGGCTGCTGCTCTGAGCAGAGTTCAGTTGGATTTTGCTGACAAAGGAAGATAAGGCTGAAGAGCCAAGAGCTTTATCTGAAGCTGCTTTGTCGAATATTCCAGGCATGGGATGGACATCAGCAGCTCAGATACAGGGGCTGAGTGTCCCTGGGATGTCCCAGGGGCTGCTCCAGGCAGAAACACCTCCCTGGTCAGGAGCTCAGGGCTGGCACTCCTGGCATGCAGCCCTTTCTTGCCTGCACGTGGAGCTGTTTAATGAGAGACATTTTCAGGATGATTCCTCTCCCAGGGTGAAGCTGATGCAGAGACACCACAGAAAGAACAAGCAGCCCATCTAGGGGTGTGTTCTGAGTAACTGCCTGGTATTACAGAGGGTATTATACATATTATTGGGTTCCTCCTGACCTCTGCTGCATGGTGCTTTTGGATTAGATCAAACAGTCATTCTGAAACAGCCTGGTGTGAACTAAACCTGTTTCTGTATTGCCATTCAAGTTAATAGGTGGAAAATTAGGCCATGCCATTCATAGTGCTAAAATGAAGACGTTTCTGCCCCCTTCAGGCTTTTAAACCAGCCTCAGATGGTCTGAGGGAGAAGCCTGAAGAGAGGGATGGGTCAGGTATTGCAGGATGTGGTAGTGCTTCAGTCAACAGAGCTGTCAGAGCATAACCCTCTGAGGGAATGAGGCAGAGAAATGTTTGTATTATGTTCTCTGAAGTTTCTTTTTGCAATCTCATCGTCAAATATTTTACCAGAATATGAGCAGTGCCTGAACCCAAGAGAGGATCCAAATGGGATGTGTGTGTCCAACTGGGAGCAGTTCAGCTCCTGCATCTGTGGTCACAGAGGACATCCATCTGTTGGATTAGTCTGGGGACATCATCACTGCCAGCTGATAACCTTCATTTGAATGAAATGGTGTTGGGAATGGACAAAAGAGAGCAGATGATAACACAAATACATGTTCAGGTGGGGAGATGTGTTTCCACCATTACCAGTGCTCGTTAGGGGTGATGAAACAGAATTCTGACAGGGTGGGAGCAAGAGCAGGAGTTGGGATCTGCTGGGTTTGCTATTAATTCCTGCAGACATACCAGCTCGTTTAGTAATGTAACAGCTCCCATTGCTCACCACTTAATGTATGATTAATGTGCCACAGGATTTCCCCAGACATTTATGACACCTTTAGGAATAGAAATGACAATGACTTTATCACATGGAGTCACTTCATACTAGCTGCATCTCTCTTAATGATTTATATATCCAGGAGTGATTTTATCACTACTACTCAGTAACATAATAAATGAGAAAACTCAATGGTCCGTAAATTACAACACTGATTAAAGAAGTGATTACTGATATAACTCTTACACGACTATGATAATACTTGCTTATATTTCAGGACAGCATTTACATATTAATGATAAATCTACTGTAGTGTTTAGAAATACTTTACAGCTTTAATCAAAATGTAAACATTTATAAACAGATAATGTTTATTGCAGAGGAAATGAGTAGACTTCTGTTACTCTTCAGTGGGTGAGATCTACTGCAGGGCCACTGTTGAAAGCAGCATCACCCCCTGATGAAGGTCATCTTCAGGGTAGAGCTTTGACTGGCTCCTTGCCCCTGTGGAGACCAGTTTGGGTGTGCCGGGTTCCTCTTGCCCAAGCTTTGCTCATTAAGGATTCCCCAGCAGTGCCATCGGTTTGTAGCTCACTGCATCGCAGAGGGAAATCAGCCACAGGTTTCATAAACAGTATCCTGTCTTTAGGCATCTCCAGTGTAATTGCGCCTCCTGAGCCAGGGAGGGATCTTGTGTTCAGCTGCTCCTGTTGCACAAGGCCATCATTAACGTGCAGAAAGAGCAGGGAGCCTTTTCTCTTTGTTTTGGGGTTGAACCGCCAGGGTTACACTCGGAGCTTGTTTTGTCACCGTGATCACCTTTTCTCCGTCTCTGTCTCTTCCTCCTCTCAGGTTTCTGACAGGTGTGACTATGTTTTTGTCAACGGCAAGGAGATGAAAGGCAAGGTGAATGCTCTTGTGAACTTTACCTACCAGTACCTGAGCGCTCCCCTGCAGCTCACGGTGTGGGTGCCACGCCTGCCCCTCCAGATCGACATCTCTGACACTGAGCTGAGCCAGATCAAAGGCTGGCGAGTCCCTGTTGTTTCCAACAAAAGGTGGGTTCGAGCTGCTGCATTTCCTGCGTGATTTGTAAAATGAATGCTCCCAAAATGCGGCATCCTCCCCTGAGGAGCAGCACTGCTGGAGTCCCCAGCTTTGCACTGGGCATCTGCAGATACAGTAAAGCTTTTAGAAGTTGTGGGACTTTTGCTCCTGTGCACGTATCTGTCTTGGGCAGCAGAGTGCAGTGTGGATCTCTGGTGAGGCCCAGTGACAGAGTTGTTGTTTGGGGATGGCAGCACAGATGGAAAAGTGGCACAGTGCAGTTGTGTGGTCCTCCATCATGTGAGGCAGCCAAGGGTCATCGATGGGCCAGACAACCAGAAGGGAGGGCTGTATGTGAGAGGCCTCTCTCTATCTGATGCCAGGACGATTTTTTGCTTTTTCTTTTATACCCCTCTCACACACCCTTTTATACAGTTTGATGTATTCTCAGTGCTTTTAGCCCACACACTGTGACTTCCCAAGGCTGATAACTCAGCTCAGCCCCACGGCACCGTTAAACCAGGAGAGCAAACATCCTGGGAGCCCCAGACACCAAGGGCCTCTCCAGAACACATTTTGGAACCTCAGACAGGCCCAGCCAGGGGGAAGGTTCCTCACAACGAGGGCTTCACTCCAGCCTCTCATTGGGAAATGATAAATATGTTAATTTTGCAAGGCCTATAATTGTGTGCATTTCAGGGCATTCCACCTGGGTGAAGTGCTGCACCTCAGGATCCTGAAATAAATACCAAAGTAAAAACCCCTTTTCCCCATAAACTGTGTTTTGGTTTTAATTTTAAGACTAGGGAATGGCAACACAGGAGCACTCCAATGTTCATTTTCACTGATGTTCTTGAAGACATTTCCCTGTGCTTCATTCTCCCCTGCCAACAGGCCCACCAGGGACAGTGACGACGAGGAGGAGGACGAGCGCAGGGGCAGGGGCTGCACCCTGCAGTACCAGCACGCCATGGTCAGGGTGCTCACCCAGTTTGTGGCCGAGGACTCAGGGCCCTGGGGGCAGCTGAGCTTCCTGCTGGGCTCCGACTGGCAGTTCGACATCACCGACCTGGTGATGGACTTCATGAAGCTGGAGGATCCTCACATTGCCAAGCTGCAGGAAGGCAGGATCCTGATCGGAAGGGAAGTGGGAATGACCACGATGCAGGTACCTGCTCTGGGCAGGGATTCCGGGGTGGTTCTGGGGCTGCCACACGCTGCCATTCCCACAGAGAACCTCGCTGTGGGGTTATAGATGTGGATCCTTGTGGAAGCTGACTGCTTTGTTATGTTCTTGTGTCTAGGAAAAGATTTCTTCTCACACAGTACTCAAGGTCAAGGGAGACAAACACCACCTCTTGTAATCTCTTTCTCTCTTATTTTACTTTGGTGTCTTTCCCTGCTCCAGCCTATTGTACCTAGGGGGTGTCTTTCTTTTAACCAATGGTTTTATTCATTGTGCAACGAAAAATTATAACGCTTACGCTGCAATAAAAAACTTCCTGATTCTTCAAACTTGTAGAGTCAGAGTTTTGAGCTGCCTTGTGACCGTTGGCGAAGTACAACTGCTACAAATCCTTACTAAAGCCAGTGTGTAAAGGGTGAATAGAGCTTATCTAGGCTGTGGGAATGAGCAGGATGGAGAAGACAGCATGTGCATGAGCTGGCTGTCCATAGTTCCCTAAAGAGAGCAGCATGGCCCTTAGCTTCAGTAAAAGGAAAGATAGTCTACTGCCTTGATGTTCCTTCAGAAACAGAAAAAACCAGAGGAACAAGAATTTCCAAGCCAAGAAGTGAAGGACAAATCCTAGGCTGCTAACCTCCCTTTGAAGTAGTTGGGAAGTTTAATGAGCTCATCCTTATGGGAACACAGAGTAACAGGAGAAGAAAATTTTAAATCCACTCTCGTGGTGAAATGATGCAAATAACACACCTGGGATAGGACAGCTCCCAGTCTTGGATGGTTCTCAGCTATAACCCCTCCACTCAGCTTTTCTGATCCTGCTAATGAAATGAGGCTCCCTTTTCTGTGTGCTCTGCATTTCTGTGAATAAACCTTTGGAGACAAAGAAGGGATGATGACCTTAAGAAAGGTTATAACAATTAATCAGCCTTTTTCAGAGCTGATTGTTTTGTATTTCCCCAAAGGTTTTGTCTCCTCTGTCTGACTCCATCCTGGCAGAGAAGACAGTGACTGTGCTGGATGACAAAGTGACCATAACAGACCTGGGAGTGCAGCTGGTGTCTGGCCTCTCGCTCTTCCTGCAGCCAAGTGCAGCCACCAGCAGAGCCATCGTGGCTACAGCTGTTGCCCAAGAGCTGCTCCACACTCCTAAGCAGGTAATGTACACCCTGAATTTACTGACTTTGCCTTCTGGGATGGGGCAGGGTTTTACCAGTGTAAAGTACAGATGATAATTCATAACCAGTTTAGAATTTCTCCAGCCTGAGTCTCCCTCAGCCTGTAGACTGTTGAAAAGGCTTTGCATCTCCATCCCCAATAAACAAGACAGGAATAGATTTTACACTGGGAAATAAAGGGAAGGAAATGGTGTAGGAGTGACCTCTGCAGTCACAGACATCTCTTCCTTTCATTTGCAGTTTGAATGAAGGATAGAACATTTAAGTCACTTTCCCTTAGAAAAATTAATGCAAATGTGGGAATGTTTGTGGCTAAATTTTGCAAGAAGTGACTCATGATTTGGAGTGCATCAGCTGAGATCCTGACTGAGCTGGAATTTTGAAGGCAAGTGCTGAGTGTTTTCTGAAAATCAAGCCCTTTTGAAAGAGGGTTTTTTCCAAGGAGACAGCCCAGGACTAGGCATATACTTGAACATTGTGAGGACTTCAATATTTAAGTGTCTTTTCCTCTCAAGCAAGTTTATAAAAAGGCCCAAATAACACATGCAAACCTTACTGATGCAACTGAAAAACAAAATTAATGGCAGCTGAAGGTTTTGTTTTCCTCAGGAATTATTGGGTATGTGTCAGCATTGTCACACAGAACAAAAGAGTTGTGTTCTTGGTTAGCTGTTTTCCCCAGCTCCCCTTTAGCACCTCCAGCAGCCAAACCCCAACCCAGGTGAGGAAATGTGCCTGGGGAGCTGGGGCTGTGCAAGGCACAGTGTACAGCTTGTGCTGGTACAGACATTTCAGTGTCCCAGGAATGAGCTCAGAATTTGTGCTGTGGCTTTCTTTTGGTGACCACAATGACTGGATCAGGTCCTTGATTATAATGAGCTCTCCTTGTCTGCATGTG
Organism: Vireo altiloquus; assembly: GCA_013396875.1. Classification (NCBI taxonomy): domain Eukaryota; kingdom Metazoa; phylum Chordata; class Aves; order Passeriformes; family Vireonidae; genus Vireo; species Vireo altiloquus. The sequence continues at coordinate 407,017 of VZRF01015761.1, forward strand.
CAGCACGAAACACGAGTCCTGAAATGCTGGCAGTTCCTCCATAAATACAAAGCACTCTAAAGAAGATAAGCCAATATTTTCTTACCTTGGATGCCTTAATATATACATTTATCTGTACCTGGGCAACTAATTGCCTGCTGTGGCACAGTGACCTTGAAGGATGCTGAGCCCATATATTATTTTTTTATTAATAGGGAGCTCATTGGCATTCAAAAGTGGATCAGTGATTTAGGTTCCTAAAAATAGACACAGGTTGACCAACTTTTAAATATCAAAGATGAAGTATCTCCTAAAAGTTTGGAAACTGTAGCTGTGAGTAATCTATTTTTAGTGGCCACCTGCTCAGGTAGGAAAGCTATTTGGCTGGCTGACAGCTGTTAAATCAACTCTGTCATCTTGAAGGCTTCTCCAAAATGTAAACAAAAGAAAACCTACAGTGTTTAAGTGTCTTCTGATCTAAGTGAGCTTCGAGGGCTCTCAAAGCTCAGCTGGCTCTGCAGGGAAACTCTCTGTCATACCCAAGTTCTTTGTCACTGTAGGCTATTGCAGGGGTCTGATGAACTGAAATGGGTCAGTGAAGAAAGAAGAAAAAAAGCCTTTAATAAACACTTTGTGTGTGAATTTATCTCTCAGTGCTGCTGGGAAACTGCAGACGTTTTCTCGGGGAAGAAGAGCAATGTTGGTGCTTTCTGGAGGCCCAGTTCTTGTGTTTCCCAGGTGTAGGGTGCTGACATCAGTGACAAGATGCAGCCCTGGGGATGTGTGCCCTGCCTCTGATGGAGGGGAGGGTGCCCAGCACCTCAACAAGCTGGGCTCATTCCCCTGTCCCTGCCTTCTGCATGGTCTGGTTTAGCTTGTGGCCATGCAAACCAGTTCTGAGAATTCACCAACATCTCACGGTTGAGTAACAGATACCAGGAGTGTTCTTATGGTGTGGACTCATTACCCCATCCTGGCAGTGTAAGTTACACTTAAATTGTATTTATGTGTTCTTTGAACTGACAGAGCAATGTAGTGGCTCACGGGAATGACAAAGGAATTAAGCAGCATGGGAAAGGGAGGAGAGATGCATTGTTAGATAAGAATCTGAATTCTTCCCTTGCAAATACAAGCAAATTCCCACTGGAAAGGAATGTCACATTTAGCAGATTGGACAAAAAGGAGAGAAAGAAATACACAGTAGGGGAATGCATGGTTTGAATTAAGATCTGAGTCTTGGCTGCCTTTCATTTCCACATCATAACGATCAAGCCCAATTTTTGCTACACAAGCCACAGGCTTAAAAATAAATGCACATGTAATACTTTGATATTTCATGTGATAAAATTGCTGGGGAAATCCATTCCAGTATTCGAGTCCCCAGACAGAACAATCAGAACTGGTCTAATAGAAGCTGCTGAGAACAGTATTTCTTTGCCTTTATTTGAGGGAGGGATGTATTTGTTTTCTGCAGAGCCAACCATTTCTCTCCTCTGATGTCCTGCCTCACTCCAGGACTCTTGCAGCTGACCCCAGCAATTGAGGGCTTATTCACAAATACTTTTATTTGTGCTATAGTGAATGGAGACCATTAAAAGGCCTCTTTATTCTGAGCATGGAATAAAATCAAATATCTTGATCTGTGTTTCTAAATTCTCTAAAATGGAAGCAGTTTATCCAAGAAGATTTATCAAATGGTGTCTTTGGACTGATAAGGCACAATGGAACTGAAGGCCAGAAAAGGTGGTGGAGCTGCCACAGACCAAGAGCTGAAATTACACCTGTAATGGGGGAACAAAACAGCAAAGGCACAAGGGAAAATTTAGACAAAATATGTCTTGATAAAATTTTCTATATGCTTAAGGGAGGCCTGGTGACAATCAGCAGTGGTTGTGGGGAGCAGTTTCTGCCTGCCTGTACTGGATTTTGCTGTCATTAGCATGATGTAATGAACATTCTCTGACTCACAGCACATCACACTCAGCGTGGCAGATCACCCTGCTCTGTGGGGAGCACTGCTGGGTCCCCGTGTGCCCTTTGTTCTGGGAGTGCACCTGAGCACCTCTGTGTGCATGTGTGGAGAGAAGAGGGAGGAAAAGTGAGGGAAAGAAAGACTGGAAAGCAGGATAATCCCTCACACTCTTTGTTTATGCTTGATAATTAAAGAGCACAAGCATTTGTCACCTCTGTGTTGAGGGCATGAGACGAGGGGCAGCAGCTTTGCAGGTGAGAAGGCTCCAATCCATCTTCGTCTCCTGAGAGTAACTGGAGGACCTTGTCAGAGATTTGGAGGGGATTTATTGATGTGGTACACAGGATTTGCAGAAACAGCTCCTTGAAGGACATGGCACTAAATCATTTCCTTTTCCTCTCTTCTTTTCTTTCTAGCTTTTCAGAATTTATAATCATTTGGGAAATTCACTTCCTTCCCCTGCCTTTGGCTTTCCTTTAGCGATGTGAATGAGAGGAGATGATCTCTTGCCAAATAGAATATTTGGGCTGATACAGTATATTCTGGCAAGATTTTAAATTCTCTGTCTCTCTCATTTGTTTTCTTTGCCTTTTAATTAATGTTGTCCATAGTAGGAGCATGGCAATGTTGCGTTGTGAAAAGAATTGGGTCTTCCTCTGAAGGGAGGTTTTCTTGGAAATAAAAAATGTCAGTGCTGGTAGAAAATAATGGCTAAGCCAGTGCACACCTCTGCTATCTACAGTAAATCACATGTGTGCCTGCAAATTCCAGCTGACTGCCATCTCATTTTTCTCTGTCTCTGCTTCATAAAACCAGGAATGCAGAATAGTAGGGCAGTGGCGTGAAGAATAAAAGTTGCTGTGAAGTTGCTGGCGACTTTGTCCAAATGCACAAAGGATTTAGTGGATCTTGTAGAGATGTGGAGCTGTGGATCTTCCTGGCTGGGAAGGAGGCAGAGGTGTCATCATTTCCAGACCGACCTGTACAAAATTCTGCCCTTATTTTCTCACCCTGCTCTCCAAAGGAGAGCACCACTGGCAGGCAGTGGTGATGTGCTGGAAATGATGCTGATGTTTTCCCTTTCATAGGCTGATGGAAAGTCAGGGTGTCTTCCCCAGTGGCACACGAGGCTGGGCTTTGTTTTAGGGAGAAGGAAGGCAACAGGGTGTTGAACTGCCTGAGGAGATGAATCTTTTCCTCTCTGCATGTATCCATTAAAAAAAAAAAACCCTTTGCTTTCCTGTGACCGCTGTTGCTCTACTATAGATTTCTATGATAGAAATTCGAGCTGTGCCCTGCAGCTTTGTGTTTCTGTCTGTTCAGCTCTTTCAGGGTTGTTTCTCTAATGAAAGATCAGATGTTTTAATTTCCTTATGCAGTTCACCCTTCCCAGCTTCTGAGTTACCCTGGCTCCGTTTCAGCTCTTCGAAGTAAATTTGAATCACCAAGAACTCTGCCTTCTTTCCTGTTGTGCCACAACTTATTTTTCTTCTTTCAGTCCCTCAAGTACTTGCTGATAGTGCTTTGGAAATCAAATATTCAGTATGGCCCAACCTTCTGCACAGCTAAATGCCCCTTGCTGTTTTCATTGAAAAGCTTCAAATTCAACTAGAAAGGGTAGCAATTCTCTTTGTTTATAACCATAGCATAACAAATTGCAGCCAATTGAAAACCATATTAAGTTGTAGATTTGCATTATGACTGGACATTAACAGGGTGGCAATGTTTTTCCCCAGAGGTGATTTTTCAGCCCAGTTGTTCCGATGTACCCAAGTGTAAAGTTATTAGAGCCATTTGTGGTTTAAGTGTGGGAAGCACAGAACTTTTGTGGGAAGCTGCACTCTGGCAGTGTGCCTGGCCGTCTGCTGGCTAAACAGGCAAGGCACAGAACAAATGAAAAATTTAAGAAATCTCCTGCAAAGAAAGCTATTGAGATGTGGAGAAGTAATATCTGTGTCATCTGGATGGGATTTCACATGGCAAAGATCTGAACTCTGGCTTTGTGTTTGCTTCTGGTGATGACTTCTAATGGTGCTACCTGCAGAGAGCAAAGACAGACCAATTAAATCCTGGCCATTTGTATTTTTATTGTAGAGATCATGCCAGAATCCCCATCCTCCTCTTCTTGACACAAAAATTTGGTGGACTTTTTAATTATCTCAAGGATAAAGTGTGTTTTACTTAAACCTTTCTCCAGCAAAATGGCAATGGTTCTGTGAGTCTTTTCCTTTCAGGTGAATCTTCTGCTCCAGCCATTTCCAAGATACTGTGGTAGCTCCTTACTCCTGCTAAGATATTTGTGCCTTAATCTGACAGCTCCCCATGGCACCTGTGCATGTGGAACATGAGGAAAATAAGTGTTCTGTCAAGCGCCTCTAGTAATTCTTCTGATTTGCCTCTTTTGGCTTTTGTAGGGCAGGAATGACTTTCCTTAAAAAGCTTGTAAAATTGTAGCCTGCTAATGGGTACTTTGGTAGTAAGGACATCTCCTATCAATTATTATCCGTGTCCTTTTGCAAAACATTTGCAGGGAGGATAAGGGCAGAACCTTTGGTGACAAATGGGACTGGTTTTGTGCCCAGTCAGTCGAGGCTTGGTTTGGTTTTTTTTTTTGTCAGTCAAGGCTTGGTTAGCTTTAAGCAGTGCAGAGCTGCTGTCTCCCATTCCCTCCGGTCAGAGCTGGGAGGCCGATGAGCTGCAGCGGGTTGAGCTCATTTATTTAAGGCCCTGTCTTTAACCACATCCCTCTCCTTTCAGGAAGCTGTGGTAAGCACCTGGGTGCAGTTCAGCGACAGCTCTGTTACTCCACTGGACATTTATGACCCCAAGGACTTCTCCCTCTCGGCCGTGTCGCTGGACGAAGGCGTCGTGTCCGTCCACCAGAGCCCTGCCCTGAAGTGGCCTGTGGTGGCAGCGGAAGGCGAGGGCCAGGGAGCGCTCATCAAGGTGGACATGATGATCTCTGAGGCCTGCCAGAAGTCCAAGAGGAAAAGCGTGCTGGCCGTGGGGAGCGGCAGCATCAGGGTGAAGTTTGGGCAGAACGACGCGGACGCGGACGCAGGAGGAGACTACGACGCGGACGAGATCGAGAACCACGCGAGCGACCGGCGCCACAAGGCCTCGGAGCAGGACGGGCGCTACCACGGCAGCTCCTCGGCCGACAGGGAGGAGGGGCCCCTCAGGAAGGTCAGCACCACGGCCAAGTCCGTCCTCAAAAACAAAGTGATCAAGAACAACCGGCTGGACGGCGGCAAGCTCTCGGATGACAGCCAGCTGCAGAACATCCCCATCGACTTCACCAACTTCCCCGCCCAGGTGGACCTGCCCAAAGGCGGGGCTGGCATGGAGGATGGCGACCTGGTGCAGACACCTCGGGGCCTCAGCGACCTGGAGATCGGCATGTACGCCCTGCTGGGCGTCTTCTGCCTGGCCATCCTCGTGTTCCTCATCAACTGCGCCACTTTTGCCCTCAAGTACCGCCACAAGCAGGTCCTGGTGGAAGGACAGACCACCATGACGCACTCCCACGACTGGGTGTGGCTGGGGAACGAGGCGGAACTGCTGGAGAACGCGGCAGACGCCTCTCCTCAGCAGGACGAGCACACCACCATCATCGACAGGGGCTCGGGGGGCGAGGAGAGCAGCCAGCTGCTGAACGGCAGCGCCCAGAGGAGCCACGCTCAGAGCCACGCTCAGAGCCACGCTCAGGGCCAGGCACACAGGGCCGCAGACCCGGGGGGGAGGCCGGGCAGGGAGCACAGGGCAGAGCCCTCACGCTCGCCCACCTCCAAGAGGAAGAGGGTGAAGTTCACCACGTTCACCACCATCCCTGCCGACGACGGCCGCCCCACCGTCAACTCCATCCTGGGCAGCAATGACGATGACATTAAGTGGGTGTGCCAGGACGTGGACCTGGGGGACTCCAAAGAGATACGAAACTACGTGGGGAAGTTCAAGGACAAAGTGTAGCTCCTCGCTGGGGTTTTTTTTTTGTTTTTTCTGGGGTTTAACCACACCTTGATGCCTTCAGTTCTACAGTATATATTGGGGAGGGGAAGGAATCGCCGGGAGAAACGATGAGGCAGTTTTTATAATCAGGGAAAGAAATTTGCCAAACTGTCTGTGGTTTGTTTTTGTTTTTCACTTTGTTTTGTTGGGTTTTTTTGTTGTGGATTTTTTTTTTTTTTTTGTTCCATTGGTTATTCTGCTACTCATGGATTTAGGAAGTGGAATATAAATAGCAGAAAGGAACAAGGAAATGGTATGACCAATGTGATGAACTGGGCAAGACGAAGTTGTGAAAATTCATTTTATGGGTCATACAAATAATAATGATGGTAATATTTCACAGTACCAAAAATATCTGTAAAAAGAGAGGAGAGAATATGAGAGCATGAAAAGAATAAGCAAGAGGCAAACAATAACTTGTTCTGGTTCCAATAAAACATCACAGTTACGGACATATGACCCACAAGGAGACTTTCTCTACTGGTACTCAAACTGTTTCTTTTTATTCCTTCATTTGAAGTGAAGATGTGTCTTAGGCATTACATGTGAAGGAGGAAGAAATTACTTGGTATTTTCGTTTTTACTTTTCCATTTGTCTTGTAAATTGAAACAGGATCATTTTCCCTCATGTATTTTTCTTTTAAATACCTTGAAAAGAGGAAAATTTAAAATTCAGTAAGTTCACAGTGGACCAAGAACACTCTAAGTTAGCTGTAAACAGTCTCCTGTCACTTAAAGAATTCAGGGGATAAGTATTGGCTAATAATTTCCATGTGGTGTCTCTTCCAAAGGCCTGAGCCTCCATCTCACCCTAGCTAGAAATACATTCTGTTTGGAAGAATTCTCATTTTCCTTTCAGGTTTGGGTTGTTTGTTTAGTTGCTCATTTTAAATTTCCATAACCAAAGTTCCCACATTTCACCAAGGGGAGAAGGTGCTGGTTTTTGTTAGCTTTTGGAAGTACCAAGCCATGGGAGTGCCCCACTGGTGCATCTTAAATGTACCTGGAACTGAGACCATCACAGGCCAAATATGTGAAGCCTGGAGTTTGGCTCATTTGGGGTTTTTTTTTTGCCAAGTTCATGAATTCATAATTTCGTGCTGTAATTTTCTGTTTATTCTAATGTCACCAGCTCTCATCAGGCTCTGAAAGCAAGAAGAATGGACAGAAAGACTCTGATTGCCCCCAAACTTTGATTTCCTTGTACTGGGAGAGCTGGCCTCTGGACACACTGTTGGGAGGGGGGGAAATATTGCTGGAGCAAGATCAAGAAATATCTGGAGCTATTTTATAGATTTTTAATTTCTTTTTTTTTTTTTTTTTACCATTGGACCAGCTAAGACTGAAAATTATAGACTAGATTGTAAAGCTGATGTTTTGAATAAACAAATACCGAGCCAGTAATAAATCGGAAGCAGATACAAAATAGAGATTGAATTCGTGGTGTGAACTGGCAGAACTGTGTTGGCTCAGTGCCAGTTCACATTCATGGAGGACACAGATCAAAATCTATTCGGTGAGGAAACCACTGTGCTCCCAAACCTCTCCTGACTAAAGGAGGTGGTACATGCAGCCTTTGGAAAGCAGTGTTATGTCCTGACTGTTAGCCAGAAGCACTTCCATCGTCCTGTCTTTGCCATGTATTTCGTTGTTTTGGGTTTTTTAATTACTAAACTCCGTAGTTTGGGGTTTTTTTTTTCACTTGGACAAAGTCAATCCTGCCACCCAGTAACATAGATGGACGTTTTAACAAGATATGCCTAGTATGCATTGTAGACTGAAAGAATGTAATATTTATTTATACATGTTATATGAATTGTAATTAAAATGCTTTACACGGCTTGACAAATTCACCTCCCCTTCCTCAGGGGAGGGGGCTCCTCTGTCCTTCCTGTGCCCAAGTTTGCTGCATCCACTGCCCTGGAACATGATTTAAGGCACTTTCTGGAGAGAGAATGGAGATGTATGAAAGTTTTTCCCTGCTCTGACCCTTGCTGGGTGAAGCAGTTCCCGCTCCCAGGCACGTGGTGATGATGATGGATGGCAGGAGCAGCAGCAGCAGGCACAGTTCAGGGCAGGGGCACAATCCATCTTGTTCATCCCCTGCCTGCACCAGCACCAGCAGCTCCGGGCTCTGCTCCTGGCCTGGGCAACTCCCTGCAGCCCAGGCATCGTTAATTAATTACGTGGCTTCTCTGATTGATGCGTGGGTTCAGGGGGAAGCAGGTTGCACTGAATGCCAGCTGCTGTGTCCCAGAGGAGCCCAGCTGAGCACTGCCAGGATCAGAGCTCCTCCTGGGAAAACACAGGTGTCCCTTAGGTGAAAAAGGCATTTACAACATGGAGCTGCAGCAGACAGCAGCACAGGAGCAAGAAATACAGTATTGGAGCAAAAATAATGCACGGTGGTAGCAGAGAGTGTGCCAGTTCCAAGGGCATTTTTAAGGAGGGTGTTCCTGTGCAGCACCTCCAGGAGCCCTGTGCTGGTGGCTGGACAGGAGCAAGGTGACCAAATCGTGTGGTCTTTGCAGAGGAGGATGGGCTGGATTTGAAAAGACAACAGAGGGAGGTAAAAAAAAGGGAAAAAACTGAGCCCTGCCTTTACATTTAATTTTTCTGAAGCTACAGAACACGAGGCTTCAGAGGCCGATACTGAGGTTTTTCAATTTGTCTTGCACTGACCAAAAATTCTGTCACAGCCCCGCTCGGAGCGAGCCACCATAAACGATCATCTCAGCAGGGAGGAAACCACTGGGCTGTGAAATACCATTTATTTGAGAAATTCACATTGGGTCAAATGGCAGGATTTACATTTCTGAGGCTTTGCCACGCCGCAGCTACAGAGGCACTGGGATGGGGCCCTGGGAGCTGCTCGAGCTTCCCTCCTGTCAGCACAGCTCACTTGCCAGGAGAAGGAATCTGCCGGTGCCAGGGGTGCGTGGCTGCAAAGATAACACGCTGCAAGGTACATCTTCCTGTCCAGGAGCCAAGAGAGACATTCATTAATAATAATTTGCACTTAGAGGAGAGCCTTTCATCTGAGAAGCTCGGTGACTTGCAGTAGTAAAGGATAAAAACGCGAGCAGGCTGAGTGCATCCTCACAGGAGGCTGTGGATGAACAGCTCCCCTTGCCCAGGCCTGGAGCTCTCTGCCAGAGGGGAATTGTGAAATCACCTCAACAGTGGTACCAGGAGCCCAGATGAAGGTCGGGAGTGGGGAAGCTGTGATGGGTGTGAGGGGAGGCAGCTGTGGCTCAGGAGAGCAGGGGAAGGGCAGTGAAGCTCTCCTGGTGCTGGGACAGGAAGGACCTCGGGGCAAAAAGTGAGTTCTGCTTTTGGGGTTTTTTTTTTAATTACTGGGTTCCATTTGGAGGGAAGGGGAAGTTTTACTGTCCAAAGTCGGGGAATTGGCAGGGAACAGTGTGTTTATCCTGCCCTGCCTTTGGCAAGGGGAGGGCCCTGCTCAGGGAATGAGATGCAGCATCCCCGAGGAGCATTGTGTGGCAGAGCTGGATCCTGAACCCCAAACCCTGAACCCTGCTGGTAGAGCTGAGCTGCTGGGCAGTCCATATTCCCTCCCCAGTATGCTCACCTGCCCTTTGCTCTAGGAATCCTTTGGCATTGATTAAATTTGATAGGTGAGGTGGAAAAGGCTCTTGCTTTGGGAGAGCAGGGGGCAGTGAACTCGTGGTGCTGCACCCCCTGTGCTGGGCTGGAAGCAGGACAGTAACCCCCCCCAATGCTTCCACATCTATTTCTTCCTTGCCCACCTCCAGACCAGGCAGCTGTGGCAGCAAGAGGATTTCTCTGTTTTCAAAGGCTCCCAGGCCAGATTCCAGTGCTTAAAAATGAGCTGTCAGCAGAGATGCAGCAGCAGACAGAGCTAATCATGCAAATTACACAATAACTCTCCCTGTTGATTACTTATTTTGGACCAACTCAGACCCATTCTTTTTATGCTTATGTTAAGAGTTAAAGCTCTTTGTGTGAAGCAACAGTGTCAAAGCCAGCCTGGAGCATCTTGGAGAGTGTCTGATGTTCAGCTGAGCCGTGTCAAGTTGTAAAGAGCCCTGTGCTAATTGCAGACACCCTGTCCTAATCATCCCCTGTCCCCTGGGCTGTGCAGGGGCTGCTCTGAGCGCTCTCAGGCCATCCTGCAGCTGTCTGGAGGTGCAGTGCTGTGTACAGAGATAGCTGGTAACTCCTTTCCCCCTCATTTCCCCCTTGAGCCTGGATCTGAAGGTTTTTGGGGAAGCTGCTTTGCTCTGTGGCCATTGAGGGTGGTGGGTGCAGCATTCAGCGAGGCACCTCTGGCTGATGGAGCAGCTTCCCAGCCCCTCTGAGCTGCCAAGGACAGCTTTAATCCCCTGAATTCAAATAACATGAGCAGAATTCCTGGAAGCCACAGTTGAGGCTGGAACCCCTCACGAACAGACAGCTCTGAAATTACCTGGGCACTTCTGTCTGGCTCCAGTGCAGGCAGGAATGGAACCTGGCAGGAGGTTTTGGGGAGTTTTGTCAGTGGCAGAGGCACTGGGCTGAGGATTGCCAGTGCTGCTGTGTTCAGACCCAGTAATTCACTGAGTGCTGGGTGTTTGAAGAGGCTGCAGGTTTAAGTTTCAGCTTTACTGGTGAGAAGTCACTGGTAGGAGTTCATGCTTTGCACTGGGGGGAGAGGGCAGGAGGTGTGGGCAGGTTTTGTTGCAGAAGTGAAGAATGAGAGAATGGCTGTGTGAAGGGCAGGGTTGTGTTCTCAGTCTGCTCCCTGTCCTCTGTGCATCATTTCCCTGACTGCTGTGGTCTTTTCCTGGTTTGGAGTGATGATTTTCCTGCTTTGGGGGTGAGATCTGCCCTGGTGGCAGATCCTGAGGTGCCAGAGTCTCACCAGCCCCCGAGGAGCTCTGTGATGGGCTCTGCTGTTGGTAAGGGCTGTGAATTGAGGATTTTCTGGTGCTGGAGAGGATTTTGGTTCCCAAACTGAGTTGTACAGCTTGTGAGGCTGCTGCTGGGTGGCTACACTGCCAGTGGAGAGCCCCATGTGAGACAGACAGGCACCCAAAATGCTGAGCATTGTCATGTCAGTGTCACTTAGCAGCATTTGCTGTAGGAGCAGAATTATCCAGGGTCTCTCCTTTGGTGTGATGATGCCATACATCTTACAGAACTGAGCTGAGCCTACCATAATGATGGGACTATTAATTTAATAATTAATTTCATATTAATATTGCTACAGGGCCTTTCCATGGATTGTCTGGGAAGATGAATATTCTTTAACAGGAGCACTTTGGCAAATCAAGGCACCATTTCCCCTTCTTCCACTCCACCCCTGTGTTTTGGGATCTGCCATTTACTTTTTCCATCATGCCTCCAGGTTCATCATTCCACATCCGTCAGCCTGGCATGAGTTCCACATGCTCTGTAAAGGCACTCCAGGAATGTCTCTGCTTTGTAGGGCACTGTGTCTCATTTTAAAGCCTAATGTTACAAAAATGAAATGCAAGGTCACGGTGGGGGATGAGGGAAACGAGCAGGGCTGGTAACTGGCAGCTTGAGGGCTTTGCAGCCTCACCAAGATGTTTTTACCTGAAATTCTCAGCACCTGGAGCAGAGGCAGGGCCTCTGTGGGACTTGTTCCTCTGTCCCAGCCCTGCCCTGGGGACGCTGAGGGAGCTGCAGGTTTCCTTAGAGCTCTTGGTGGGTGAGGAGGGAGTTCCCAGCCTGTGTTCCCTGGTTCCAAACCCCCCAATGCCAGAACCTTCTGTGGCAGCACAGGAGCTCCGTGGGGAGGGAGGAGAGCTCTGCCTGTCCTGGGCTCGGGGTCTGGCTGGGGAGCTCTGGGAGAGACAAGGTGGCTCCTGTGGGAAGGGAAGCAGGTCCTGCCTCGCCAGCAGCTCCATCCATGGCCCAGCACAGGCACTAATTAATGACCTTTCTAATTGCCCAGACCTGCCCAGTTAGAGAGCATATGCTGCTTCAGAAATACTCGGAGAGCAGCATGAGCACAGGGAGGGGGAGGCCAGCCAGGAAGCTTGATGTCAGCTTCTAGCTGAGGTAATGCACATTAAAATCTCCATATGCTGAGGAGTCACTTTAAGGAGAAGTATTAACCTAATTAGCCTATTTGTCTCTTCTCTCATCAAGCATCTTTCTAACAACCTTTGTTTCTTGCCTTAAACTAGGGAACTGATAGAGCTAATGTCATAACTTGTGCTTTGGGGGTATTGGAGAAGGTTGTCTTTAGAATAAATTAACTTCAAATTCTATCTGCAAATTTGTCCATTTAAGGCCTGTGTGGACTAGGGAATTTCGTGGCCTTAAGATGGCATAGTGAGCCCCAGGTTTAGAAACAAATTTATGGCCCTTTAGTGGGAATGTCCAAATAAGGGAGCCAAAATAACCATGAATCTCAAAACAGAGCCTGTTGGAAAGTAGGAATTCACTCACAGGTGATGCAGGAGCTGCCCCAGGGCAGTGGCACCCAGCACTGGTGGGGTTAAACAAAAATGTGGACAAGGTTTGATGCAGTTTTGGCTCTAAAGAAGCCTGAAAATCTCCTTGCTGCCAACTTCCCCTCAGAACCCTGTGGATTAATACTGGACAAATTAAATTATTTCAGTTTCAGACAGCACTGCTAATCTGCAGGATTTGGAAATCCCCGAATATCCTTCAGATTTTGGTGACCCAATGGTTAAAAATGCAGTTTAAAGGCTCATGCAGCTCCCTGTTAATGCAGAGCTGTGGAAGAGCCCTGGGCTGTCAGGATTTGGGTGCGTTGGGAATGCTGCTGAGCACCCCAGGAGAGCCAGGGCTGTTTGGGATGGGAGATCTCTCACCCAGACGTGCCTGAACCCTTTGGTTTAAACGGGAACCTGGCGTTCCCGGGCTCAAGGACGCCAAGTCCTCAGTTCTGAGTCAGAAAACTCAGCTCGGGAGAGTCGTGACCGCGGGGCTGGGAGCAGGAGCTGAGCAGGAGCTTTGGCATCGCCTGGCAGAAGCCCTCCGGGCTCGCTGGGCTCCTGGCGGTGCCCCTCAGCCCCGGGCAGTGCCTGTTCTGGGGCTGCCCAGGGCTCTCCTCTCCGCCCGTGGCAGGAAAAACCCTCCTGCATCTCCCACGGGGGAAAGCAAGCCCCGGGAGCTCCGTGCTGGGAGCTCGGGGGGAATCAGACACGGGCTGATAACGGGGGGGGCCCAAAGGGCCGGGAAGGGATGCGCGGGGATGTCTCGGGGATGGAAGGGTTAACCTGGCACAGCTCAGGGAAACTCGGGGCGCTCCCCGGGCAGGGATGTGCCAGGATTGCCGGAGATGCCGGCGCTGGGAGCCAGGAGGTGGCACTCGAAGCATGGCATGCGACATGTCCCGGCACCCACAGCACTGCACGCGACATGCGACATGTACCGGCACCCAGGGGGNAGGGCTGGCATGCGACATGCGACATGTCCCGGCACCCACAGCACTGCACGCGACATGCGACATGTACCGGCACCCAGGGGGTGACATGCGACATGTGACATGTCCCTGCACCCACAGCACGACATGTGACATGTCCCGGCAGCCAGAGGTGGCATGCGACATGTCCCGGCACTCACAGCACGACATGCGACATGTCCCGGCACCCAGGGATGACATGCGACATGCGACATGTCCTGGCACCCAGAGCTGGCATGCAACGTGTCCCAGCACCCAGAGGTGGCATGCGACATGTCCCGGCACTCACAGCACGACATGTGACATGTCCCGGCACCCAGGGCTGATATGTGACATGTCCCGGCACTCACAATATTGCATGGGACATGTCCTGGCACCCAGGGGTGACATGCGACATGTGACGTGTCCCAGCACTCACAGCACTACATGCGACATGTGACATGTCCCAGCACCCACAGCACGACATGGGGCATGTCCCAGCACCCAGAGCTGGCATGCGACATGCAGGGCACGGTGTGTTTGGATGGCTCAGAGTCCCGAGGAGCCCCAGACCGCCCCAAGCCTGGGCAGGGATTGCATATTGAGGCTTCTGTAGCAGATAATGTTTGATAGAAGCATCTCGGTGGCCACGTTAAACTCTCAGGTCTGTAAGGTGGTAGAGAGGGTGGAGGGAACTCGGAAATCCCGAGCTGGGAAAGGCTCCTGGGCTGCTGCTAGCCACAGCTCCAACCCAAAGCCCTGCTCCAGGAGCCCCGGGGCTGTTCTGCTGCTGCAGCCCCAGGAGGGACAGGCTGGGCTGAGCTTTTATTGCTCCCGAGAGCAGGGAAACTCTGGGCAGGGCTCGTGGTGGGGCCGCACCTCTGATGAATGGTGCCCTGCAGTTTGGGGAGTGTCAGCAAACAGCTCTCCCCTCCACCCAAAATCAGCCCTTGAGCAGGGCTCCGTGCTGTCAGCGCTCCCGAGCTTATTTGGTATTCAAGGATGCAAAGAGGAACATAAATAATTTGATATTCATGCTGACAACTCTAGGCACCGCCGTAGCCCCAGTTTCAACAATGTAATGGACAGTGTGTTATCTCATAATGTGTTTTGAGATCAGAGCTGATTTAAAGGTTATTCACCCCGAGAGAACTTATGCTGTAATTGAATTTATCTTGCATTTGTCTATTCAAGGAAACATAACCACAGTTTAAGGGAGAAAAATACATCAAGGAGCTTAATTTTTATTATCAGTTTGTATAAAAAGATACAAATTATTCCAGCAACCTTCCTCCACTGAGCTGTGTTATTTTCTGCATAATCGAAGTCCAGACTGGAAAATAAAGACTTCTGTCAGCAGATGAAGCTGTACACCTTTAACTCAAAGCATGGCTGCAGGTGATAGGGGAGCAAAGCAGCACCGAGCACTGAAATAGTGAGGTTAATGTAAAATGAATTAGAAAGTAGCTGTGTGAGATTGACCAGAACAAGAAATGTTTAGCTGTGAGATGGGCAAGGGGAGCTTTGGCATTCCCAGCACTCGGGGGGGCACAGGGATGTCCCTGCGGGCTGGCCAGGCTGGAAGCAGCTTTTGCTCGGGTTAGCAGAGGGGCACAGAGCTGTGAGAAGCCACTGCTCCCTTGGGAGCTGTGCCAGGGCTGCTCCCCCGAGCAGGGCACGGTGTGTGCCCATCCTTGGCAGGTCCAGCAGCAAATCTCCTCCTCTGGGGCATCTCCCAGAGCTGGAGCAGAGTCAGAGCAGGGAGGGGAGAGCAGGGGCCAGGGACACCCAGGGGTGTCAGGGCAGAGCCAGGCTCAGGGGTGGGAATGGGCAGCGGGAGCAGGGCTGGGCTCAGCCTGGCTTTGGGAGCTTTGAGCTGCTGGGTCTGCACAGAGGTGCCCTGGCACCCTCCAGACTGTCCTGGGTCTGCACAGAAGTGCCCTGGCACCCTCCAGCCCCTCCTGGGTCTGCACAGAGGTTCCCTGGCACCCTCCAGCCCCTCCCCAGCCCCTGCCTGTGCTCTCTCCCATGGGCAGATGGAGCCCATGGACCCTCTGCTTGTGGGCTCAGGGAAGCAGGGATGCCCTTGTGCCCCTGGCACTGCCCTGGGGCTGTTCCAGCTCTGAGCCTTCACCTGCAGCACTTCAGGAGCACATCCAGTGTTAAAGAGCTCTGGAAGGACTGGATGTCGTTCCCACATCCAGATTATCTCAACAAGCTGTTTTTAAAGCAAAGATTGTTCTTGGTTGATAAAAGCTCTCCTGAATGTGGGTCTCTCTGTCTTGGGGTTTTTTTTTTGTCCAAATGCAGCAATTTTGATAAAGGGAAAAGAATTAATTTACCTCAGAGATAACAAATTTTATGCTAAATTTCAGCCAGATGGTACAGGAAACAGCTGAGAGATTATAGCCCCCAAACCAGGCTTTAAATAGAAAGGATAAGTTGCTATAAAGCTGCCACTAGCACCATTCTAACAATGGAAGAGTTATTTCCCTCATTCACTCTCCTGTTCTTCATTATCAATTTTATTTCACTTCTCCTACTGCTTGTTACGTCAGTGGGAAGGGCTCGAGCCCTAGAGAGCCTCAGAAGCAGCAGAATTTCCTGCTTTCCCTTGAAGTTTTCTTCAAAACTCGTGTTTTACTTAACAGAAGTGTTCCAAAGGTCGCAGCAGCCTGGGGCATTGTGCATCAGGTTTGGGTCAGCACCAGGAAAACAACTCCTTGGATGCTCTTGGTGGCACCAGCCCAGCTCAGGAGCTGCTGTAGCTCTCCTCAGGTGTCTCCTGCCCCAGCCAGGCTGCTCAGCCCCTCTGAGACACCAAAATTTCGCTGTAGGGTTCCTTTCCTTTCCTTTCCTTTCCTTTCCTTTCCTTTCCTTTCCTTTCCTTTCCTTTCCTTTCCTTTCCTTTCCTTTCCTTTCCTTTCCTTTCCTTTCCTTTCCT
>VZRF01015761.1:427620-600925 GCA_013396875.1 Vireo altiloquus
ATATGTATAATATATATATGCCAGATAAGACATCCAGAGGAGACCCCACGGTGGTGAGCCTGTCCCAGGGCTGTCATCCCAGCTAATCACCTGCACCTCTCAGCCTTCAGAAAGTGAATTATCTGCCTGCAGTTCCTTCAAAAGCCTGAGCAGTGTTTCCCTTGTTTTCCCTTGGAAGTGCTCTGCTCCCTGTCACAAGTGATTTATGGACTTGTGTCACCACATCCCAGGGCTGGCTAACACCTCCTGGCAGGGAGAGAGGAAACCTCCCAGAGGATGCTGTGGGGTGGCTGCAGCAGGTCTGTGCTGGTGCCAGGCTGGCTCAGTGCTGGGGACAGGGCTGGGCATGATGCTTAGGTTTGAACTTTTCTCTGTTCCCAGCCCTGCAGCGCCCAGTGTAACTCTGCAGTTCCCTGGAGCTCGTTCAGTGCTGTTCTCTCATGCTCACACTGACATAACAAAGCCTCTCCAGCTCGCTCTCCAAGGACACCCAGACCCTCCTGGGCCCAACAACTGCAAACCTTCATCTTGGGGAGAGGGGGGCAAGCTTGGGCAAATTCCATCCTTGCCTGGCTTCTGCTTGGGCAATTGATGCTGATATCAAAGTGGGAAGAACTCAGGAGCTGTCATTGTCCATGTTGGGATGCACTGAGGCAGGAGCCTCTGGAGCCCAGAGTGTGACCTCTGAAGGCCTTTCCAATCAATCCCTCCTTTATTCCTTTATTCCTGCCTGGTCTCTGTTTCTAGGGAGCCATTTAAGGCATCAGGGACACTGCTGGGGACACTGCTGGGGACAGGGCTGAGGACACTGCTGGAGGGGGACAGGGCTGGGGACAGGTCTGGGGACAGGGCTGGCAGCAGCCCCAGAGCAGCAGAACCAGCCAGGGTCTGGCTGTGCCTGCCTGGGCTGAGGTTCTTCCATCGTGGAGTGGCTCCAGCCTGCCCCACAAACTGCACAAACAGCTCAGCTGGGCACAGGCATCCTCTCCCTCCCTTAAAGGACACCTCTCAGTGTTCCCTGCACACTTTGAACAGAACTCTGGAGGAAAATGTCCTGACATAGGAAGCCTGTTTAATGAAAAACATGTACAAGGAAGTAGAAAAATAATCAAAGAATGGTGTTTTGTGTTTAATGGCTTCTGCCCCTAGCCCTCATCTCTTTTCTTTCCCTGCAGGTCCATCCTCACCCCGGGGCCAGCAGGCACCACCCTCTCAGGTATGTGCATTGTTCCACCAGCAGGGCTGCTTTACAAATTCTCTGCTCCCTCAGAAATGAATCTGTCTCAAACCACTGACTGTTCAAATGGAAAGTGTTTTAATCTGCTTCCCCAGAGGGCTTTGCTGCAGTGGCATAACTTGCTCTGCTTATAAACAAAATCACTGGGTTAAGATTTGGTGTTTGAAATTGCTTTTTGGAAATTAAGAACCCTGTGCAGCTCCTAACATGGGTTTATTGTTAAGGTGAGCAACCATGTCTCATGTTAGCCCTGAGCAACTTCTGTTAACACCAAAAATACACAAATAAAACCAACTCAGAGGTGACTACAGACTTTGGAGGGAAATAGTGATGTATGTCTAAAGTGCTGTAATTAAACTCATGCTGTAGGTTTATATAAGCAGAATAAATGAAAAAAGACTCCCCTGTTCTGAGGAGGGACATTCAGTAGACACAAAGGCAGGAAAAACCAGGTTCTGCTGTACTCTGGAAATATCCACAATGAGATGAACAATGCACCACCTTCTAATCCCAAATGAAACACAGGCTCCCATCCTCCCTCCCTGCTTATGGCCTGGGTGGGCACTGGAAGGTACATGCTAATTGATTTTACAATTCTTTACAAGCAAAAGTACCAAACTTCACTCAGAGATCTCCTCTCACGTTGAATGAGTGCTTTTCTGTGCTGTGCCTTGAATTTAAGGCAGCAGCAAAGACAGAAGCTTAAAAGCATCCATTAGGGTAACTCCTGTCAGCTCTTTCCATTGCTCTGGAACAACCTAAGAAGTGAATGTAACTAAACTCAAACCCTAAAACTTCAAGGCATTTCATTAATGAGGTGCAGTGATCAGTCACAAAGTTAATTGATTGCTCTTATTTCTGTGACTGGAGTGGAAACACTGAAAGATGAGACAGGGAGGAAGAACCAGAGAAGCCTTTGAGTCACTACAAGGCCTCATTCCTTTGATGAGAAGTGTCAGATTAATATTCATAAATGGTCATAATGACTTGAGCCTGGAGCTGAGCCAAATCATCCCCTGAATGATACAAGGACTGAGTGTTCAGTTCACCTGCAGAGAAGCAGAGAGTCCCCCAGACCCACTCCATGTGTGCTGCTCCCAGGGGACAGATTCTGCCCAACCTGAGTGGGCTAAGCCAGCAGCTGCTGCTCGTCCTGCCCCTAAACAACAGCTTTAGTGAGCTTTGCCTGCACAGCCTCTCACTCTAACTCCTCCTTTCTCTGGTAATCTGCAGATTATTCTCCTGTCATTAAACTCAGCTTTAACTATCCCTTATCAGATGAGAAATGTATGCTGATAAAACTTAAGAACTTGGGGGAAACAGTGCATTTAATTAAGCTCACTGATCAGAAAGGGCTAAGAACCCAGACCCCAGAGCTGATGGTGTCTGCAAGCAGGAGCAGAGCTCCTCTTGGGGGCTGCCAACAGTGCTGCTCCTTAGGGCAAGGAGCACTTCTGAAAGCCAAATCTCCATCAATCCCCAGAACACCACGAAAGAGGCACAACCCAGCTCTGTCCTGGGCCTGTGTGAGCTTTGGGAATCAATGATGCAGATGTGAAACACCACAGGATTTTTTTTGGAACAGCAGCCAAAAAAAGGGAAAAAATGATTTGGTGCCTGTTCTGTCCCTTGTGCAGCTCCCACTATCTCAATATTAGGATTTTTAGCTGACTATAAATGGGATACTCCAGAAACACAGCATATGGAGAGTCAAACAGAGTTAGAAAAGGAAATGAGTTTTTCCTCACAGAGACATTATTCTTTAGTTATTCCAGTTTTAAATCACACTAAGGAAGGCAATAGCTGGAGCATCCTCACTGATTTATCTGGGCAAGGACAGGTCAGCTTGCACACTGCTGTAGTACCTGGCACGAGTCATGAGGGACCTGGGCACATTCAGGAGCCTAACACCATTCCACTGTGTCTTCAGGAAATAAAATAGAATAAAGAATAAAATAGTTGTAGTTATCATTTTATTCACCTAGAAACAAAGGGCCAAAAGTCACAGCATGGAGGTTCATTTTATTTTGTAAACTCATTAAAAAGATGTCCGTGTAAAAAATAAGGACATTTTAAACAACAGAACTGCAGACAAAGGAAACTATAAAAATTCAACACATTAATAAAAAGGTTTTATTTTCTTTCTGCATAATTCCTTGCACCCTCCATACCAGTCTGCACACAATCTGAAGTACAGTTGTTAGAATCATTAGAATTCAAGAGGCTGAACATAAAGCCATTTGCTCTGCTGGAGGAATGTGCTGCTGAAAGATCCAAACCCTGGAGCACAGTAACTGAAAGTAAGACAAGACTGAAGGACCTGGCTAAAGGCTGCTAAATGGTTATTGTGCATTGATCTGCTCACAGTTCCAGCTCACTTTGCTTCCTGCAAATATTTGGAATAGT
Source organism: Vireo altiloquus (assembly GCA_013396875.1). Taxonomy (NCBI): domain Eukaryota; kingdom Metazoa; phylum Chordata; class Aves; order Passeriformes; family Vireonidae; genus Vireo; species Vireo altiloquus. Next base: position 431,264 of record VZRF01015761.1, read on the forward strand.
CCTTAGGGGAGTGACAGTGTTAGACTGAACAGGGCCTTGTCCAAAGGTGGGTGTTGTCCTAATGCAGCTAATGCAGGCTCAAAAATAAAAACATTGCTGTAGTCAAGCAATTTGAGTCCCAGCGAGTGGCAATGGTGCACCAAAGTCTGCAGCAGCTGTCTGACAAGCTCCTGGGATACTCCTGACTGCAAGTTTGGACTTAAATCTTTGAAACACTGTCAGTAACAAGTCAATTGTAAAATTATATTCTTTTTGAATCTGTGCTAATTTGCAATTTAATTTGTCCCTGTTTCTCGCCCCAAAATGAGTCTCAGTACTGAAAATCTGTGTTTGTAAGCACTGGTTGAGGCTCCTGCCAAATGGTTTCTCTCCTGGGTCCTCAGGGTAGGCTTGAACTGCTGAGTTTTTCTGTGGATCCAGAGTTCAGTTTTGGGTCCAGACTCCACTTCCAAGTGTCCCATCTTCAGGAGCTCAGTAAACATCTCCCCATGAACAAAGAGCAACTCGAATGCCTGCAGGGAATTCACTCCAAGGGTTCCTGTCCTCTGCCAGGACGTAGTGCAACAAACAGCCCTGTGACATAAGGCACTTACCTACTCACACCAGGGCTGGAGAGTCCCCTGGAACAGGAGAGCTCTGGCCTGGGGGCACTGCCCCTTCCCTGGGTGGCACAGCCTGGGGCTCAGAGCCTCCCGTTGGCAGCCACCTCGTTCACCTTGGACCTCTGGTGCTCGTACTTCACAGAAACAATCAGGAAAAGCAAGAGGGTTGCTCCTTGGATAGCAGCCAGCAAAAAGAAGTAATAGTTTAATTGGCAGCCATTAATATTACCTAGAAAGAATGGGGAGAAAAAAAAAAACAACATTAATAAGATGATACAAATAAAAATGTGAGTCTCGTCAAGTTTAAGTGGTGAGGATTTTTCTGCAAAGCCAAACCAAACCACGTTTCCATCCCATAGCACAGCTCATTTTTAATTATCCAGAGCAAAGGCTGGCACTGCTGAGGAAGATGTGCACAGGATAAGGAATGTTTTCTTTTGTTCTCCAATGCCTTAGACCAAGTCAAAAGAAAATAAAAAACCAAAAAAAATGAATGTTGCAAAGGAAAAATCTGGCAACTCCATAGACATAAAAAAGCCATTACTGCAATGGTTTCTCAGCCTTTTTTTGGGACAAAGTTTAGAGTTCATGAAGCATAGGTGACTTCTTTGTGGTTCAATTCACCTTTGATGCTCCCTCGAAGGTGTCACAAATTAGAGTTTTGGACATCAAACAAAGTTAAATGGAGAAAGCTCATTGCTAGAACATCACTCCTCTCTTGGGAAGCACACAGAGCTCCTGCTGTACTTCCAAGAACGATATATTGTGGCTCATTTCCAACACAGCACAGCCAACTGGACCATTATGATTATCAGATAGGCTGCAGAGACTAAAATGGGGACGTGTACATGGACCCAAACCAGCTGTTCCTGCAGCAAGCCTATAAACGCTCAGATTAAATTGCTTTAATTACTGAAACTTAAGATTCAATTAAATGAACTTATAATAAAATGCAATAAAATTAAACGGAGGCTTTCCCTGACATTTAAAATACAATATACATGTGAATCTCCATTTCAAGAGCAGATGTGTTTAAAGAGTAGTAATTATCCTTTATGAGATGGGATATTAAAGCCATGAAATCTTAGTTTTTGTGGGAGAAACAAGTCAATTCGATGGCAGCAACCACCCCTGAAGTGCTGGCAGAGAGGGAACCTCCTCAGGAGATTTTGGAGGCAGTCAGTGCCCCCCAGTGATGTCATGAGCTGGCAGAGATGGCAGAAGCTTGGGGCACGTGCTTGGAGTCACCATAGAGCAGCTAAAGAAAGAGCCTCAGATCAATCATTCATTGACTCCTCCTTGTGAAAGCCCAGGTGAAGCCCAGATGTGAATTTGGTAACTTTCAATACTGCTGCACCAAATGAAAATTGAGTTCTTAGGTTACAAAGGGTTAAAGGAGCAGCTGCTGTGGGTGCTGCAGCTCCACATCACCCCGAGCCACCTCTGGACCTGCTGGGGAAACTCAGCTGCACTCAGAAAGGCACAAATCCCCACTGAGCTGAGCAGCCTGCTCAAAATGATCACCTGTGGCTCAGGAAAGGCAACACCTTCCAGTTCTGGATAGATTTAGCACAGCCCAAATATTTTACAGAGGCAATATTTGGCAGTGTCTTCTCACAGGCTGCTTCAGAGAACAAAGGCAAGAGGCTGAAAAAGCACCATCATTAATTTGTGTGAAATGATTATCCTCCTGCTGAGCCCTTATCAGCTGAATTACCTCGATATGGAGCTGCAGAAAAGGCTGCTTTTCCAATTTTGAAATGGACTGGGGAAAAGAAGTCTCAGTGGGATGAAATATTCATTTGGTGAGGACACTTCCATGAAGTTTAGGCTACTTTTTATCTTTTGCAGCTTTTAAAGAACAACTTACAAACCTCAGATGCCAACTTGTGGCATGCATAGGGGTCAGACTCTGTTAGTTTTTGGTAGATGCAAATCCAGTCCAAACAGCAAATTCTCTTAGACCAAATTTCAAGTTTAGGCTGCACTTTTAGGCCATGTGCAGGTCTAGCAGGTCTAGCAGACGTTTTAAGAACTGTTCACACTCCTCCTGGTTGAACTAATTAGCCCACTGAGGATGGGAGAATTTTCTGAAATTCCCAAGGTGCCACCTACTGGTGCCAATAATTATTTTTAACCTCCACTGGCAACTCAAAGCAGGTGATTTGTTGAACTTTAGGAGTATAAATAGGTAGCAGAGAGAAATGCAAAATTAACTCATGGTAATTTCAATGAAGTCATTTGAAATGAGGAAGCTGAATAATCACTAGGAGAGAGATGGGCACATTTTACTTCCATAGCCACAGAAAGCAATTTCAGTACTTTATAGAAAATATATTCTTCTGCTGCATGTAATTTAAGTATTTTTTACTGAAATGAAAACATTTGTAATTTCCAGTGATGAAATGCAGTAACAGCTGAGGCCTTGCAGAGGTGTTTCCCATGCTTTCATGAGGGCAGGGAATCATTTGGCAGAGTCATGTTTTATTTTGTACTTAGATGCAAAAGGAAACTTTAACAAAGCTGTAAGCAAATTAATATTTTGAAAATAAGAAGGCTCAACAGTGCCATGTCCTTGAAGCTTAACTGCTTCTGAGGGAAGCCTTCTATCTAGAGTATGAATACACTGAAAAACACACTTACCAAAGTCTGTGTGATTACTCATCCAGCCAATTTCTTTAACAGACACCAGTGCCAACAATCCAGAGCCAACAAATGATCCAATCCCCGAAAAGAAAAAGAACAGCCCCATAATAGCACTCTGCATAGATTTGGGAGCAGCTGAATATGCAAATTCTAGACCTGTATCAAAAGATGAAAAAAATTCTATTGGAACATGTAAGAAATGAGAGCAGATTGTTCTAGAAGTGTTCTAGAAGTTAAAGGTGTGTAGTGAATCCCCAGCCTGGGATTCAGGTCCTTTTAACTAACTGACCTCTAAAAGGTCATCAGTGTATCAACCCATTAAATGGACAACATTTGAGACACAGACTTTGGTCTTATTTATATTGCATGTGTAAAACATCCTTTTTTCTGTCCAAAATTATCCTCAAAGAAATGTATTAAACAAACTCTAACGTGGCAATTCCATGTTTGCCACCTCCCTCGTGTCCCTGTTCCCTGTCTGTTGTGCAGTACATGCAGGACAAAGCACCTGGCATTCCTTACTGAGAACAAAGTGAAAGCCATGAACTTTTATTTCTCACAGCCTCAGTGTCTGTATCTCTGAATGTGCAGACAGAGAAATTAACTGGAACTGGAAAGGCAGTAATTAATTTAATTTACTTTTGATCTAGAATTCTCTTGGGTCCATTGCTTGCTAGCAAGCAATTCTTTTTCAGATCTGTACATACAGGGCTCGAACTTCCAGCTGTCTTTACTCAAATTTCAACCAATAAACCCAAGAAAAAGGTACCAGTGACCATCCATCTGCAAATCTGTGCTACTGAATTTGTGTACCAAGAGAACACACTGGACTGGGCTCTGCCACGCAAAGATTAATGCCCATGATTAACTCTCCTTTTTAGAATAATACTCCTGTCAAAAATCAAATGGGATTATTCACAAGAGACAGTCAAACACATTCCTTGCAGAGCTTTTTCTGACAGGTGAAATGCTTGTTTCAAAACAGTCTGCTTCACACTGAGAATTAATGCTACCACATCTAACATTTTTCTCCACAAGGAGAGCATTACAGACCTGAAAGTGGCATAACTCTTGTGCCTTGCATAATAACGGCACACTTTATTCACAGCACCACTGCCATTTGACTTGTGCTGCTGCAGACAGGCTTTAACAGAAAGCCACTGGCACTTCTTGTCAAGGATTAACCCTTGGAGGCAGACAGGGCACCGTGGCTGCTGCGAGGGCAGAGCTTTGTTCTTGGGAGAGACTCAGAGCTGTTCTCCCTGAGCTGGCACCCGAGGAAAGGCTGTGACCAACACCCTGCTGCTCTCCTCCTCTGCACAGCCTGGCACAATGGGCCAGCAGCAGCCTGCTGCTGGGGCCAGGAGGGAACTGAAACCTCCTCACCCAGCTCAGCTGCATGGCTTCCCCAAGTCCAAACCTCAACCAGAGAATCACTCCAGAGCCAGCTGCCAACAGGCAGGGGAGGAGGGCAAATTTCTATGTATTCTGAGAATTAAAAATGCCTTTATTTCCTAGGCTCTGCCACCAGTGTCACAATTCAGATTTTTCAAAGGGTATTTATCTGTCCAGCTGCACTTTAAGATACCCCAAGGGCCAGCAGCTTGTTTGTAACTTCTTGTTCAGCTATCAGAGCTGCCCCAGCTCTCCTGAGCCTCAGCCACATCTTGGTCACCAGGCTCCTGTGTGTTTGGTAAAAGCTGAGCTCAAGTGTAACCCATGAAAGGATCTGGACCATTTCTTCTCCTGTTTATTTTACAGGTAGACTGGATACAACTGTTCCAGCTGGAAAGAGACCTTAAGACTCAGAACAAAAACCAAAATGAGTGTAACCCTGCACTTTTTGCAACAAAGTAAGGTACATTTCAATATTTGATAACTTTTGCAGCAACACTCCTATTTAATCTGGCATAAAGAATAGAAAATCTTTTCTTCAGCTCCTTTGGCTGCTGGCAGCCATTGATAATGATTTCATGCTCCTGCAAACAAGCACTTCTGAAATTAAACCCCCTCGCTGGTGTTGTCATGTGAGATTACAATTCCCAGTCAAACAAGGGTGCTTTAGGAGGATTGACAGAATAATACAAGAGATTAATGCAATGTGTGTCATCTTTTTAAAGGTGCCTCAAGTGTAACTAATGTGGCTTAATAAGAATATGCTTAGTTTTACAGTAAACAAAAAAACAAACCTATGTTTCAGCTCTTGTGGTATTTAGTCCCTTTTTGCTCACAACAAACATTTCCACATCACCATGGTTTTGTAACCATTAACACTTTGCTTATTTTGAAGCTGAATTTCATAGCTCAGTAGATGCCTTTAATTTTGAGTTGGTAAAGTATACTCTGAGTCTTGAGAGGCCTTCTTAAAAATATTAACAATTATGTTTAGCTAACAGTCAGAAGGCAGGAAAGAGCCTTTGTAAAAAGAATCAAATGAAAGTGCACTACACAAAGCAATTAAGCTCTGCATAGAATTTCTGGTACATTTTTCCAAACGTTGACCAAGAGTTTTTGAAGTTATAATGCTGTTGGTACAGACCCAGTAGTGCAGAGTGTTCACATAAGAATTGTGTAAGCCTTAAAGACTTGACTTCTCACAAAGAACTCCACTGAAGTCCTCTCAGCTTGGAGTTCAACAAACTGAGAATGCTTCAAGTCCTTGATCTTTCCACAGCCTGCAGACAGGTTTGCTATTGTTTCCTTGCAAGACCTCTAAGGTATTAATAGCACCTGATAGAGAAACAAGATTGTGTAAGAGGGAAGAAACTGATTTAATTTTCCATGAACGCTTTTTTTTATGGTAAGACATCTGTTTATCTGAATGAGGGTTTAAGTGGCACAATCACTAAACTAACTAAAAGAAAGTCATCTTACTCTTTGGATAAAAATGCTAAATACAGCCTTAGTTTTAATAAGTAACTAATCAGGCAAGGCTTTATCTTCAGATTTTTGGGTGTTAGCATTTGTGACAGGTACCACATAATGAAATGTACAGCAAATGAGTAGACAGAAAAAAAACTACCAAACCCCACTTTTATTCTACTTGCCAAGCAATCCAAGCACCTTATTTTATTTCCTAACAACTGTGATGACAGCAGAGCATGTGTAACCAGAAACCTGATGGAAAAGAAGTTCTCTGTTCCACTGAGAGGGGAACAAATGGGCCATGTGACAGCTGGGGCCACCAGCGAGACCTTCCAGATCAGAGAATCTCACTTTAACCCACTGTGATTGCCCAGGAATGAAAGTAACCCCCACAGGGGAAATGAAACAGGAGCTTCTGTCATGAGGAATCGAAGAAAAGGAGCTGTAGGTAATGCCAGTTGGAGTGGATGATCCTCAAGGTTCAGTATTTGCAAACAGAATTTTAATAAGTAACTACAGCCAGGCAAAAACGAAAGGATTTTTACATGAAGCCACTGGAGGAGTTGTGATGGATTGCATCAGTAGCTCCACAGTTCTCCTCAAGTGGTGCCAGAGGAGGCACCTGTACACTCAGAAGGGTTTCAGTTCCTGCCCCAAGCACTGCTCCCAAGCACCACTGTGTGAACACTCAGAGATTTCCAGGAGCACTGCAGCTCTGCAACCCCAGGGAATCACAGCTAGCAAAGCCACAGTGACCACTGGAAGCTGCCTGAGCTTCCCTGCTGCTAACGAGCCCTGCATGTACAGCAAACAGACCAGAAAATCACATTTTATAGCCCCCTTCACCCTCTCCTCCCACTTCACTTTCAGCTTTAAAATCTGTGAGCACACAGCTGTCCTCACACAGGGCAGGGTCAGGGAATTGAAGATCTCTTGCATTTGTTCAAGACAGGCAAAATTTGAGCAGTGTTCCAGTTTGCTCAGTGTCACACTGAAGTACTGAAACAGCTAAAAACTGATCTAGAAATAAAGTAGATGAAACTGTATAAAAATAGCTATTCCATTATTAATATTCACAAAACCTTTTATTTCAGAGATGAAAAAACTCGAGTTTTAAACTGGTAAGTCTTTCTAAATGTGGTTTATTTCTTCCCTTTTTCCTCAGAAAGGTGTGTCCACTTACTAATTGACTTTCTAAACTGTGAGCTCAGTTTATAAGACAAAAAAAAAAAATCACAAAGCACAAATTGTATTTCCAACACAGAGGAAGATTCAGAGGACAGAAAACTGCATTAAAATACAATATTGAAAGAGCATATTGTTTTCCATTAGGGCTTGCAAATAACCAGCACTAACTGGATGACACACAAATATTTTAAGTGTTACTCTGCTTGAAATTCAATTTTGAAAGCAGATTCTTATATAGCCAGGTTTCAAATGTGCAAGACAGTGGCAAGCTTTGCCACTTAAATTGAGCAATATTGTATAAAAATGTATTTGGGAACATCAGAGCTTACTGGTAATGATTTGAGAAGTATTTATTTTCTAAGCTTCCATCATTTATGGTAGAGACAAAAGCAGATTTAAAGCACACAAAGACTCTTACCTGCTATACTTGCAAATATTTCACTGAATCCAATCAGCACATATTGAGGGATCTGCCACCATATTGGCAGGTCTGCAGCATGGTATGTGACATTCCCAATGGTCTGGTTAATCGTTTTAACCTTCACAATTTTCAGTCTGTTGCTTTCCAGAATTCCTATGTGAAAGGGGAGGGAAAAGAGACTGACCTAAGCTGCAAACATTGTTTCTCCATATAAAGAATTAAATTAGGATTCAGCCCTGCACTGTGATTAGACATGATACAACAGCAATGTGTATTTATTTCCTAACATAAAGCATTTCAGACTACTTTTGCTGCTGTTATTTCAAGACACGCAGTTGTTCTGCCATAGAATCAGTGATTATATTCTTATTCGGTAGCAATAATTATACAAATACTTACCCACTTCTGGCTGCATCAGCTGAGAGCTCTCATACACACCACTGTGTTGGGGTTTTTTTAAAGACAATCTCATTTTCACAAACTACTACTTTGCAGCGTTGAACCATTTCAACTGCCACCACAGTATTCATAAATTAGAAACCCTTTTGCTTATGGAAATGGCTACACCAGTCCTGTGGCACTATGAAACCCTCTATGAATATGATTATGACATTTATATGACACTTTTCATCTGAAGAGACCCAAGAGCTCATTAGAGCTTGATTTACAAGCACTACATTGCATAGAAAGTACTTCATATAGAATGAAAAAAAGACATGATAGTGTAAAATATAAGCATTTTTAGCTTGCTCAGCACAACAGTTTAGAGTAGAAATAGAACAGCAAATAATGCTGTAGGGTTTTGTTGAAGTTGCTCAGATTAAATGATTGACTCACTGTTACATAAAATACACAGAGCACCTCATAGTTAACATAACTCCCTGCTTCACCCAAAAAGGACCTCTATAAAAGAACTCTCATCTCTTATCCTTTGAAAAAAGGTGAATTTATTCACCACAATTCAGAGGAGCAGGACTGAGTCACTGACACTGCTTCCTACAGGAAGGGTTACACTCAGAGCCTCCCATTTAGTGCTGTCAGTCTGGGGCTCCTTCCACTCCCTGAGCCAAGAGTTGACCTCATCTCGGGACACAAAATACCACTCCTGTTCCAAAATAAAACTGTACAGGCCTTAGAAATGATTCTTCATGGATCTCCTACCACCTACAGGTGATTGTATCTGCTTCCTCACCTCCAGCTTCCTCTTTCCTAGAGCCATCCACCCAAAGGATGCCACAGACATCCAACATTTAATGTGTTGGCTGAGCCACACTGACAGCACTTGGCATATTAACACAATACAAATATAAACACAACTCCTGATGCACAATGTCATACCTGTGCTCCCATGCCCTCCCAAATCAGGGACACAAAATCCTGAGGGGACCAGCCAGACCAGCATCTCTGTGCCAAGTGACAGCACCAAATTTCTTAAAAACAGCTGGGTTTGAGGTAAAGATTGTTCTGAGTTTATTGCTTCTTCATGTCAGGCCAGCCACCACATTTTATCTTCCTTACTTCTTTTCAGGTGATCACTTACCCATCTTATTTTTATGTGTCCTTCTTTAGCTCTTCAGCTACCTCAGTGCCCTCTGAACTATGAAGAGCTGCTGTAATTAAATTAAAGCTGGATTTCTTGCTGTTTTCATTTTAATATTGCTGCCAAACATTTTAGAGTGGAACTTTATTAAAATGTAAACAAAGCAGTACAGTCATCTAAGAGCTCAGACATAATTTCATTTATTTACACTCAACACAGAATTATTGCACCTCAAAACATCAAGTGATCCTTAATGTGTTTATACTCTTACAAAATAAGCACTGAGCCATCCAGGAGCACAACTACAATATACCAAACTTCACCATAAATTTATCATCAAAGTACTTCAGAATCTGGAATCTATTGATTCTTCCTTTTAGCCTTTGATAGACAAGTTCCACATTTAATTTTACACTCTTAGCAGTTAAAATAATCTTAACTTCTCGCTATAATGGTTTAAACTCTACAAATGAAGTAGATTTTCCAGTTGGATAATCTTGAACATTGCTGCTCAGAATTCACCATGAGATGCACAAAGCACAGCAGATGTTCATTAAATCTAATCAGTTGTATTTTAACACAGTTTATAAAATATTTTAAATAATCTAAACAATTTAATAGGCAGCCTGAGTAGTGTCCACAACGAGTGGCTGTTAGATAAGCGAGTTAAAATGGAAATATGGCACAAAAAAATCATTAAGATATTGCCATGATTGCAAGTTCTTAACATTTTCATATGTTTGAGGTTTTAATCAGTATCCCTCTCTAAGGCAGCAATGGTTGGAAGTAATAGTGTATTTGAAGAATGTTAAAATATGGCAGCTATAAATATCACTTAATGAGAAAATAAGAATGGAACATATAAACTAACACCTTGCTAGAAATAAACAGTTTCCTAAACCCCAAATTGGTCACAACTGAAGCTTTTAAATTCCTGTTATGATGAAGAGATGTTAAGTTACTCCAAAAGGTTAAACTTTCCAAACAGATTGCAAATAACCACCCAAAGAATTCACTTTTTCAGTTTCTACTGAGGAAGAGTTGGGGAGGATCAAACCAGCAAAATCATGTGTTTTACATTTGCAGGGGAATTGAAAAAAACATTTGAAATTTTCAAGTATTTTGCTGTATGAAGCCATTCCCCAACTCAGCTATCACAGCTCGACATGCTCTTCCCCTCTGCTAATAAAGACAGATATTGCTGGTTTTGAATTCCCTTATCCGTGAGCCCACAGGTTCTATTTAAAGAGCTGACATTTAACTGTTTTACATCATCCTCTTCTGCAGCAGCAGTGTCCTAAGAAACATGGAATAAGAGAAACACTCCTATTTTAACTTTAAATGACTTTAAGAACTTTCCTTGCCCACAAAGTGACCTTGGCCTAATAAAGTAATTACCTCTCTCACGGAAAGAAATCTTAATAGCTGTGTAAAGTGTCCCTCTCCCTAAAATATAGGGGATCCCAAGTGCTGAAATGAATTTATTTAATGCTGTAATGCTTTATCAATATGTTCATTACAGTGATGCTGGTGAAGGCTATAGATTCTGTGAAGAGCTGCTCAGAGATGTTCAGTTCCACATCAGCAGCGTTTAACAACTTTAAATCATCTCAAAAGCAGCTGATTTATGGGGTCAGCAGAGTTGCTATCTTTTCCCTTTCATGCTACAGCTGAGCTATTTTACACTACACTAATCCCCAAACATTAGGGGACATGAAGATAGGGGAGAGAACACCCAAAGTGGGAGGAAACTCTTGTCCAGCCATAACCTAACTTTATTATTCCAGTTCAGGGGAAAGGATTTTAGGTAAAATTTCACCTTTTTTTTAACTTGGAAGCCAGAATGCATGAAGAAACATTCTTATTTTTAAAGGGTATATGCAAAGTCTACTTTGGGTAGGAAAAGTGGTCCAATTTTATTGCAAGTGCTCAAAGCAGTTAAGTAAAATTTTGGATAAGATCCTCTTTATTGAGGGAAATGCAACCATGAAGTCACATTCCACCTATCCCACGGAAAAAAATCTGAATAATGCTGAATTAAATATTGCCGCAGTTCTTTAAAACACGATGTTGCAATGAGCTGAACAATTCACTCTGCCAGGAGATCTCAAAGTTGTTCTTACCTGCAGCAAAGGCAGAGCACATGACAAAGAACATCCCAACTGCAATCCTCTTCAGCGAGGATGGGAGCAAGCCATTCCTCTTCAAAATGGGGTCCACCAGCTTATCTTTTAAGGGTATTAGGATCAGGATAAGCACTGCATCAAACATGGTCAGCCAGGCTGCTGGAAACTGAAAGGGGACATGATCCAAGTTAGCAATTTCATATTTAGGAGCTGATTTTTACTATTATTTTACAAAAAAAAAAATATTTTGATGGAACACTGATCCAAAATAAACCAGAGTGCACTGACACACATTGTGAAAAGTCAAACAAGAGTGTTTAAAAGCTGAGGGAAATATTCAGCTATTCAGGTTTTTATTGAAGCTGGCAGCTCATAGATCTATTAGCTCAGTTTCTCATCTGACAGAATTAAACTTTTTACCTACTTGAAAAGTATTTAATAGGCAAGTTCTGTATATCTTCTATAAGGCTTAGAACTATCAGAAATATGCCACAGAACAGTAGAAACAGAGTCTTACTAATGGAAATGCAAAATTCAATTAAAATCAAGTTACACTTGTCAAATGAACAGAGAGGGTGCTGTAACACATATATCCTGTCTCATCTGCAGGATTCACTAATTCACAGTAAGATTCATGTCAGTGTGAACGAGACAATTTCTGCCAAGCTTAATAATATTTAGCACCTGTTCTAAGCTAACAATCTAAGCCAGTACAGGTGGATTTATAAAAATGTTCTGGATGAGGTGGATTTTTTTAAAATTGCCTACAGGACACTGCTCTGTGCATCACACTGACTCGTTGACCCCAAATACAAGCATTGCTTGACATGTTCCTGAGGCAGATTCAGGTTGTGATACTGAAGTGCTTGTGTGTGTGGCAGCTCCAGGGTAGAAGAGTTGAATGTATTCCAGAGATTCCCAGTGTGGACTCCTCACCCCTGGCACTGCTCAGGCCAGGCTGGACAGGGCTCTGAGCAACCTGGGCTAGTGAAGAGTGCCCATGGCAGAGGTTTGGAACTGGATGATCTCTAAAGAACCTTCTGACCCCAAACCTGTGATTCTGAGAATATCCAGGATGACCAAGGGGCTTGTGGCAACCTAAAGCTGTGGCCACAGTAACAGAGAAACACAAACAGATTCCCTGAGAGCTCCAAACCTCAGCCACTGTGAGTATCTCAGAAAGCCAAGCCCTCAGCCTCTGCCACAGCGTGGGCACACAGCTCTCACTGCAGACAAGAACTCCATTGCACTGATTTAAAAATGGAATCATAATCTAGTTCAGCTGCATAAAAATATCCAGCAGTTTGATACAGAAGGTTATGTACATTACTTAGCAGTCATCACACACTTTGAAAAATGCACGGTGAAATCTGCTGAGTTCATCACATTCTTGCTTATTTGGAGACTTTGCAAACACTCTCAATTCCCCTCCCTCTCCCATTCCCCTTCTCCTGTGCTTCAAATATCACAGCAGCAGTAACCTGTGTCACAGTTTGTACAAAGAGTCATTTGTGCAGAGTCAAGGATGGAGGGACTTTTTGTCATTGCTGAATCTGATAAGAAAGAAGAGAAATACCAAATGCCTCTGGCGTTGCTGTATTTCATCCAATCCATCACTTGGCTTTGGGTTTTTTTGGTTTAAAATGAATGTTTTTCATTTTCTACCCTATCACGAGCTGGCAGATTAAAGGGCAGACACATATTTCATTCTTTTAAAATCAAAAGGAAATATGTCTTTTTTAGTATGGGGCAGAGGTGCCTACAAAAGCTTAAGGAAAACCTAGACCTGACAAGGTACAACACTGCTCAGTAAAATGTTACATTAGTGCTGCTTTTCCTAATTACCTCAAGTCACTACATAAAGGAGATTCCAGCTCAGCATCCTTCAGGTAGAGCACGTAAGGAAGATAGCAAAACCCACATTAACTTGGCTGTTTTATGCTGTTAACACTGCTAGATCATAACAAAGTATTTCAAAATAAAACCAGAACAACACAGGCACTGCAGAGAAAGGAGCCTGTCACTCTTATGTAAGATAGAAAATCATTACTTAGAAGCATCGAGCCACTGTTCCATCATCCTTGCCTCAAATTCTGCAGACTTTAGCAAACACTACAAACAGGCAGCTAACTTTTAAATCCAGTTTTGTTAAGAAAAGTGGCTACACAGCAACAGTGGTATTTTAAAGTCTTTTCAGCAAAAACAAGGAAAGCCATTATGTTTTGAACTAATTTAATTAGACATAACGCTCTACTTACAACTTGAAAACAATTCTAATGCCCAGAAAGGCAGTGAGAAACCTCAATTTGATAACCAAAGCTCCATGTTTGTTCCTACACAATAAACAGTCAGACTGACAATATTTTTATTTTTAATATTCAGTCTGAAAATAGGACTCTGAACTCTGTGCCTTTTTTTGAAGAAAAAACCAATCCAATTCTCTGGTCCAGCTGACAGTGTTGTAACAAGGCAGTTACTTGGTTCAGAATAACACAAAATAGACCTGTTAATAACTTATATTCACACTTCTTGGTTTTACTTCTCTGTACCATTTCTGCAATCACATGATGCCAGTCTTTCTTGAAAAATATTGATTGAACAGCCTCTTTCAATATGCTAAAGTGATTATTGATTAGGCAGTATAGAGCAACAAATGTGTCTCAAATTCCAAGTGCTCATGTATCACTTAAGGATGGATATTCCTACTGGGCCTGCAGGAATGCTTCTGTCCTGGCAGGAAAACTCAGGGCTTGGAGATTGATGAGCTTTCTTCAAAGGTCAGACTTTGGCCACTGAAGGATAAAGAAATTCTTGATGAAAGCAGAGAGAGTTACCTGAATTCATCCAGAAGGGGTTGGTGTAAACTCCAGGTAATTGTTGGTGTGACAGAATCTGGGATGTTTGTGCTCCTAAGTGCCCAAAGGCTGAGCTCACTGATCCCTACAGGCACTACCCAAACTTCCTGGAAGTTTTGTACAACACTGATCTAATTTGCATTTCAACAAAACTAAAGGTACTTTTCACTTGTCTTGCTCTGCTTACCGTGTGGATAGAGTTGGTGTCATTCGAGATCTCAGGAATTTTCAGGTGGAGACTTTGCAATACATATGTTGTCTGCATCTAGCATTAGGGAAGAGGAGTTAAGGTTACTCGGACAAGGAGTGCTGAGAGCATATTTTTCATTTTATAACAATTAACAGAGATTATACCAGAGGTGAAGTGCTAGCACAGCAAACTGAAAAGAATTATGGTTAGAACATGACAAGATTTTTTTTACCTTCTAGTTATTTTTACTAAAAACACAAAGAATCCTTCACGTGTCTTTGAAGACAATTTCTGCATAGTTTTTTTGCCCAAAATGTCTTTGATATCCTGAATCATCTCCATAAGACAGAACCAGAAAATTAAAATGAGGTAAAGACCAGTTACCCTAACCTATGTGAAACAACTGCAAGATGGAACACAGCACAGAATTTAAGAAATGGGAATTTGTACTACTGTGAGTCTTAACTACAATTGTAATGATTTTTTTTTTCAGTTATTAAGTAAAAATATTACTTGAGAGTATTCTTAGTAGCTGTTTTTCATCTCTCAACTTCAAGGTAAGTTTCATATTTACGAGAGGACCCCCCAAAAATTTTAAATTAGAAATTATGTAAAATATAACTGTAACCATTTGGAACTACTCACTTGGAAATACACTGTCCAGTAAGGTATTAAAGCCAGGAAGACAGGGATAATCTTGACAAGAGCTTTTACATCTTCTACTTTATCTTCTCTGAAGGGGCCCCCCCGAGACAGCTTGGCCATCTCAAAGAGGCTTTGCTTGCGAGGCTGGTGCAGCACTCCCTGGCCTTCACTTTGGAAAAGGATTTGAAATGTTTAGTTAAACGTGACTGGTGATCTTGTCTTCATTATAAAAAGCTAATGAATTTCCAATCTAAGTCACTCATGGAAGTTACAGCAACACAGCTGGGCCAGAATGGATCCCAGCAGGTGGAAAGACGAGAGGAAACCTTCTGCTGTACAGGTTCCTTATTTGCCATCCTCCCCACACACCCAGCCCTAAATAACTGGCAGAACTTAGACTAAGCTGTATTTTGTGACATTGCTTGTGAAGCCCTTGAATTGTTTGGCAATCTGAACACATGAAACCCCCCTGCAGAGGAGGCACCTGACATCTCTTACTGGTGATTAAATTCAACCATCAATGTTCCATGGGCAACTCTTAAGAGTGGAAAAAATTTGGCTCCCCATCAAGCTACTTACAGCATTAAATGCAGATGACAGTGCTTTTCAAACCAGAAGGCATCCACAAACATATCTAACAGAGAAGAAAGTTAACTAATGCTTAGAGGCAGCACAGTCAGGTTACATGACACTTTCAGACACTGATCTGGCAGGACACAGAGCTCAGCTGACACCAAGGTCTGGCTGCAGGGAGACCTCAAAGTGTGCCTCTCTTCCATCCCTCAACTCCCAGAAGTACCTCCAGGACTCCAATTCTCCATTTCTCACAGCAAACCTGCACATTCTCCTGCAGTCTCTGGTGTGAGTTACTCCCAGCCAGGCTGAACTAAGGAGTGCCAGTCCTAAGCTGACTCTGAACTGAGGCCATACACAGGAGCTCATCACAAACCTGTTTGCTGACTGTTCCCCTTGGGCCTTCTTGGAGCAGCAGGAATAGGTGAGAATTTTGAACATGTCTGTGAAGGCACTACCATCAGGAGGTTTGGTGATGAAGAAGCTCTGCCCACATAAGAAAACCATGAATGAAATCCCAATGCAAACTGTTGGGATGCTGTATCCGATCACAAAGCTCACGTTCTGCTGAATGTATGCGATGCCTCCCAGAGAGAGGATAGCTCCCAAATTAATGCTCCAATAAAACCAATTAAAAAATCTCCTGGTGGCTTCTGGACCCCGGTCTTTGACCTGGAAAAGATTAAAAGCAAGCCATTCAATTTCTGAAGAAAACAAGGCTAAAGAGAATTAGAATCTTTGAATTAGAATTCAAACAATGCACTGAAGAGTTCAGGTTTCATTCAGAGTCACACTGAAATGATTTAAGTGCTTTGGGCTTCACATGGTATTTGAAGCAATGACACCTTAGTGAGCTGCACCATTAAGTGAATAACCTTCTAGAACCTTCTAGAAGCTCAGCACAGGGATAAAACAGCCACACACTACTGAGAGACACAGCTTCCCCAGAGAAGCCATTATTATTTCTACTGCACTGACTCTCATTGGGTCATTTCTCTACCCAAAGCTCCCTCAGATTAACATCCCATAGTTCACAGGAGTTTAAGTAACTGGTTTTTTAGTAACAAAAAGTTAAGCTACCTAAAAATTAATGTATTGCCACAATTGCTTCTTCTAACTGTTTACACATAACAGTTAACACTATTCCATTTTCTGAGCCTCAAATAAATACTTGGTAATTAAACAACAAATTTTAATTTTAACACAGTCCTAACGCCTCTCATCAGAACACAAACTGAGGACTTGTCATTCTGACCATTAAAAAAATAATTAATTAAATTTGGGTTGCCTGAAGATCACAAGGCCCCAGTAAATATTTATCCCTCTAAGTCAGTGCTGTTCATTGTGTTATTTTCCTGCTTGAAGCTCTCAGTGTCTCTCCAGTGAAAGTAAAGACATCCCTGGTTTATAGAACTATCCTGGACAGTTTTCACCATCCCTCTTTATTATTGCCTACTGTAAGTTACCCCATATTTTGTAATTAAGTCCCAGGAACCCAGCATCACTCATAAGAGGTGATGTAAGAGAAATTATGCAAATTAAAATTTGAAATACATTAAAAAGACCAAGTAGTCTGAAGAAGAATCCATAATACTTTATTTGTCAGGGGCTGATGACTGAAAGGCCATTAACAGTCACTAGCAAGTCAGTGCCATGCACCAGCCTTGCTGAGTCAGTTATTTCTCATTTGTAATTGCAAATTTCCCCTCCTTGTTTGCCAGATCTTCAAAAGACCCATGTTTAGTTTGCAATATGAAAAGCAAGCTGTGTCTTGAAATGAGTTTTTAACACTGTCAGTTCTGATTAACAGCTTCAGGTTTCCCAGTGGTGCAGAAACCCATCTGCACCATTTAGCCAAGCCCCAGAAAGGAAATATTAAAGCATCTATTCGTGTGCATAGTTACCAGCACTGTGAGGCATTCAGTCTGTTAGAATGTCAAATACAATCCTGGAGACTAAACCCAAGAAATTCTTCCTCTCCAGATTCAACTTGGTACTCATTTCCTAACTTTCATCAACTGCAGCAGCATCAATCTCGGGATTCCTTCTAAACCCCAACGAGCAGCAGGACATTAGCAAACAATTACATGAACACAGTGCTCCAACTTGTGTAAAGTGTTAGCAATCTGTTTGATGAAGTTTCCATTTCTTCATCACAAAGTCTCAGTTCTCTTATTTCTGCAAGGAAGATGACTTCCCATCCTCCCTCTTACACATGACCTTGCTGACACCTCTACAAAGGAAAGCTGGGAGAAGAAAGCCAACTTTGATCCAGGTAAGAACAGCGAAGCACAGCATGAGGCTTCTGTCAAGCATTATCCCAGCCTCCGACCATTAGCTCCTGAGAAACTTCCTGAACCAAGGATGGCTCCTCTCTACTTAATCAATGCAGCAGCTCTCCTCTCCACACACTTGTGTAACCTGCCTCTGAACCCAGGTCAGCTTTCAGAATCCATAATATCCCACGGCAAAGAGCTCCACAGGTAATTACACAGTGGGAAGAACCACCTCCACTTGCCTGCTTTGAACGCGCCCTGTCCGAGCCTTGCTCCTTTTACCTTGTTCCAGGAAACAGAAGAGACAGCTGAGCTCCATCCCATTCCTGCTCCATTGCTGCCTCTCTCCCCTGACCGCTATTGGCACAAACCACTGTCACATCTTCCTTTTTGTTGCCTTTTGAGAGGTAGGAAATTTAGGCTGATTCATGATTCCTCACCTGGAAACTACTGACCATGTCTGTGGACCTTCCTGGAAACTTCCTTCACCATCTCCAGTGTCCTTTTTGTAACAGAGTGACCAAAAGGAAGGCAGTGCTCAAGGGACAGACACACAACAGACTTAAAATGCAAAGAATCCATTTTCTCCTTCTTTATCAAAGTATATCTTTGCACTAAAAACCACATCACAGCCACGGCTGAAATGCCACTATGGCACTTAACTGACAAACATTAATAACTGAATAAAAGTCCCACTGAACTTCCTGGTGGAATGTCTTCTCAAAAACCAAGAACTATGAAGATGTGTTGTCAAAACCAGGAAACACAGTGGAGTTAAAAGGCAATTCTGTAGTTCTTTACAAACACTTCATTGGCTGCCCAGAATATCAGCAATATTATATTTACAGCAGATCACTAAAACGTTTCCCCTCCCGGCTGTCACCTGAGCTGTGTGACAGCACAAAACATCTTCATAAGTAAACACCACATTTTAATAAGGAACTAAGAAGAAAACCATGTCATAATTTTATTGTTTTACTTTTATCAAGCACAAGTTTTTTCCGCATAACTGCAGGAGCTCTCCTTTCCCCCTTATGCTTGCATTATTCTCAATCACCCAAGCAGAAAGAAAAATCTATCACTCCCTCCGCTCCATTTCATCTGTGCTCAAGCATAGCAGCACTCTCCTCACTCTCCTTGTGCTACCAGCACCACCAGCTCCAGTATATTCCTAAAATCCCAGCACCAACTGCAGCGGGAAAAGGATGCACCTGGAAGGGACATGTGCAGAGCAGGCACTGTCAGCAGAGAACACACCAGCTGTGTCACTGCACTGCAATCCTCTAAACTCGGCATACAGGGCTCCTTCCCAGCTTGCAATCAGGATTTTAAGCACAACTAAAGCAAAGAATGGCAGGAAGAGTAACTGGATCGTTACTCACAAGCCCTGATGCAAATGCCCTACAGATATGTGACTGACAGCAGCTTCCACAGCACAGCTGTCCTAAGGCTCAGACCTCATTCTGACTCAAAAGAAAGATGATCACTTGCTCAATCATCCCTCCCCTGGATTTTTCAACAACGTCTTTCTTAGGAGATGATCCAAGTGCTAGCCAAAGCAGTTTGTACAGCTTGAAAACAACAATATTATACAGCTCAAATACTAAGATTCTATTAGATTATTTTGGTTTTTATGTAAAGAGTTGGGAATCTAAACAAACATTGTTGCTTTTCCACAGTTCCTGTGTTTAGATGCTTTGCTTTGTCACAAGGTAATTTCCTACTCTCACAGGTTGGTTTCAAGGACTTGCTATCCACAAGATTTGCTACTTTTGCTGCAGCTTGTGTCTATCTGCTGCCCATCATTCCACTGTGACACCTCATTTCTGTCATCACTTGCTAATAATCTCAAGTATTCCCTAAACCCCAGCGTTTCAGTTCCAGTCTGTGTCTCACATCATGACCAGCCCAAAGCTGGGACCTTCCACTCGACTCCCGTGAAAGGAACAAGGTCACTCAAGAGTTCCTGACCGTAGCAGTTTTCATTTATTCCTGCAATCAACTGACAGTCACAAGCAACAAATGCAACAAACACCCACAAACTCATCCCAGTCAACTCTGTGAGCAACAGAGCACGGATGAAACACAGAACCTTGCCCTCATCCTTAACCTACAAAAGAAAGTACAATGACAGGAGTTCTGTGCAGTCAAATTTAGAGAATCCTGGTTAATCCATCACCTATTCTTTGAGATCACCTGAGAGAGCAGTAGCTGAGCTACACAGTATTACTCAGCTGCTACATAATTTCAATTTTTTATACTAAAATTCAGCAAGGCCACAAAGTATGCTTCCTCTCCACCTGTTATCACTGGCCTTGTGAAAGTCACAACTTGTTTGAAATTGTTCTCTGCAGAGCCTTCAAGGTCCACAGGCTCGTAAGAAGTTCGACAGCAGCAACAACAAAATAAGCTGCAGTTAGGAACCTTCAAATCTTTTTACGTGGTCCCACATCCTTATCCAGAGGCTGGAGAATCTAAGCTCTACAAATAAATAAAGGCTGAAAATCACTCTAAAGCCATCCTTACAGCAGCAATTTCCAACAACTGTAAAAGAACAATTTTAGCAGAGCTAGAAGATCCCTGGCAGCTATGGCCTGATAGATTTTTTGGCTGTGGAGGCAGTTCAGAGGGAAGCCACGGTGTGGGTGAAACCTGGCCCCTGTGATCACTGGAACCCTGAAAGACACCCAGCTATAATTAGAACAACGATTATGGCTGATACCAGATTAGGAGTCTGCCACTGTTCTGGCTCCAGTGTTGAAGCTGAACCAGCTTTCACAATAATGACCAACAGCTCTATTGTTTCCTAACTACAGAAAGTCACAAACTGCTCCACGGAACAGGAAGTGACAGCAAAACACTCGCACTAGAAAGGGGAACTGGAAAGTGCCAGGTTATGGGATCACATGATTAGAAAGACTATTCCGAGAACCATCAGCTCACATTCAGAGCAGCAGCATGGATCAGTCTGCAACTTCTAGAAAAACAGCTCATTTAGAAACACAGTTGGGAAAAGCTGGTCTGCCCCAACTTGGCAGGAACTTTTCTTGCTCAGCTGACTGGTGGATGTTACTCGATACTAACTCTACTGGGTCCTTATATCAGCACTTCTAAAAGCATGCATTTAACAGAAAGTTAGAAACCACATCTTTCAAATTCAGAGAAGAATAAGTACTGCAATTCAGTTTCCGATTTCCCACAAAGTGATTCTGCTAAATAAAAGAAACCCTCTCACTATATTAGAGCTCTCCACTCATTAAAGCTGAAAAATTCACACGGTAATTTTTAAGAGATCTGCAATGAAATGCAATTAACATTCTGAAAGGTGATTGCGCCAGCTCAAGTACATGGTATACAATTCATGCTTTCCTTTGTTTGGTACTAAGAGGAAAGAGAACAACTCTTATCAGCACACATCCAGCCAAAACGTGTTTGCATTGTGCTCTGGCCTCCCAAGAATGTGGCTCTGGGAGACAAACTTTATTCTCAGATATGTACATAGATATAGACACACACACATCTCCCCAGCAGTTTTCTGCATTCCTGGGCAGGGAGAAGGCACCCAAGAGGGCCCCAAACTGCACACCAAGGAAAGTGGCATGCTGTAATATATTTAACAAGAGATAAGCCAGGAAAAGAGAGAAGGGGGAAAATTCAGTCCTCGGCAGAGCTCTACTGATCATCATGGCCCAGAAAGGAGTATTTCTTTTGCTTCACCCTACATAAATCACTGTGAATTATCTGCAAACCCAGCCAAAAAATGCTTTCCTTGAGATCCCAGAGGAAAAGCCTTTACAAAATCCAGCTACAACAGCTACACTTCCATTGGCAATGGCTCTTCTTTTGCTCTGTTCCTGCCATTATTTATCTCTCATATTTAACTTTCACAAAGCATTCTGGGGATAAGCAGTCAGTTTTGAAAAACACCTTACAAGATAAAGTCATATTAAAGCTATTTCACTTGATGGGCTCAGGCTGGCTTAAACAGAACTAATGCACTGGGGACACACAATCCTGGGCTATAATAATGTTTTACATTTATATACTGCCTTTCACCCAGAACTCCAGAATTCAGAACACATGAAATGCCAAAGAATGACAAATACAAACTGCACAACAGAGAACAGAAGTATGTTTGGCAATGACACTGTGGTAGATCCTCCCTCTTACAAAGAATTCATGGCACTTCTGCTACCTGCTCTAACCAGAACTCAGTGAACAGTAAATCAGTAAACAGACTGGATTTTCAATTTAGTTAGAAAAGCTGCTCAGTACCTGAGCACACTGAAATTCTCCATTTGTAAAGTAGAAATTACATTTCAGCATCCACAGCCAGCACACCACCTTAGAACTGGAAAAAAAGTACATGAAACAGAGCATTCCAGTCGCTACTGAACTCCAGGCTGCCTCTGAGATGTTTTCTGCAAAGGCACTCGGTTCTGCAGCCATGACCCAATGAATGGTATCGCTGTGGCCCATCTGGATAAGGACATCTGACAGGATGTCTCCTCACGGGAACAGCCCAGGTGATGTTTACCCCGCCGAGAGCAGCTTCCACCCATCATGTGATGCAGCATTAGCCTGAGCAAAAATATCACTCGAGGGCAGTGCAGTGCTCAAATACCTAAAGCATAAAAACTGTTTGTTCTGCAGCCTTCGTTTATCACAGGGTGGTAAAGGCCTCTGACACTGCCTTAGAATGTCCATGTCATCCTTGTCAAAGCTAAAACGTGTATCCTGTACTTCATCTGATGAGCTCTGAGGTCAAATTAACTGGGTACAAACTCACGAGGGAGGATAATTAACAGGCCACTCATTAAGCATTCAACCCAAGTCCTCAAGATGGTGATGGCTTAGCCAACTCAGATACCACAGCCAAGGCAGGGTAACCAAAAAGTCACAAGGGATCTGACACCCCGCAGGCACCAAAATTTTATCCAAGAGGGCACAACTCAACAACCTGCAGTACACAGGGAACAGGATGGTGTGACACCCTCCAAGGCTGAGCACCTACAGAGAGATGGCTCAGGCGGGCACTGTCCGCCCCAGCGAGCCCCTCTGCCACCCCTGCGGCACCCACAGCGCTGCCGGACGATACTTGACCTGGTCTGCCCCGAACGGGGTGATGTTGGCCTTGACCGAGCCGACGCCCAGCCCCACGAGGACCAGTCCCACGAAGGTGGCGGTGGCACAGTAGCGGGTGGCTCCCGCCGGCGAGCAGGGCGCCAGCGTGGCGTTGGCGGCCGGCGAGGAGCAGTTCTCCACGGGGAACAGGGGGATGTCCCCGCACAGGCCCTGGCGAGTGTGCGGCGCGGCGATGACGGGGAAGGCCAGCATGCCCAGCAGGTAGAGCGCCATGCTGAGCAGGATGGTGCCGAACTTGCCCAGCAGGGCGTCGGCCAGCCAGCCCCCGAACGGCGACACCAGGTAGGTGATGCCCATGAAGAGCAGCAGCGCCTGGCTGGCCTGGGCTCCCTCCCAGCCATAGGGCGGCCCGTTGAGGAACAGCACCAGGTTGGAGGTGATGCCGTAGAAGGCCACCCGCTCCAGCAGCTCGGCCAGCAGCACGGCGGCGCACGCCAGCCGCCGGCCCTGGAAGGCGCTGCTCGCCGCCCGCCCGCGCTCGCCGCTGCTCAGCAAAGGGCTGCGCTCGCTCGGCTCGGNTCACTCCGCCGGGGCCCGGCCCCGCCCCCGGCAGCGGCGCGGCGCCATTGGTCAGGGCGCTGTCACTCCGCCCCCCGCGCCGTCACGTGGCAGAGGCGGGGCGAGGCGGGCCGGAAGCGGCGGGGCGGGGCTGGCTGTGAGGGAGCCCCGGCTGTGAGGGAGCCCCGGCCGGGCGGGCAGCGGGCAGGTTCCTCCGGGCGTCCGTCCGAGAGACCGTCAGTGTGTCCGTCAGAGTCCATCAGCGTGTCCGTCAGGGCGTCCTTCAGTGTCCGTCAGTGTCCATCAGAGCGTCCGTCATTGCCCGGCCAGGGTTGGGCACCTCAGCGTGTGCTGCGCCTCTCCCCGCGCTGGATCGGACGCCGGGTGGGAGGGCTGCAGCAGGGAAATGGCTTTTCACAGAATCTCCGAACCGCTGGGGTTGGAAGGGATCTCTGGAGATGATTACCCAGTCCAACCCCCCTGCCGAGGCAGGGCCACCTGGAGCAGGTGGCACAGGAACGCGTCCAGGTGGGTTTGGAATGTCTCCGGAGAGGCAGAATCCATGACCTCCCTGGGGGCTGTTCCGGTGCACTGCCATCCTTAATGAAAAGAAGTTCTTCGTGCAGACGTGGAAATTCTTGTGTTTTAGTTTATGGCCATTGCTCCTCATCCTATTGCTGGGCACCACTGAAAAGAGCCTGGCACCATTCTCTGGGCACCTGCCTTTGAGATATTTATAGGCATTAATGAGATCTCCTCTCAGTCTTCTCGAGACTAAACAGGCCCAGCTCCCAAAAGAGATGTGCTTCAGACCCCAAACCATCTTTGTTTGTTTTTTTTTTAGGGTTATTTAATGCTATAGTTGAAGATGGTCTCACGAAAAGGCCTTTCTGCAGGAAAAGGTGATAAATGGTTGTGTTTAAGTGTTTGGGAGCAGCGGGCCCGGCTGAGCAGGCAGGGTGTGCCCGGTGAGTCACACACGGAGCTCTGAGCGGGACAAAGCCTGCCATTCAAACGGGAAAACATCCACTAGCAGCTGCAAGATGAGAACACTAAGATATGCTGCAAGTTCTGCCATGAGGTAAAGGTTGTGAAAGTATGAAATCGTCTTCAGCAGCAGATCTTAAAGTCTTATTTTTGGCCAGAATAAAGAGGGGAAGATGCTGCTGGTTGTGTGTGTTCAGTGAAAAAGTTAAATTGATTGACATCATATAGTTACATACCAAACATCTAGGCATGACTTCCTTTGGAGCAGTGTTGGTAATGCAGCAAGTGATGCTTGTAAAAGCAAATATATTCATTTAACAGTGGGCCTTTGTAAATAACGTATGCCATTAAAATGACTCATTAAATGTATTTGCTCTCTTAACTAGTTAACAAATTTCATGACAAAGGACAATGAGGAAAAAGCAACCAGCTGTTCAGACATCTCTTTGTGAACTACTGTAACCTGACTGATTGTGTAATAAAATTACATTTGAGCTTTTCCTAGCTTAATACAGTATGTCATATTTACTGTGATTACATTCTCTGAGGAGTTCAGTAATATTTTCTGGAGACTCAAAGTAATGAAGCACACTTTGTGTTATTGTGTGTTATTTTCGTGTTCTAGGCCCTTCAGAATTTACCTTGGTGAGTGAGGTGAGATTTCTATACTGACCTATCCCACACCTGGTAGGAACACCTACCAATGCTGACCAGTAGCTGCAATGTGCATTAACTCATCAAGTATAGAGATGTGGGCACTCATTAAAATTCAGAAGTTACTGTTAGAACCCAAACATTCTCCCTGGCAGTAGGGCAGCTCAGAAGGAGGTTTTCATTCTCCTCCAAACATCACTTAGCTACAGTGTATTTAAAACTTCATTATGATACATCCATCACCCTTTCTGTGAACACAGTGTCTGCACCTGTGTCTACACAGGAATATATTAGCACCTGTTTGTGTTTTTGACACACAATGCTGCACATTTCCAGACTGTTATTTTTTTCAGTCCAGGCCTACATAGCATAAAGCCAGAGTTACCATAAATAGTGATAAAATGTTAAGATCTCTTTGAATATTTCCTTTATTTCCTCTTTATTTCTCAGATGACTGGTTGAGTTTCCTCATTTCTCACGGAGCAGGCTTTGTCTCACTTTGATGTTTGCATTTTTGTCTTCTTTGTGCTGCACACTAAATGTGTTGGACAGCTTTTGTTAACCCAAAATGTGGCTTTCTGAGCCACAGTCAGATACTCTGCTTCAGGCCACGCACCTGGAGAATGCCATTTTTGGTGCCACAGTCTGTCCTGGGTACAGAGGCGAGGCGTTTCCTCACTGGCACACGCTGCCAAACCTTCCTGGTGTGATGCACCTGGATGGTCTCTGTTGTGTGGGGGAGATCTTGGAACGAGGAGGGTCTGTTGGGGAAGGATTTAGAGCAGCAGTGTACCAGGAGCTGAAAGGCAGCTGTGGAAGCTTCACAGGTCTGGGACACTTGGGCAGCACTGGCTGAGTCTCAGAAGCCCAAATGTGCTCTGTCATGGGCAGCTTCAAGCCTGGAATCCAGACTGACAAAAGCCCTCTACATCTCAATTTCTTGAGTGGGATGTTTCTGGCAGGAAATGGTGACAAAACTGCTTTGGTTCTGCCTACCTGTAGATTAACATTTACCCTATTTTTAGCATTTATGCAAGATTTTTTGCTCTTCTAGGCTGTAGCCAAAATTTTTAGTTCCAATGGAGTTTGAAGTGGTTTAAATAACATGCTGAATCTAAGTGATAACTCAGTGAGATGCAGTTAACACAGCTCTGCAGCATTAAGACTCATTAGCAAAACATGAGCCTGCCTACCAAAATGTTTACAGTTTGCCAGAACTCACTCCAGTGTTTGTTTTTATCACTTGTAAACCATCAATTCCAAAACACCTGTTAGCCTCAGAAATCCACACAAATTATTCCAAGAAGTTCTTTTTCAAAAAGGATTAAATTTAATACTCCTCTGCACGTGGCGTATTTTTCTCCCTCTATCTGACATTGAAATTTGAAGAGTAGTTTGGGCCACAATAACCAGGCACTGCAGTTTTTGAAGACCACTTTTCCTTGTCTTCTCCAGCCTTTGGGGAAGCAAGGGCATGTGTGGCCCTGTGGTGAATTACATCAGGCAATCAGAACAGGTTATAAGTAAAAAAGTGAGTTTTCTGTCCAATCAGCCACCCTTCTCATCGCCACCAATGTGCTGCACCTGTTCTCAACACTTTTACAAGATGTTGAAACAAGTTCAGGGTGGGTACCTACAAGCAGACACCTATTTCCTATTAATCTCCCAACAGATGCCCTGGGTGGAAAGACTGGCTGGGTAGTGTGGGATAAGCTTTTCTTTGTCCTGAGTTCAGGTTTGTTCTTTTTTTTATATTTTTGGATTCTGCCTGTTGTGTGGGGGCTGTGGTTTCTCACCAGACCTTTGCCCTGGTCTCACGCAGCTTTGGCTCTCCTTGGTTATATGATGTTCCTGATGTTTGTTGACCATCCTGTTGCCTTGTTCTTTGGACTAGCACATTCCTCTGGCTGTTCTAGTGCTTGGCTTGTTATCCACATTTAGGGTTTTTTTTTCCTAACAATATTCCTGCACCGAGCTTGAAGCACCTCATGAGAGGCATGTGGCGACATGAGGAACTGCTTCAGGAGGCAGTGGTTGGTACCAGCCTTCTATGATGCTCTTCTTAGGAGGCCTTTGAATTAATGTTTCCCTGGCCTTGATGTGAGTGCGTCATCTCTGTGGCTGAGTAATGAAAGCACACAGCGCTATTTAGAGGTGTGGGAAGGCACCCAAGCCTTCTGGCTCGCTAGCCAGGTGCCCTGTGCCCGGGAACACCTGGCAGGGCTGCCCGTGCCCGCACAGCCGGGTCGCGCCGGGCCGGCCCCGCTCGCAGCGCAGTTTCCGGGAGCCGCGGGCAGGTGAGAGGCGGCCAGGGCGGAGCGGAGTGAGCGCTATGAGGCTGCTGCTGCTGGCGTGTCTGCGGGCACGGACCGGCAACGCCACCACGGCCGCCAGGATCCAGTAAGTGAATTCCCATCCCGCCGCGATGGGAGCAGGGATGCGCTGCGCGCTCCGTGCCCGCTCCCGGCGGGGAGGCGGCCCCGGCCCCGCGCTGCCCCTCGCCCGGCGCTGCCCTAGCATCTCTCCCGGCGGGCAGGGGCCCTGCGGGGCCGGGCAGGGACGGCGGGGCCCGCCNCGCTGCCTGTGCCCTCCCGGCGCTGCCTGTGCCCTCCCGGCTCTGTCCGTGCCCCCGCTGCGGCTCTGCCCGGGCACCGTGCCCTCCCGGCGCTGCCCGTGCCCCCGTTGCGGCTCTCCCCGTGCCCTCCCGGCGCTCCCCGTGCCCCCGCTGCGGTGCTGCCCGGGCACCGTGCCCCCGTTGCGGCTCTCCCCGTGCCCTCCTGGCGCTCCCCGTGCCCTCCCGGTGCAGCGGCAGCCGGCGTTCCCCAAAGCGCTGCGTTCGGGGCCCTTGGCCGGCTGCTCTCGCGGGGTGCTCCCCTCGCCGCCGCCCGGCCCGGCCCGTGGCGGTCAGTGGTGTCCCGAGGCTGCCCGGGTGGCACAGACCCCGTGCGAAGGGCAGGACGGAGCTCCCACAGCGGGCTCTGTGCCGGAGCCATCCCGCAGCAGCTGTGCCAGAGCCGCTCCAGTGGCTGCCCTTGCTGCGGGGTTCAACATGTGGCTCTCGTGGGCATGACGGGCACGGCTCTGCTGTGCTGGGAGACTGCCCGGGCTAACAGAACCGCAGGAATATTCCTAATGTCCCCATTTAACTTTGTCTGTGACGTGGAAAAAGGACGTGGCTGACAGCATTGCTGAGGGCTTCACTGTGCACGTGAACTATATATAAAAAAAAAAAATCACTCTAAGAATGGAACAATTTCCCAATGGTTTTGTCCTCTTGAGGCCCGAAATAATGATTTGGTTTCATCTTATCTAAAAGTCATCCACAGTTTAGTTGTTTATCTTAGGATGAATCTCTCAGGATAGCCTTTTGCTATTACAGTTTTCCCTGTGCTTGATCTGTGTATTATCTCACGTGTAATGTTATGCATAGAAACATCCTCAGGCATTAGGTTCTCGCGGTGGTTCTGTCATAGCAAGTGCAGCCTTAGACTTCTGCAGGGCTACTCTATTGTATAAGGGATGGAAGAATATATCTGCTGGTCCTGTCAGCCACCCAGGCACTGAAGAGATAAAGCAAGAGGAGCATAAAGACCAGAGAAAGCTGAAGGTTTTGGTATTTTCAAACAATAATTGTTACTAGAATTTTGAGACAAGTAAATTCTTTTTTATATATATAAGTACATATTTGCCTGTACATATTAGCAGAGTTCCTCTGTGGTGGTTTCTGTGGTATTCTGCATTTCGTTTCATATCTTACCCTTGGCTCTCACTAGATAATACAAAGTTAGTTATTCTTGGGGACATCACTGCTCATTTTTTGTCTCCAAAGTTATTTACTCTACCTTTACAAATTAAATATTTACTAACCTTCTTCCAATTCCAGTCTGAGGAAAGTCCGATAAGCATTCAGACTGTGGAGCCATTCATAGCTAATCTAGTAGAAAACGTTGCCTCCATTGTTTCTAGTTAAAATAAGTCTGAATAAGCCAGAAAAACCAACGTTCACATATTATATCAAACTGTCTTTTAATTCCACTGAGATTAATAGTGATATGTGAGCACACTGCACTGAGGTACAGTCCTTAGCAAGGTGCCTTTACTTGAGTCGTGGCAAGCAGCAATTTTGGTGGCTCCAGCTGTGACACATGATGGTGGCCTAAAATAAATAAGTTTTAAGATGAAAGGGCATAGAGTGGGTGAGCTGCAGCAGCTCAGCTGCCAGGTGGTTTAAGGTATAACTGCATTAAGGCACTCATTTGCAGCTCTGTGAGCACATCTCCCCTAACCTGTGCAGAACACAGCAACCTGCTGCAGCATCCTGTTGCCTCCCAGCAGTACCTTACACAAAGTAAATGTCTAAGCTAAAGAACAATTGTCTGTCTGAATGATAAGTGTCACTGAATTTGTGTTTTTAATTCTCTCGCAGTTGATTACCTGAAGATTTACAGAATGGCTGTCTCAACTGGCCAGTTAATGAGAGCCAAAACAATTTCTCCCTCTCCAGAAAACACATATTGGCAAAATACACAAAGTGTGGGAATTCCTTGCACAAAGTGGACACTGTGTTCTCATGCACAGAGACCTTCAAACAGAAAGAAAACAGTGAGTGAAAGATAAACACAATTCGTGCTCACAATAAATCTGGGTAAAGGATTCAGAAAGAGTGTTTGAGAGTTAGTAACTTGTGTCATCTTCAGTTGCCATCTTATCACCTGCTGTGAATGTTATTTATTGGAATAATGTAGAAGAGCCTGTTCAGGGAAAGAAAACAATTCTGATCAGGGAAAAAGAAAAGAGTATTAGCTAGAAGTTAAGTCCATCTTAGTGATTAAAAGGCTAGTCAGGTCATCACTAAAACCATCCTGTGCAGATATTTCCATCCTATATTGGTTTTTTTAAGACTTTATGCAATTAAAAAAACCCCAAAAACTACATGTATGACCAAAGTCTTTGGCATGTTACTTTTAACACTGATCTGCCACACCTGAGGTTATTTGCACGAGGTAAAGTTTGTATCATGTATGTTAATTCCCATAAAATACATATTCCAATTAATGTTTGGCTTCAGTTGTATCTGTGTATGTACTTAGGAATTTATTTGTTCAATCTTTTTTTTAAATATTGAACTTTTGGTTAAACATAAATGAAACAATGACATTGTCTCCGGGTTGAACACTTGCCAGCATAGATTAATTTTATGGCTTAATATCAGAGTGTATACTCTGTTTATGATACTACAACTCTTCCAATAACTGCTTCATCTTTTCATAAATAAGATACTCATTTCCTGAGTTTAAAGAAAGTGGTGACAAAGGTACCAGAATCTAATTTGGCAAAAAACCAACTTGCTAAAACAAGTGGTATAATGAATGTGCTTTGGGCTTTATTCCTATTGGTGTGCATAATCTTTAATCACCTTGAAAAATATGAGCAATGAATAAAGAATACAACACTAAGCAAAAGTCTTTGCTTAGGCTGCCATTGTTCAGTCTTAGAAATGAGATCAAAGAGGGTGTCAGGAAAGAAAAGAAGTTAATCTTCCCTGCCCCTTGAAATGTTTTGTTCATCTTCTATCACTTGGTAGTAAGGAGGAATAAAAATCTGGAATTAATAGGTTAATTAGAAAGATTTAGATTAACTATTTTGCCAATATGTAAGTGTTTTCTGGAGAGGGAGAGATTGTTTTGGCTCTCATTAACTGGCCAGTTGAGACAGCCATTCTGTAAATCTCCAGGTAATCAACTGCGAGAGAATTAAAAACACAAATTCAGTGACACTTATCATTCCTCTTGACAATTGTTTTTTAGCTTAGACATTTACTGGAGCAATTCTGAGCCTCAATATTTCTACTATTTCATCTCACCTTGTCTGCCAGGGGTAGGATTGCACAGGAGAGCACTCCCAGGGCAGGGAATGCTCCTCTCCTGGTGGCAGGCGTGGGAGCTCCTGCAGGGTTTGAGCTTTGCAGAGGTCTTTGTTCCCTCCAGAGCTCAGTTACTGACTTCAGAACACAGAGACAGAAGGAGTTGGTCACCTTCTTCGCTCGCATTTTTAATTTCTGTGATTCACAGTGAATTTTATTCATGCCAGTACAATTTGTCTATGTTGTTTCAAGGAGAAGTTTGAGAGGGAAATAAAATGAGGGACATGTTGTTTTAACGAGTGTGATAAAATAAGATCATTTACAAAGAAAAGAGAAGATCAAGCAGGATTTCAGCTCTTGTAATTTGATGAGATTCAGTGGGAACTGTGAGTATTTGGGTCTGGCCAAGTTTATAAGAGGCTATGGGATGACTCTGCTCACTTAACTGTGCCATATACATTTAACAGTAGCTGGTGCACAGCTGCTGTGCAGAACAGACAGCTGAGGGAAAGAGATAATTAATATTTTTGGATGAAGCCTATTTTGTGTCATTCAAGAAGTGTCAGTGTATCCACCTACCAGGAACTTTTTGGAAATCAAACATTCTTTGTCTGCAAGTAATTCCATTAAGTCATTATCAGTTGAAATTTAGAACATAAATGTTTCTGAGAGGAAGGCATCACAGAAAACAGAGCAAGTTTCACATAATACCTGAGGAGTAAGCACACTTACAGCTCCTGTGCCTTCTCATCAGCCAGGCTGCCTTTGGAACTCTAAAACTGCTCCTTTATATGAAAACCTGTGAACTGCAGATTCATGCTGAAGGAGGGGAAGGCTGCCAGCCAGGAAAAGTGAGAAGTAGTGATCAATAATGTAGGGAATAAAAAATTAAACACTGTAAAACATCACTTGGTATTTCATAAATGTGTTGGAGAAAAATGCTTTTTTCTTTTTTCACCCTAAGTGAAAATGGGTTGTACCATTTAGCAGGATCCCTCTGCACACAGAATAGATCCAGAGAACACACCTAGAAGTTTCACTTAACAAGCTTTGTGATTTCCAAAGAGTATAAAAAAATGTACCAAATGAAAGAGAAATTAATTTCCCGAATGCTAAAATGAGTGGGATTGGGAAATGGTTTGTCCAATAGTCAGATGTGTATAAATATCACAGTGTAAGCAGTGACCAGTATATTGTACTGTAATAAATGCTCTGTCACATCTATTGAATGACTAAAGTTCTCCCTGATGGCTTCTGCCTAGCAGAAAAATCTGGGATCTGACAGCTCAACTCCATTTTAGAAATAACATTCTCCCCAAGTCATGGCATTGGCTTCCATGAGAGTTTCAGTAGAAGGGAAAAATATGGCAAGGCAAATTCTAGATCCAAGCAATAATCACTATTTTTTAAGACACTTACTTGGAAATTTATCTCCTGTGTTAAAAACTGTGATAGAGAGAAAATGTGGCCTTGAGATGTAACATTTTCAGTGTTGTCTTTGATTCCCAGACAGCAGGAGCTGTGTTAATTTTGATTTTTCATTCAGAAAGTATTTGTTTATGAAATGGCAAAATAATGTGAATATACAGTTGCCAGGAGGAGAAGAGATATGGATAATGTGTCTCTTCTGTCTTGGCTTCATTCAGGGACATCTGTGACTTCATAGACAGATCAGTCTTCAAAAAAAAATATCTCCTGCAATAACTCTAATCATGTTCCTTGGTAACAGCATATGTGTGAAAATCATAGTGTGCTTTTTTTGGTGATAAAGATGAAAAGTCATTTAGAAAATATGAAAATATCAGCGTATCAGTACTTAAATACTACCCAATAACTCTGCTTCTGCGCACATGGATTTCCATATATGCCTAATTTGAAGGCTGTGACTAATGATACTGAACTCAATGGAATGTTTAGGGGATTAAGGCCTCTTTGCATCTGGGAATTTGACTTATTCTGGGAATATTTGGTAATTTTTCCTTTTAAAGATGCAAATTTTTTACATGCTCCTGAGTAGAATTAAAACCTGTGAAAAAAATAATTTTGATGTAGTAGAGGCAATCCACAATTTGTGAGCCTTGGAGCACTTGAGGGAGTCCCTCTCAATTTACTGCAGAAACAGCTGCCATGCCCCAGGGAGACCTGGGGAAGCTGTGGAGGAAAAGGAATCATCCCTAGTATATTTAAAAAAGAAAATGCTTTCTGTTGGAATTCCTGGCTGAGTTTCTTGATTCCTGATGTCCTGAAAGAGTTATTTTCAAATTAGTTGTAATATGCAAACATATTGCTTGTACATGATAGTGATTTATGGTAATTGGAAAGCTGATGGGAAAAAAATCCTTTTAGACTGTTTAATGAGCACCTGTGAAATGATGGAATGCATGCACAAGCATCCCAAGTATTTGCCCAAGAGATTTTCTTTCCACAGCTGGGAGATTTGGGCATCGTTATTTAGATATAAATTGAGAACTTCTTTCAAGAGGAAGGCAGGTACTTGGCACCAGTTCATGGGGCAACTGGTGTTAATAACTGCTCAACAGAGTGAATAAGGAGCTTAAAATGTGGCTGCATTTTATTATTTATTAGGATGTATTATAATTTATTGGTCTTGTTGCGATCACTGGAATTAAAAGGAGTTTCTTTTTAGGACAAGGAAGAAATCCAGCACTGTATGTTGTGCCAGTGGAGCTCTCTCTGATATAGTGCTAATACCTTCCTTCCAAGGCCTCCAGACATTTTACAGCACTTTTAGCACCAATTTCTGCAGTAATGATGAACTTCTGCAGGACAGAAGATTACATTTCTCGGGAGGCTGTGAAATAATCAGGAAAGGAAGGTGACGTTATCTGGGAAGCCAATGAGTTAGAGGATTTTAATGCCAGAACAATTAATACACAATGAGAAATAACTGGATCAATACAGAATAAGCAGAAAATGTTCTTGTGGTGTTTTTGTGACACTGAAAATGTAAGTGCTCCATGCAGGCAGACACAGTGTGCTGTGTCTATCCAAACACAGATTTTCCCCTGTGTTTTTTGGCTGATGTTCTTGGGAACATTGCTAACTGGTTGTGGTTTCAGTGAGAGGAGTAAAGCTGTCTGTAATCAATCAGTCTCTTGACTTTGGCAGTGTTTGCATCAATGTTTTAATATGAGGAACCATTGTATTTAAAGATGAAGGGCTCAGCTGACACTAAGGGAGGGTTTTTGTTGGATTTGGGGTTGGTTTTGGCAACTGAGAGCTTTAAAACAGGCTGTGAAGGTATTTGTGTAATTATTTCTGTGTAGTTTTTTTGCTTATACTTCCATTATCCTTTGCCTGGTTTGTAAGTGGGTGAGCTAAGACAAGAAGCAATTGAGCCACAATCACACAGAAAGGGAGCACAATTCAACTCTTCTTTTCTCGATGGATTAATTTTTGATGTTCTGTACTTTATTAGCATTGACTAGCTGGGCATATTTGTGCTTTCTTGGTGACCTTTCTCTGGAGCAAGGGTCTGAGAATCTCCAAGAGTGAGGTCTGACACACTCACTCCTACAGGAGGGTTTCAGCATAATGAGTTGGAGCTCAGTCAGGAGGGGTCCTGCTCAGCCTTCATTTCTGCTGATTTTCAGAAGTTATGTGGATAAGGCTTGGGCCATTGCTTGCAAGTGTGCCTGTGGTTCACAGCAGTGAGGGTGGCAAGTGTCTTCCAGGAAAAACCCAGCCTTGTAAATAGCTCCTGGTTGCTTGAACAAAAATGGCATAAAATTGAATATCAGAGCAAAGTTTGTTAAGGAAAAATGTTTTGATTAAGCTTGCTTAATAAATTGCTGTGCCTATAATGTTAATAGGAACTTCTTTATTCTTTTTCTATTTGTTCCAATAATGAAGGAATCATCTACATGCTGCAGGTCATATCTGTGTTCTTAAAGATGCTTTCATGTATGAAAGTCCAGCTGAAATAGCAAATCTGACCTCCACAGACAAGTTTGATGCAGCCCTGGCCATTCACCTTTATAAAGGAGGCAGACTTCTGCAAGGTAATCCTCTTTCTACTGTGCAATAAAAATACCTCTTAAAAAACTACTGCAAGGGAAGAGAATGAATCCTAACTGTTACAAGTGGCTATAAATGTATAAACCCACACAGAATGCCCTTACTCTGTTTATCCACTTCAGCAAACCTTCACAAATGCTAAAAATCTTTCTCAGTGGGGGATCTGATACGGAGGGGAGAGAACTAAATAAATGTTGTTTTAAACCACAGTAGTGCTTTTTGTAATTAAGTGCTTTAACTGCATCAAGATAAGAGCATTACATTAACATTAGGAGCCTTTCAGAGGACAGAGGCTTGGCTAAGCAGAGCTGGGGTCAAATGGAAGAAAGCAGAGAGGCTAATTTGATTTTTCTCCTCAAAAATGAGTCAGGGTTTTTCGACATGAAATAACACTCCTGTCGTCCCTGTCAGCTGAACTGTGGCAGACAGGATGCTATAGACAAATAATAAAATTTTCTATTCTCTGCAGCCACGTAGGACACAATTTTAGCCTCCTGTTAATGATACACCAGAAGCACTGGCTTTCAAAATTACAGGCACTGTCTCCTCCTGAAACTGCGAGCGTGTGTCTGCTTCTGAGAGCACCTTTGTATTAAATAAATCTATTCACTGCAATAAAGGCACCTAATTTCATACTTTCAGGGTGAGTTCTGTTGTGTTGGTTTGGAGACTTCAGTTGCCTCCCCAGTTTGTTCTGGCTTTGCAGAAAGCCTGAATTATGATGTCTACTCTGCCTGGGTTTCTTTTGTTCCAAAGGAGCTCTGATTTCAGTAGGGATTTAAAGTACAAATACAAAATAAGTCTGTAAGATGAGCTCTGCTAACATATGAATTAATATATATTAATTATATATATTATGTTGGAATATACAGATGATTGGTTTTTTGACAAGACCTTGAATTGTTTTGGAAGAGGCTCATGGAAAGTCTGAGAACCATCTCTTTTTTGCTGTTTTTTGGGGGGTTTATTTGGTGGAGAACAAAAGATAAAGTTGAATTTTAACTGTTTATTGGAGTGAAATTTTATTGGAGTTTAACTTGCATGGCAATGCCCAAATGCTGTTTCTATAAGCTTTTCCAAATCCCAAGTGACATGAAAAGCCTGATACTTTACCAAAGCTCAGGAATTTAAATAAATCAGTTATGCTGTTCTAAAAAGTATCTGAAAAATAACTGAATGAAAAATAAACCAAAAAATCTGTGCAAGGCAAGGCAGAAATTATAAGATTGCTGAGATGATCACAAAGTGTCAAAGTTATTGCAGACTTCTTGGAGGAAAGAAGTGATTCAGAGCACATTCCTGGCTGGAAATTCAGTGTTCACACTCATCCTACCATTGCTGCCATAATACTCATCTGGGCCTCATGCTGGAAATTTTGTTTACATGATCAACACATGTAATAGAAGGCATAATAATTATTTACTTTTTGAATTTATTAAAGGGGTGATACATATTTTATATGGTATTGCAGACTGTCTGTCTCTTGAAGATTAGAGACAGTGAGGCTTTGATAGTGCACATTAATTCTCTTCACCTGCAAACATTAGAGTGAAATATCAACCAATGCCAAGGAAATTCTCCAAGTAGCCAGAATGGTAATTAGTCCTTCATTCTTTTTGGTTGCTCTTTCATTTAGTAATGAGGAAATTAGCAATGCTAATAAATCCTGATCTTACAGCTCACTTAACTTTCAAAGATATGTGTGAAATATATAGTACATTTTCTCTCTTAATCAGCATACTTTGTTTCCCATTTAGTTTGATGTCCTATGAGAGTGCATAGTTATCATGTGGGGAGTTCCAGTGCCAAAAAAATAAAAATTCAAGTTTCTCCAGGTTTCCTTTTCAAAGATTTTTGCTCAGATATGTGGTTCAGTGTTATCAATTATTATTATTATTACTTTTTCACTCCTAGTCGTTACCTTGACATGTTGGCCAACTTCTCATTGCAGTCATTGCTTTGCAGGTAGCAGAATTCCTTTTGGAATCATCTTTGGTGGGACAGATATAAATGAAGATATCAAATGTAAAGAGAAATGCCAGGTAATGGGAGCAGTGCTAGAGGAAGCCAGGTAAGAGCACATGTGGAAGATTTATGGCAGGAAATTGCATTTTTGTAAAGGCAGATCTTTTAGGAAGCAATGACAAGGGAGTATTTTCAGGGTCTTTTTAAGTCTGGGAAAGTTCTAATGACATGTCAGTGCAGTCATCAAATGTAGTTCAAGAACTGATCATAAACCAGAGGAAATTACTAAAAACCAAAGAGATTTTTGGGTGGTTTTCATCGTTTCAACATCCCCAGAAAAGATTTCCTCCTGAGTGATCCAAAGGTTTGTTGACTTCAGCACTGTTTGATCATGGCCATGGTGGGGGAGGAAACCTTTTTCTTGCTGGAAGCAGCAGTTCAGAGCAGGATGGATTTGAGGTCAGGCAGAATCTGCAGCAGGCTTTTCTCTCCTGGGTTTATCTTTGCTGATACCACTCCATGTTCCAGGTATTATTGGCTCACTTAGCACTGGCAGAGATGTGCTGCTCTGTCTCTAATCCCCTATAAAATGTGGTAAGTAAACAGATTTTAAAGACAGCCCTTAATCACCCTCATTGAAAAATCATTAGGGCATGTTCTTGTGTGACTTGGGGTTGAAAGCAACTTAAGGTCCCACTCAAGAAAAAAAATTATGTACTTGTTTACTTTGGTTATCAAATAATCAGAAGTTATTCTTTAAACAGGCCTGAAGGAAAAGAAAAAGATATCTAATGTGTCAGATAAATTTCAGCACGCTGCAAAATGAGAAATACATCAAAAACAATCTCTGAGTGTGTCCATTTGCTGCAGTTCTGTGTTAAAATATTGTCTGTCGCAAGTACAGCTGATACAGCTAACACAAAAACTGCTCCACTGAATGTTTTTTAATGATATTGTGTTGGGAACCTGAAGTACACCTTAATAGCTTGAATTATCTATGATATTTCAAAATATATTGCTGCATCCTTATGCAGTTTACAATATTTTCTTTGCTGCAGGAAAAGTAACTCAGTTTTCTAGAAGTTATTCTGAGTGTTCCTCTTCTCCAGCAGCATCACTGGTGTTATTCATTGCATAGTTATTAAAAGAAACATTGATTTTTTTTTTTCTTTATTGATTGCAGGGTTCTAAGCAGAAAGCATCATGAATTGTAGATTACTTGTCCAGCACAATATACCACCACATTCCATAAAACAAAGTATTGAACACTGTCTAGCCTTATGAGTGTTTCATTTTTAATCAAATTCCTCTAAATGCTGCTTGTACTCCTCTAGGGTATTTTTTTTTTCTATTGAACAGTATTTTGTAGATTTAGAAGCAACATCTTTTTATGCTTGTTAATGTGATGTATTGAAAGTATAATTGCAAAATCTGGGAAGGGAGCATGTGCAACTTGACAAAACAAGCATTTGCAAAGGCTTTAATAACCTTAAAGCTGTCAAGTTGTGTGTGTGAAATTCATTGTAGTACCACAAAGCCAATCCTACAGAACAAATGTAAGGGAATAAGGTTTGTTTCAACAAACAAAAGTAGGAGTTATAATTCATTTATGGGAATTCTAATGAATGATTGTGATTTCATGCTCTCAAATGATAACATCTCCAGTGGAGAAGCCCTGTTCTGGTTGTGGCTCTGTTGTGTTTTATCTCGAACCTTTAAGGTGTCAGAGAGTTGGCTCAGGACAAAAACATTTCAGAAATTTCATGAAAAAGAAAGGGTGAATCATCAGTGCAATGTGTGATGACCTCTCTTTTATATTCAGTATCTCTACAAGTAGTTAAAAAAAGGAATTTTGCTAAGCAGAGTTGTCTCGTGTGAAGGAGGCATTCAAAGAGTCTTTTCCACAGGACTGAGAGCCTTCAGTAAGGGTCTGTTTGTGGGTCCAGTTAGCACTGAAGCATTTAGGAGCATCCAAAGCATGTGTTTATGTTCCATTACAGCTTAAAAGCTACATTAAAATCCAGCATGTTCTGGAGATCTCTTCTGAACAGGGATTCTTTATTAACCCTCTATGAAAATCTCTCATGTGGCACCAAGGTCCCAGTTGGAACAACTTGTTTGTGGAGTATGTTTAGGAATGAGCCTTCTGTTGGCACCCAAAAGTGAAGCTGTTTCTCAGAGCTGCCTTTAAGTGGCTCCTGCAGTCTCTGTTCTGTGCAGTGGCACCCCACATTTCTCAAAGGCACCCAGGTTTGTCACTCTGCCAGCTTTGGCTGCTTAGAAACAGGGTGAGAACCCTGGGAAGAGCTTTGAAATCCCTCCACATTTGGATTAAACTGGGCTGCAGACAGTGGGGCTGGGTGTGTGAAATGAGGCACTTCAGCTCCCTCCTTACTGCTGCTCTGCTTCTGAGAAGGGCTCCTGCAACCTGCAGTGGGGCAGGAAATGCAGATTCCTGCTGCAGCTGTGTGCATTAACCTGACAGCTGTTCCCATTATTTGGGGTTTCTCTTTGAGAAATCCTCACTTCACCTTCCCAAGAGCTCTGACTTGTAAAGCCTGAGGAGCTGCCATTGGTTTAGCCACGATTTTCTGCTGAAACAAGTGGAAAGCCTGCTTTGTCTTTCATCTGGGATCAGTTCTGTAAGCCTCTGATCTTAGTTCTTATCAAGATTTTTTTCTGAAGTACTTTTTTTTTTATGTTTAAACACTTTAAGCAGATGATCCCAACTATTTCTGTCCATTTAACCAGGTTTGCAGTGGCTTTCACAGTGGAAATGAAGGAGCTGGCAGCAGCAGAGTGGGTATGTTCATGTGATGGTGTATTAGCAACTCTGCATCCTCCTAAAATGTTTTCTATAAAATGCTGGAGAATTGCAATAATCTTCATTGTTCCTAGTCCTGCTTTTCCTTTCAGAGAAAGCATTTCATGTTTATGTACTTCAGCAGGTCAAAGAGCTCTGGCATTAAAAGCTGTTTGCTATTAGAAGAGTGTGTAGAACAGTTTAGGAAGTGCTTCTCTGTAACATTTAAAACAAATCATTTGTTGTTATCAAGTCTCTCCTGATGCCAATTTGTTTCTTTTTGCATCATTTACTAAATTTTATCTTGACAAAATTCCTCTAGACAGCATTAGTTATAATAAAGAATTTGGAAGTGTAATTTGAAAAGATACTTTGTTTTGTCAGCACTGGAGATAGAATGAACTTCTGCAGAGGTAAATTCAATTTGCTGTGCTGAGCATGAGGAGGTGCCACGAGCACCAGATCCAGGGAGGAGCTTGCAGGAACCATTTGGGATAAAAGCAGCAAGGCAGGACCTCCCCCTTGCAGTGGGGTGGTGGCTCCTCTCCTCTCCTCTCACCTCACCTCACCTCCAGAAACATCAGCTGAGGCTGAGCAATAAATGCAAGAAGTTGAAAGTGGTTGGTATTTCTTCAGTTTAATTTATCTCATAATGCAATCAATTAATGTGCTCTTGCCTGAGAAATAATCACAGGGAGTGGAGCTTGTGCAACACAGCAGTACAATGCACAATGCTTATTGCAGTGTTAATTGATTTTTAAAATCTATTTGCATTAAAAGGGTACACGAGCAGACGTGGGATTTGATATTTTATTTTACAAATCAATTTGATTTTAATAGTTATTAGAATGAACTTCATGATGGGTAAGTGTGAAAGGGCACAGCTTCTGTCCGAGATCTTAAGCAAGAAAAGAACAGAAGGGCAGAGTGTAAGGAGAAGAAACAAAACTGAACTTTGAAATCATTTCAAAATCAGCACCTCAAATGCATTTAAGTACCAGACTTTGATTTTCCCTAAACACTTGTGTGCTCTGGGCCTGTGAGACTAATTCAGTGTTTTGGAGGTCTGTGGCAGGCAGGGAATTGGAGGCAAATCTGTCAAAACTGATCTCCCTCCTGCTGACCTATGCCTCAAATGCTGAGGTTTGAGTTCCTGTTCTGCTCTTCGTGGAAAGGCTGAGAGCAAATGCCACAAATGTGCTTTCAAGCAATGAAGAGCATGAACTCATCCCTCCATATACAGGCTGTGGGAAATTACTAACTATTAGTAACTTATACTAACTATTATTAACTAATACTAACACTGCTATGAACTGCCTTATTCCTCTGGTGTTGGCTTTCTTAGTTGAGATAGTCAGTTAAGAATTTAAATTACAAACATGTAAGCAGTTGCACTGCACTCAAAGGCTGTATCTCCCTACAAATTCTTTTCTATTACCCTTAATTATGAAGTATGTAATCCAGCATTTGGAATTATCTGTATTCCAAGTGAGTGTAAAATACTGTAAAAGATTTTGTGCTTATGGTCAGTGTTTTATTTCAGTAGCATAAAACTGGTGCAGAAGAATTACCTAAGCCAGTTTTATTAGCATTCAATTTCATTTTTCATTCTCCTCAAGCCCATTTAAAATAAAGAGCATCAGAGAAAATTGATCTATAAAGTGTGAATACATCTCTGTGCCCTGTCCCACAATATTCCTGCTATTTTCTCCTTGATGCTCCAAGCCCTGCCAGGATTATATTTACTCCCCGGGGGCCAGCAGGGCATGAAAGAAGATGCTTAAGTGAAACTTCTTTTTGAAATTGGGTGGTTTTAGGGAGCAGAGTGGGAGGCAGGGCAGGTGGGGCAGGGCTGGGCTCTGCTGCCCCTCCCTGCTTTTCCCACTGGATTTTCACTGCTCTGCTCAGTCTCAGCTCTCCCACTTGTACTGCAAAGGGAAATTCTGAGGTTGCCTCCAGCTCCCAGTGCTGTCCCTGCTGTTTACACAGGTTTTTTATCGTTGGCAGATCCTTTATCATTCAAAATGTTGGTCAGAGAAGGTCCAGTGTTAAGTAATAAAAGAGTGCAGTGATGTAATAAACTATTTTTATTATTTTTAAACACTTTTAAACAAAAGCTCGTGTAAGTTCTGAAAGATGAAGTCCCTGGAATATCCTCAGGCTTCCACTGTGGCACGGAGTTGTTTCCCCCCCACTTCATTCCCACGTGGATTTGCTGCTTTTTTGTGTAGTTTTTGTGACGTTGTTCACTCTGATTCTCAGAAACCACCTCCTCCCCATCTGTGAGCTGCCTGGAGATGGCTTTTTAAGTGACCTTTTTTCCTTCAGTTCTTTTCCCAGTTCATTTTTAGTAACTGCAGTGCCTGGGCAGGGGACTGAGGGGCAGCCACAGGAGCAACAGGGAAAGCCAAAATCTCTGCAATTTAAAAATTCCTTCTGTGGTTTCCTATTTTCTGAGCTGACTGGATCAAGAATTGGTGGCTTAGAAGTTTGTTTCTAAATTAATTCTCTTTTCATTAAAGAAAAACATATTCCACAAATCCACAGTTGGAGTTATAAAAAGATATTGAAATAGGAAATTGCTTCTTTAATCACCTAAATTAAATAACTAGCAGAGTAGCACTTCAGAAGTGATTTTGGAAGTGTAGTAATTACCTCTTTTACTACAGCTGTTTTAAAATAATTTATTTTGCAATTTTTATTTGTGAATGTTCTGCAATAACTACCAGGCACCACTTTTCCTGTACAGGCAGCTCTATATATTTGCCAGCAGTTTCTGAAACTGATATGTTTATAAATTTTATTAGGGATAAACTGGATTTTCAAAGCAGTCTTTTAAGACCAACAGATTTTTTTGGGAACTAGAAATGATTTTCAGCTAGGTAGTTGAAAATTGTTTTATTCCAGGAAAATAGGATAATAGTCATAAGAAAGGATAGAGAGACAAACTAAAGAATACATTTGTACTAATGTGGTAATTGTGTTAATTGCAAAATTGATTCACTGATACTGTAAATGGTCATAGTAAATGTAAATTATGTTACTGACTGTTGGCCTCTGGTGTTACTTAATGTATCTTTCTGATAGCTTGTTTTGATTTTTAATAGTTAAAGGAAAATCACACCGACACATATTTCCTTACTCTTTAGTTGTGGGGTTTGTTTAAGATTGAACAGCTATTTTAATGTTGAACTGTGAAAGTTATTTTTCTTCTCCTTCTCTTTAAAGCCAGATGCTAGGAAGAAAATATATGTCCAGACTCAAGGTGAGAGCTCTGAAATACTCATTAAGACATTCAATTTCTTTGATTCATGTCTTTGGTACCTGTTTGTGTATCTGCCTTCTTTGCCCCTGACATATTTTGCTGGAATGGGCTGGGGTTTGCTCTGCTGGAGTTGGGCTTTTTGCCACTGACATTAATTGAGGCAATATTTCAGAGTATTTCAGAGTATTCAGGCAGCTTGGCCAAACTGTTCCCCCGTTTGGTGCTTTTATAGAAGTTTTCCCTTTATAGAAGGTGTCAGGCAGCACTGAAGGCAGCCCCACTAAGAGATCAAAGGCTACAGAGCTTTTGATGCTGAATAATTCTTTTCTGAAACTCCAGATTCCTTTCAATGCTGTAAGTTGAATTTCCACCCTAAGGACAGCCAACAAGTGCCTCACCCCAGGTACATCACCCAGGGAGTAGTCCAGGGAGCACAACTCATGTTTTAGGTGTGATGACCTAATTTCCTAATTTTGTTCATTTAAAAATAGCTGTCTATGGATTCCAAAGCTCATTCCATTTTGTGTATCTCACTTTCAAAGAAAATAACATTCTTTTCCAAACTTTGCTGTTGAAATAACTCATTGTGAAGTCTGTTTAGCCCATATTTAGTCTACATTTAAGCCTTTTGTGAGGTAATAGCTAACTAAGAGATTCAATAAATTAATAAAATAGCTTCATTATTAAAATAATTAATCTTTAACATAAGGCAAAACAAATATATTAATATTCAGGATAGATTAATGTTTAATTTGTATATAAATTTAATTTACTTCCTTTTATGTTAAGGGCCCAAGGTCCCAACTGCCCTGCATCTGTTTTGGAATGATGTTCTCCCTCAGATAACATTTACCTCATGTGGAGTTTTAAAAGGCCAGATTTAGCAGGGTTGTGTTGCTAAAGAAGTTCCAACTCTGGGTGATTGTAGGAAGTTTTCCATGGAGTTTCCATGTGCTGTGTGTGGAAGGGCTGCACAGGGAACCTGCCACTGCTGGGGTGGGAGCTGAGTGTGCTTGGCACAAATCTGCTCTCCTGGGCTTCATAAAAGCCTTCCAGAGCCACAGCTCAGCCACCCAGGGGACACTAAACATGGGATGCTCTCTTTTCAACACAGGAGTCAAGACTA
Source organism: Vireo altiloquus (assembly GCA_013396875.1). NCBI lineage: Eukaryota > Metazoa > Chordata > Aves > Passeriformes > Vireonidae > Vireo > Vireo altiloquus. The sequence continues at coordinate 475,535 of VZRF01015761.1, forward strand.
CTCCCAGTGAAACGTTTGACTGGTACAGATTTCTGCAAAATGCAGGTAAAATTCTGTTTTTTCCTGGTGTTCACTGTGTTGATTCCTAACAGGTGTCAAGGATGAAAGAAACTTAGATTCAGAGTTTTAATTGGGTAATAAAATGTCTTAATTATATGAAAAATGGCAGAATATCAATCAGATTAGCCTGGTTCATAAGTACCCAGAGTGTCTCCAAATTTCTGGTGTGGCTGGGGCTGAACTGCACCAGAAATGGTTGGAACTTGTGGGTCTGCTATTTAGGTTAATTAATTTAGACCACAGCAACAATTCCTGAGCACTCTGCTTTATTGTAGCGCAAACTGGAGCTGCCTTCATCAGTGGGGAACTGCTGAGGAGGAGAAATATGTGCTGATATTTTATTATTTGGTCTTGAGCTAGAGCCTGTCTCTGTTGTCACCAAAGCAGGTGAGGCAGGTGACCTAATTCCGAGTCACCTGATCCTGGCAATGCTTTAATCGCTTCATTTTCCCCCAAAAGAATGATTAATAGGCATTTTACCCTGGTAAAAATGTTTCAATATAATATTCATCAGCCTGATCTCTGATAGTACAGCTGTTCCCTCTGTTACAAATGGATCCTCACCAGTCAATGGCATTATCACATCAGGAAATGTGTGCCATTAGTCAAAGCCAGTGTCAATTTTAAATTGAGCATTGTGAGGTTATTTTGTTCTCAGTAAATCACAGCACACAAGCACACTGCCACTAAGATTAATAATTTTCTGAAGTGAAATGATTTGTCACTTGCTAGCACAGCCTTAGTGTTGATTTGATCTCTTGTCCAACCATTTTGTGATTAAATGAGCAGTCAACAGATTGAGGAGGGGGAAGCTCCCCCTAAAGTGAATTTCTAATCTATTAGAGGCAGTTTTTTGCCTAATGTGTACTAATGCAGAAGTGCAAAATAATTCATAATGTACACGAAAAGCAAACTAAAATGTGACTCTAACATCTGTGCCTTATTAAATAATAACTTGAAAACTGGCATCAGATTATTCAGTATTGTTTTTATGACTGTTTCATCTCATTTATCTTCTCTGCCTTGTGCCTGTGTCCATCTCTGGTGGCAGCCTGCAATTTCCACTGTTTTTAATATTGCACACGGAGTGAGGCTTTTTGGCTGTACCTTTGTGCTTCCCAGGGACTAATTAGGAGTTCCTGCAGAATTGCTTCTCTGGGCATTTGCTGTTTCAAAGTGTTTAAAATTCTGCTAAACTTGGAGCAAGCAGTAGAAAACTATCAAAAGCAGGAGGCAGTTTTGCTCAGAAAGGGTGTGATTTTGGCAGTGTGGGCTTGCACAATGCAGTGCACTTGAAAAGATGCTGAGCTTTAATGCAGATAAAGCTGTCCAGACTCCTTCAGCTCACAGCATTCCTGGTCTTTTTTTCCCAAGATTTTTCATGAAGTTCTGTTCCGTGTCTGAAGGCATTTAATGATTTTTTGGGGGAAGTATTTCTCCAGATAACCCTTGCCTGTATCTTCAGCAGTAGCCTTGAACATTTGTCAAATTCAAGATTCCCAGGACAGAATGGAAGGAAGCAGCACATGCCCTGCAGTGCAGGTCTTCATGCATTTGAGGCATCACTGTTAAGCACCCTTGGTGCTCAGGGTCTCAAATTATTCTGTAAAATTAAATAGGCTCTTCATAATACTTCAGACTTTTTTTTCCACAGAAGAGACTTCTTATGAATATTCTTTGTACTGATTTTTTTTTTCTAGTCAGAGGAAACATTTGCTGGTGTTAAATATGATACCAATGCATAAACAGCCTCTTTAAATCAGTGTAATGGCTTCAAAAATAATTTCATGGTAGCTTTACATGAGTGGCAGAATGCATCAAATGCATTTTATGGTGGGAGACTTCCAGCCCCCAGATTTGAATGGTACTAAACCAAACTCAAAGGAATCCCAGCTTCTTGTACACTCCATTTGATAGTTTGGGTGCTAATATAAATAGCAATTGCCTAACACAAAATGAAGCAGTGCTGTGAAAGGTTTTTGTTGTTGTTGTTGCTGGTGCAGTACAGTCTCAGTACAAAAATCATGGAATTGGTATTTTTTCCTAGTGTCAGCTGCAGATTTGAGTTGCAGAGGTGATGGTGTGGTGCCATTGCTGTTTCCTAGCTGCAGTATTCCCAGGGGCTGGCTATGACATTTACTGGCTAAATCTAAAAAATCCCAAACAAACAAAAAGGGCTTTTAAAGTTAATTTTCATTCTCGTTAACAGTCAGCTTCACAGTTTGTGTTCTGTGGTTGAGAGACTGTGAGCAGCAGCAGTCACACCCAGCACTGAACCGAGTTTGGATTTCAGCACAGACTCAAGAACACAACATTTTCAGCCTGTTTGGTACCTCAGCCTATTTAAGGAAGTTTTGCTGCCTGTGTCAGTCTGGAGATCAGATTAGATGATCAAAATGTTTTTCCCTGACCTTACATTGCAGGGATCTACACGCAGCACAATCAGTTTGGTTGGCAATTTTAGAAGTCCTATCTATAGACGTGAGAGAGTCGATGGAAGTTCAGGCTTTTGCTGTGAATTGAGTGACAGAAAATGACAGAGCAGTTTAAGGAGCTGAGAAACTTGAGGCTCATCTTCTCATGGAGCTCAAGGCTGGGGCAGAGCTGCTTCAGATCACAGACAGGCTTGATGTCATCATTCCATGATGAAAAGCTCCTTTTGATTTCAGTGGAATGGGGCTGAAGCTTGTGAGATCCAGACCCTAATGAGCACCAGGGCATCTTGTGATTAGGAGATGCAGATAACTAACAAAGTCTGCACTGATAAACTGAGGAATCTGTTTAGCCAACAGATAGGACTTAAAGCTGCTTTCACGGGAGGTGGTGTGGAACCTTAGGGTCACATGCTCATTGCAACAGCAAATAAAATATGCAATGTGCTTTTGGAGTTTGATTTTTCTACTCTGGTGTAATTTCCGCTTCGTGGCATGGCTGTTTTCCGAGCTTGAGAAGTTTACAAAACCTGTCATGACACAGCCAGGGTTTTACAGAGGCATTAGATTTTCCTAAAGCTATGCTGGAAAGAAAGATCCACGCAAGAAAAACAAAGCACTAAAAGTTTGTGCACTTATACAGCTGCCCACAGTAAAAATTGTATGATAGCAGCAATAAACTGTGCTCCCAGACTGATCTGCAACCACAGAGCTTTTTTGTTGTCTGATCTGTTAGAAGTAATGAGAAACAGGGGAAAAGAAGAATTGATTGAGAATTTTGCAGTCTAATTTTTCTGGATTAGTAACCTGTCCCTGGAAGTTTACAGGTTCATTTAACTTCTCTGTCTTCACAAACATATCAGCAACCCCAGCAATTCTTCACTGTTGGATGTGAACAGCACTGCAAACACTTTGGGTAAAGTTGTTGCCTGCACTTGTAAGAAACGAACCTCTTTGTAAAGTGAAATGGCACAGTAAGGAGTGCTGGAGACCTACAGGTGGTGAGGGACAGTGCTGAAATAAGGACTGGTTGGGCTCATTGCTGTCAAACCTCTGTGGCCTTGGGGAGTTCAGCTCCATGCAGAGCCAGGTGAGGCCAGAGCAGGTGGAGGTGCTGCCCCAGGACCTCCAGCAGGCTGGGACTTGGCAGAGACACAAACCCAAACCCAAGGTGTCAAGAGACCACAGGAGCTGATGGATGATGTTTCTTCAGTGTGTAGGGAGAGAAACTTAAGAAAAGCTATGAATTGAGAGATTTAGGGTATCAAAGATTTGTGCCAGAGCTGGACAAATCTATCTGCGTTCCATACTCGAGAAAATAAAATCACTGTTTTAGAGGTTGAAATGTCAGCAATAAACCTATGGATTTCCTTTTCTAGGAGAGCAGTCAATACTTCCAGGTGTTCAGGAGATGGATAAATGAAATATTTTCAAGAGGAATAAAAGACCTGCTGTGGTTCAAAGAAAATAAAGTTATTTCCCCTCACCATCTCATCATGGCTGAGATTTTGTTTCTGAACAAAACCAAAAATGGATGAATAAGCCCAAATAATGTGGATTTGGTGTTGTTCTCTAAAGGTCTGTAGAGCACAACAGTGGACTTGAAATCAGGAGTTGGAAAATTAATTTTTAAATCTTATCCTTTACCTCTCAGCAAGCTAATGCTTGGTATTACTCATTCACTTCAAGGCCTGCAGCTTTCAGTAAGATTAAAGATTTGCAGTAATACATTTATTTTTATTGTGCATCTATGACTGCTGCATTTTTTTTTCTTGATAGTACCTAGAGGGATGGAGTTAAATGAATCTACACTTTCAAAATCTCTTTAGATAACACTTGTACTTATTCCTGCCTTTCTTAGAAAAACAATGTCCTTACTGAAGCTTCAGAAATTATTTAGGCTTTTGTGATTGCTGTTTGTGTTCATGTTTTGCTGTGATGGGAGGTGTTTATAATGGCCCAAAGCGTCCCAGTGTGGAATAATCCTGGAACAGGAACAAGCAATACGGCACAAGGAAATGGCCTCGAGTTGTGCCAGGGGAGGATTCCATTGGAGATCAGGAAAAATTCCTTCACCAAAAGAGGTGTCAAGCACTCCTCAGCTGCCCAGGGGTGCTGTGAAGTCCCTGGGGAGATTTAAGGCCTGGTGGCCTTGGTGGTGCTGGGTTTATGGTTGGGTTTGGTGAACTTAGAGGGCTTTTCCTCCCTGAATGATCCTGTGCTAACAGGAGGTGTTGATGTGATGAGCAGTTGCGTTATGAAAAGTCCCTCCTGTTTTCCACTTGTTATGGTCTCGTTCTGCCTTGCATCTGAAGACCTCAGAGCAGTTTACCCAAAGTTAAACCCTGTGCCAGTGCTTCGTGTCGAGCAGTTACTGAACCCAGGGGAGTCTGGGTGGATAAGCCAAGGTCTGACAACTTTCTCTGGGCTGTGCCTCAGAATCAGCCAGCAGGAGAGCACAAACCCTGAGCATTAATGACATTTCATCCAGCCAGGACGTTCTGTGCCAGGTTCCAGTGCCACCAGCACACCCCTGGCACAGCAGTTGGGTGTCCTGACCGTGCAATTCCACTCTGAAATTTCAGTTTTTTAGAGCACAACAGCAGCTCTGCTCCTCACTGAGCAGGACATGCGTGGCTGTGGGAGTTTGCACATCAGCCCTGAGCTCTGCCAGGGCTCCCCTGCAGCAGTTTGTGACCATCCCCTGCTCCTGGTGCCACCTGGGACAGCAGAGGAGAGCAGTGACACTGCACACTCCATCCCTGCTCTTGCCTTGAGCTCCCACATCCTGCTGTGAGCAGAGTGCTGCTGTCTGTTCTGGGTACAGCCAAAGGAACAGAGCACAGCCAAATCCTGACAGCACTTGTTTAGAGCAGCATCTCTGACTGACTTGAGACAATTATTTATGACACTGACAGAGATGTTATTACAGTGGCAGGGCTTTACTTGCATTTAGTGTAGAGTGATTCTTGAAGGATGGCTGGAAAATGGGTACCATGCGGCCTTTTTTTTTTCTTTTTTTTTTTTTTAATTGCCAAGGTTTCTGTGCAAATCTTTCCATTTTGTGTTTCTTTGTGAAGCAAGCAGGAAGATACATGAGGGAAGAGATAATGAAGCACAGTGTGCTGTTGGAAATCTTTGCTTTTGTATCACTAACAGAAATGGGGAGAGGGCGACTCGAGCATTTTTTTGTTATTTGGGTGTTTTTCTGTCATTCAAACAAGACAGTGGCACAGGGAATGTAACTAAGAGGGAAAATCACTTGATTGTGCCCTCTTGATGTCTTTCATTTCAGGATCACACAAGGTGGTAGGATCATTACATCTGCAAGAGGCAGGATGGTAGCAAAAATTCCCATACTGAAAGTCTTGTTTAAGCTGAGGAAAAAATGTTTTCTTTCAAAGGGCATTTGGAGACAGCTGATGGCTGTGGCTGGGCAAGGCAGCTTTTGCACTAATCTCTTCATATCTCAGCCTTCAGAGAGGACAGAGCATGGTGGAAGGATTGCTGCCATGCACACAGGGCTGGTCCTGGGCTGGGTGTTCCCAGCAGGGCTGGAGATGCAGCAGGTGGGAAATGAGAGCAATGCAGGTGGGAAATGAGCAATGCAAGTGGGAAATGAGCAATGCAGGTGGGAAATGAGAGCTGCAGGTAGGAAATGAGCAATGCAGGTGGGAAATGAGAGCAATGCAGGTGGGAAATGAGAGCAATGCAGGTGGGAAATGAGAGCAATGCAGGTGGGAAATGAGCAATGCAGGTGGGAAATGAGAGGTACAGGTGGGAAATGAGCAATGCAGGTGGGAAATGAGCAATGCAGGTGGGAAATGAGCAATGCAGGTGGGAAATGAGCGCTACAGGTGGGAAATGAGAGCAATGCAGGTGGGAAATGAGAGGTACAGGTGGGAAATGAGAGCAATGCAGGTGGGAAATGAGAGGTACAGGTGGGAAGTGAGCAATGCAGGTGGGAAATGAGTGCAATACAGGTGGGAAATGAGAGCAATACAGGTGGGAAATGAGCAATACAGGTGGGAAATGAGCAATACAGGTGGGAAATGAGCAATGCAGGTGGGAAATGAGAGCAATACAGGTGGGAAATGAGAGCAATACAGGTGGGAAATAAGAGCAATACAGGTGGGAAATGAACGCTAAAGGTGGGAAATGAGGGCTGCAGGCAGCTCTGTGTGCGAATTCTGGCACCTTCAGTGGATGGGCAGGAAGTGAACAAGGCACACCAGGGCTGCTGGAGTTTGATCTCAAGTAGGCAGAGAAAGATAAACTCCCAGCACTATCAACAGTGGCAGTGCAATCTTACAGGAATGGTTTCCGTGCCTCTAGGTGGATTGAGTGGGGGCAGGCTGCCTGTAGAAGTGAATTGGGTGGTGACTGAGATCTACAGGAGACAATGAAATGAAACTGCAGCAGATTCTTACTTCATTACGCTGATGGCAAAGGCAAATCCTTTTGGAATAGCCCTTTATGACAAGTTTTAGAAAGGCCATGTGGAATCCAGCCCCCTGTCCCTGTAGCTGCTGCTTCAGAGAAAAGTACACGAAACATCCTGATGGACAAGCAGGGCTTTGTAAATTGTGAGGGGAGAGTCTGCTGGGAGAGATGTGAATGTCTTTTCAAAGTGAGAGGTCAATTGAGTGAGCTACTTTCATTAATAAATATTATTTTTAGGTCATTTTAGTGGTGAAACAATTGGACTGTAATTGATGAGATTCTTGGGAAAAGTACCTTTGAATGGCACAGGAACTGAATGGAAAAGTCTGAATGCCTGTGGGAGTAGTTTCCCCTTTCTCTTTTGGGTTCTGGTGCTCATACAGGGAGCAGAATGGCACTCAGGACTGCACAGAACTGGTCTGTTAGGGCTTTAAACCCCTATCTAATAAAATGAAAATACTGCAAGCTATAAGATAGAAACAAAAAGCTGGTAAGACATAAAAAAGAGCAATTTTTTCAAGAGTGCAGTCATTCTACAGTCTCCATGTGGGAATGGGCAAACCTGGTTTCTCACCCCTGTGTGACTGAGCTTCCAGCACTAACTCCAAGTTTTGTTTCTAAATAGCCAGAGCTCAGCATCAGTGAGTGGAGCCCATAATTTAAAATGGGTATTTGTGCCTTATGGATAGCTACAGGGCACTCTGAATCCTGGTAGCACTTTCTAGTAGTTTGTTTTGTGTGAGTTTGTCATAAACTGAAACCACTGCTGCATGTCTAAGAGCAGACACTGTTAATGGCCACTGCACCACAAGAATGGCTTTTCCAATCCAAATGTTTGTGTATTATAAACTGCAAATTATTTCTTGGTCCAGTGATCAGTAAAATGTTATTTACCATGTCTGCCGCAGCCACTTCTGACAACTCAAGTTGTTTTAAGTTGAATGAAGCAGACTCAGTAATGAACCCTGTGACAGGGAGAATTTAAATGCTCCTGAAGTGGATTTTAATTTTAAAAGCTGATTTGTGACCGTGCAAAGGGAGCCTTGGTGTGGGAGCCACGATGTCCCTGATGTCCCCCAGGCAGAGCTGCCTGGTGTGTGTCACTCCCCTCCAGAAGGGGCTGAACTGGAGGACACCAAACTGATTTGTCCAGTGCAGAAAATCAAATATAAACACTTCAAGCCCTCTAGTGTTTATTAAATCACGTTGTTATTTGTGTTCATTCAGCAGTTTTGACTTGTGTTGTTTTATCCTAAACACGTTTTAGCAAAGTTCATCACCTGGTGACCCTGAATTCACTGTCCTGCCACAGACCCAATGGAAACTGCAGAATCCTGCATCAGATCTTCCTTTCCTAATAAAACCTACACAATTACTTTTATGAGTTGTTGCAGTGTATCTGCAAGAGATTTTCCATGTAAAAAGCTCCCATGTTGAGGTTTTTTCCCCCAAGTTATTTTTCATCCATGTTGTAGCAGTAAGTGTAAAATAAATGCTTTGCAATAATTTAATTTCTAGTTAACCATCCTGTAGCAGTGCTGGCATCCAGGGATTGGGAACTGTGGGGCATTTCCTGATAAAGTGTCAGCTCAAGAGCTCTGAGACTCACACTGATTAACCAAACCTCACCTCTGGAAATGGGTAGTGAGTTATTATATGGATGCAAAGTTGTTCTTTTTAGGGGTAAAAACATTGAGAACCATTGAGAGTTGTTCAGCTGCCAGGGCACTCAGAGCTGGCTTCTGCTGTCCAAGAATGCCACCAGATTTTCCTCCGAGTCCTGCACATTCCCTGCCTCTGGAAATAAACTCTTGTGCCCTATAAAATGATGTCAGTCCTCGACCTGAGGATTGATGCAAGAGCAAGAAACAGAGGGAATAATGATCATTTTTCATAATCCACCTTTTTACTGCTTTTACCACTGTGTGTGCTCATTCATGGAACAATTTGGAGTGTTCAGCTTTTTCGTATGCATTAATTATTTTTACAATTATTTGTTACAGACATCCCTACAGACACAGACAGTTTACATCTGTTTCTCTTGGTATGTGGCCTTCGACAAGTCAAAGACCCTCTGTATTTAGTAGAAGTTTTCTCAGGTAAGTAGTGGCTATTTGAACATTCTTGTTTTGTCACTCAATGCATTTCATTAATGTTTATAAGTTGGGCATGAGCTGTTTTATTCGTTGCAGGAAACATCTTCCTATATTTACATTTGAAAAAAAGAAATTCTTATGTAAGCATTGATCTGTTCAACACATTATTTCTGTGCCGTGTCTTTTCCATCCTGCTGGGAATAACAGAGCATTCAAATCAAAGCAATACTTGATGGTTTTCCTTGCTGAGAAAACTGTTTTGCTGTTACATGCAATATTGATGGAAGACAAAAGAAAAGATCACCTCCTTCAAAATCACTTTCTTATCTTGCTGTCCCATGGCTGTTACATTGATTTGCATGTGTGCTAATTAATGCCATTGAAGTTGCAAACAAATTTTACCACCCATTGTTCTGGCTCAGTGCTCAGACTGGGCTGAAGTTTCCTCATAGTCACAAAAGGGAATATTTTGTCAGGTTCTGTTTGTGTCTGTAAAAGGTACAAATATTCCGAGCTGGAAATTCAGCCTGCACTGTTCAACTTACTTTTATAACCCTTTAGACCTGGTGATGCTGAGTAACAAATGCAGTTTGCAGTGAGCTGCATTGTTATATTCTGCTATTCACAGAGCAGCAGATTTCTCTTGTGCATGTAACTGAGTGATCACTGTAATGGCTGCAGTTACTGCCACACGTTCCTTTACATGGGAAAAGAGTCAAGTAAATTTGGCTTAGTGGCCAGAGTCACTGCATTATACAGAGCATTGTTCTCTGGAGTGATTCAAAATTAATATCTGAGCTTAGTTAAATAACCCTTGAGTCATAAGAGATTGCTCGACACAGAAAGGCTAAGTGCTAACTTTCAGATATGCTAATATTTGAATTCTGAGGAGCAATGTGAGGGCTGAATCTGGTGCACATTCAGTCTTTTAAGCAGCAATACAATATTTGTCTAATTCTTCTTTAATCATGGAGCTATTTAACTTGATTTAAAAAATTAATAATTTTGATTAAATAAAAAGTCGTTCCTCTTCTGTTTCAGATTGGCACAGAAAGGAGCCCAGTGTCCACCTGGGCATTATTGGACCTGCAGTAAGTTGCTGTTGTAATTTTTATTTCTAAATACTTCCAGTTACCTGCATCTGAGATACCACAGACCTATTCCAAACTGCAGCTAGCTCAGAGGATTTCTGTTACAGAGATGAGAAGGTGCAGACCTAGCAGTTGTGAAGGCTGTTCCCAGCAGGTCTGAGCTGTGGAAGTGATTCCAGTGCCCAGAGTTCCAAAGAGTTGTGCTGTCAATAGAAGGCTCCTGCCCTGCACAGGGAAGGAGCTCAGGGCTTTTCCAGGAGCAGACACACTGAGGCAGCCCAGCTCTGCTCCCTTACTGCTTCACTCCATTGCAGAAAGAACTTCTGAGGAGAAAATCTATCAAAATACTTGGATTCTACTCTTGGCCATCGTTGTTACACCTGTGGGATTCTAGACACTCACAAACTCCTAAAAACATGTACTTTTGCAAATAAAATATTAGCAGTGCCTATTTCGACGTGAATAACTTAGAAATGAGCCTATCAAATATTTTGAAAGGCAGCGGTTGCCATCTAGAAGAATCTTTTTCCACAGGCATTGCTAATGAGGGTTTTTAATGCTGTGAGGTGATTCAGATGCTCGTTATCCCTGCTCTTACATCTCCTGTTCACGTGGAGCTCTGGGTGTTTGTTCCCTTCTGTCTGGAGTCTGGGTTCATGCACGATTAACAGCTGTCAGCAGGTGCAAAACGATGCTCAGGTTCTGTCTGACACCTGCAGCAAGGACAGAGCTTGAGCTGACAGACAAAACCAGGCAAGTTCCATGTACATTTAGAATCTCAGTGCACTAAAGCCTGGGATATAAACTGAGGGTTTTTTATGTGTCCACATTTCAGAATAATCTTAAAGTTGGTACCTCTGTCCTGATTCTTCTGTGTAACTTAGTGCTGAAGTTACAGAGCTCATTGCAGGCTTTTGAGAAAGAAATCTGTGTTCTCCATGTAGTTCCTGCAGCAGAGGGCTTGGGAAGGCAAGCCTTGGTTTAACCCATGGAGAAGGTCTGAGCAGACAGCTGTGTCATGTGAAACAAACTCTCCCTGCTGCTTGAAGGGGACTAAAAGCCTCCCTGTTTGATGTGGGTGATGTGTTCCCTCTGTATCCCTCTCAGCTCTGAGTCATCTCCACAGGAGCCTGAAAACTCGCAGGCAATTTGCTTTGCAAACAAACACACTCTCAATAGGCAAATAAGAACAATTTCTCTATTTTCAAAGTTTTATTCTTTGCAGATTTTGGGAGGTAGGATTTTATTGTTAAAAGCTGTTTTTACGCTTTTTATTTTATCTGGGTTTTTTTTCCAGGCTAATACACAAAATGATTTGGAAGTGAACTGGTGTGGAAGGCAGATCTAGAGCAGGTGTAATGAAGCTGTGCTTTGGAATCAAAAGATGCACTTGTTGCCTCCAGTGAGGATTTTAAACATTTTAGTCGTCTTTTTAAATTTGCTTCACTTTTTCATGAGCTGATGTCTTTACAGACCAGAAATAACCCTGTGGCAGTGCAGAGGCTGGATCAAGGGCTGAACCTCCTTAAAACATTTTAGAGCATATTTCTCTCACAGAACTAAAATATTGCTAAAGGAAAAAAATACATCTCAGTTCTATTGGTGCTATTTAGCTGTACTTTTCTTATTCATGTTGCTTCTCAAACCACAAAAATCTTAAGAAAATCAGTGCCACCACCTATGAAGCATGTAATTTTTATTGTGAATATTAAAAGCCCATACAGTCAGATTATATTAATTAAGAAGAGAAAGAACAAAGGCCCACACTCTATTTTCTGCTTTACTTCCATAAGATGATATATTTGCTGCCATAAGTTTATATATTATTCCCTGCATTTTCTGTGTGCAGGATTGTCTCCAATGGTGCAATCGAGGTAATGCTGCAGGATTGGGGCCTGTCTTATGTAAAATTTTCAGCATTTGTCTCCACTTCTTCCAGTTTTCCTTTTGTTCATTTCTATAACGAAATTTGGAACAGCAGCTAATTTTCAGCAGCTCCACATTCCAAGAATAGGAGCTTATGAAACTTTAGAAAAAGTTAAGGCCACAAAACTTGTGTAGAGCTGCTGGGTAACCTCTCAGAGCTCATTTTGAGTTTTTTTAACCATTTTTGTTGCCAGTACAGAACATTGCTCCATCAGATGAACATTGGTATGAGTAAAGGGGACTCCTTTCACAGTGCTGCCGAAACCTCAGAAACCCCAGAAACTGAGCAAATTCTCCCTCTCCATATTGAGTATCTTTGCAGATTCCTCAAACTCTTCACGTGTAGTACCCTGGTGATATTCTGACAGAATTTTCAATGTACTGAGACCTGTTTTCCCCTACAAAGCCTAGAGTCTCAGCACTCTAAAGAAGATGTTCCTGGACCGTTACTAAAAGTCTGAGTTAATATTTATATGGCAGCATTTTAATTCTGTGTTTTTATAGAAGATTTGCTAGGTTTTGATCATGGCAGGCTCTGTGCTTAACAGGCTCCTTCATCTCTGTGCAGCATTTGATCTGTGACTTCCTGCACCCTCAGACACGTCTTGAATGTTTCTTTTCCTGTCAGCAGAGTAAAACTTCCTTAATGGCACATCTGGACCTGTTTGGGTTGGAAAAGCCATTCTTGTGGTGCAGTGGCCATTAACAGTGTCTGCTCTTAGACATGCAGCAGTGGTTTCAGTTTATGACAAACTCACACAAAACAAACTACTAGAAAGTGCTACCAAAATTCAGAGTGCCCTGTAGCTATCCATAAGGCACAAATACCCATTTTAAATTATGGATTCCCTCACTGATGTTGAGCTCTGGCTATTTAGAAAGGGTGCCCAGGCCCCTTTCCTCATCTCTTGTGACAGGAGCTGTTCAACTCGAGCTGCTTTCCTGTGCTCACTGCTGGAGTGATGAGCCTGCAGCCCTGTGGGGCTGAGCCCAGGGTGGCTGAGATGCTTTGAGGAGTGACAGGAACTGATGAGTGCCTTTGCCTGCTGTGCTGAGGAGTTACAACATCACCTGTGGCAACAAACGCTGCCTGTGCCAGCACATGGAGGCACTTTGGGTGGAAGCAGCATCCTTTTGGGGATGTTTTTGGGTGCCTGTGCTCTGTTCTCAGCCTCCTGCCAGAGTCAGCTGCCTTTGGGAGCACTCACATCCCCCGAGGGCATTCCCAGCTCAGGGAGCAGCTCCTGCTGGCTCCAATTCCTGCTGGGCTGAGGCAGCTGTGGGGCATCACTCCTGCCAGGCACTGCTCTGCCCACCCTGGCAGCAATATTTTAACTGACTTCTCATGCTCAGGCCAGGATTCTTGGAATATTTAGAAGGATACAGCTGGTTCTGTCTGCCAGGCAGATGGCGACTGCTTGGCCTGCCCTGAAGTAGAGGGGATAGGAATTAACATCTCACAAATTTTATGAGTCACAGGCTGGAGTTTTTCTGATCCTTCCAAAGGGATAACACAAAACCTTATCCCTCTGCTCATTAAATCACTTGCAAGAACTCAGTCGATGGAAACAGAGAGTAGTTCCTCGTGAGAGGAACTCGGCATCAAAGTAGGACTTTGGGGAAAAAGCTGAAAATATATTTATATAGAAATAGCAATTGGGATGTTCAGTAGGAAATACCAAAAATACTTTTTTTTTAAACAGTTAAACTTTTATTTTTTGTATTTAGTTGGAATTCATTCCTTAGTGCAAGACTGATTCGCTTGAGTCTTTACATTTATGAAGCTCAGTTTTCATAAAATAATCAATTTAGTGTTCAAAGCATACAACCATAGTTATAAAATAAACCCTGACTTTTTACCAAGAGTTTTCTAAAACGCTTTGTGAGTGTTCTCTTTCTCATAATCTAAAACAAGAACCCAACAACCAAACCAAATATTAATATACATTAAAAAGTCATGTTATTCCCAGTCTTACAGTGCTGCAAGCTATCATGTACCAATCTAATATAGTCAGTCAGCCTTAATAAAAAAAGTTGAGTTCTGTTCTTCATGTCTAGTTAAGGATTTTCAAGTTTTGTTTATTTCTTTTGGTCAAGTTAAATGAAAACAGCAGCCAGAGTTAAGCTTTGTAAATAAACCTACTGGAGTTAATGACCCAGCTTAGCCAACACTTCAATGCCTTCATGTTTTACTGGAGTTTAGAATTTTGTGTTTCAATTTTTTCAAACCACAGTTTCTGTCAGAGCATAGCATCCATGTCACTGTCTCAGTTTCCATCCAGATTCTTCCCGAGGTCACCAAGGCACTTTTTCACTCAGTGCATAAAGGACAATCCCTTGGCACATCAGAGCCCTGCCCCTCACTCACAGCAGCTGTCACCCCAGGCCTTTGAGACAACCACCAAGAACAGACCTGTGGTACCATTTTGAAGCTCAGCATTTCAATATTTTAGTTAAAAAATGTGCAAAGTTTTATTTTTCTTCTCTGGGTGTTTCAAACACAAGCTGCAGGGGTGGTGCTGACCTCTGTGTGTGCTCCTTTCCAGACTGATCCACTTTTCGCAAGTGAAGTTAAGGAGAAAGTTAAAAGGTAAGAAGTTAATGTTGAACCTTCAATCTGCTAAATGAAAGCAGCTGGCTGGCCCTTTTTAAATCATGGATATGCAAATGAGTGTCCATGCACAGCTCTGTGTGACTGACAAACCTGGTTTTTTTTTCAATTATTTGGCATTGAACAGTCTCAGACTAAGTATTCCAAACATTCTAAGTTTTAGAATAACCAGAGTGTTCCTGTTTTGTGTTATATCACATCTGATGTACTCTGATTTATTACTCACAGAATGATGGAATGGTTTGGGTTGGCTGAAGGATCATCCAGTGCCAACCTGCCAGCTGTGGGCAGGGACAGCTCCCAGCCCCATCCAGGCTGGCCCTGGGCACTGCCAGGGATGGAGCAGCCCCAGGGGCTCTGGGCAGCTCCTGCCACTGCCTCACCCCTCTCAGGGCACAACTCCATCCACTCTTTTGGCTCTTCTGTCGTTTCTCCCATGCTGGCTCAGGAGGTCTCCTCTTGCTTTGCAGGGCCCCTGGGGTGCATTTGCTGCAGGAGCTGCCCCAGGAGGAGCTGCAGGCTGCTGTGAGGAGGTGTTTTGCCCTGGTGAACAGCTCCATCTCAGAGGGGATGTCTGCTGCCGTCCTGGAGGTAATTCCAGCTTCGTGCTGAGGTTATTCCTTGAATCTGGAATCACCTTTTACTGCTGGAAATGTCTCATTTGATGTCTACATTTCAAAGCTAGTGGAGACAAAACTAAAATGTTTCTTTTCACAAGTGTTAGCAATTAAGGTTTTCTTCCCTTGAACTTACAGTTGTTTATGTTTTTCCTGTTTATTTTTAAAGGACAGAATGAAATTTTATCAATCCTGCTAAATTAACAATGCAGACCTGAGATGTAGAAATCATTCTGATTTACTGGGGTTGTCACTAGGCTTGATTCAACACCCACTTCGTTATAATGTTGCTAGAATGGACTTCCATTTATTTTCACATCCTTTCAAAAAGCAATCTAAGGACTGTATTTGGTTATTTAATTCTGAAATGATTAATGAATGAATGACATGCTCAGCTGATTTTTTTGCCATCAGTATTGAAAATTAATAACCAGTTTTATTTCATACCTGTCAAAGTAGGGCAGTGCTTAGTATCAAATGCTTTCTCAGAAAAAAATAAGTGTACTTAAAGTGGAAGTTCTTTGGGCAAATGCCTTCCATTATTCCATTTATTTTGGAGGAATGTTGGTTCATTGTGATCTCAGAAGATCACAGAAACTATTACATCATTTGGATTAATGAACCTCCCATGTCTGTTTCTAATTAATGAGTTGCATTCCTACACATCTGAAAGTCCTCATGAGTAAGAACTAAGTGAGCATTATAAGAATTGGGAAGGGCAGATGGTGGTGAGACAGCAAATGTGTATTTCCATCCCAAAATGCCAGTGCTCAGAGGTGGAGGCAGCTGCTCTTCCACAGCAGCAATGCTCTGCTCCAGCATTTAGGGACTGTGGCATTTCCAGAGTCGGTGCTGGGCAGGGTTCGTGTGGCTGGGATGGATGTACAGAGCTCAGGAAAGGGCAAGTTTAGCTCCTGTCACCTCCTCCTCACCAGCTCCATGTTCCCCTCAGGGCTGCTCATAGAACAGCTGACCAAAAATCAGCCTCATTTTTTCCCCCAGAGTGTCAGGGAGTGAGGACAGGAGCGAAGCAAAGCAGAAGGGCTCAGAGGAGACACAGCAGTGCCTGCTCTGGTACAAATCATTGTGCAGCTCAGGACTGATGGGACAATCAGTGTGCATTCCCCTCCAGAGGGTCTGGGAATTGTGTGTCTGCTGCTCACTGGGATTTGTGTGTTTGCTGCTCACCTGTGCAGTGAGATTTGTGTGTCTGTTTCCCGCTCACCTGTGCACTGGGATTTGTGTGTCTGTGTGCTGCTCACCTGTGCACTGGGATTTGTGTCTGTGCTGCTCACCTGTGCACTGGGATTTGTGTCTGTGTGCTGCTCACCTGTGCACTGGGATTTGCTGCCATGCTAACAGAACACCCCACTGTGAACATCTCTCTCAGGAAGTGGCAGTCTAACACGGTGAAGTTCTTTCCTGGGCTGGCCAGCAGCAGCAAGATGCTGAGATCTGGTTAAATAACAACACACAAAACTATGCATAAAAACCTTCTGCTCCTAGGCTGGGGATAGCAGGCTTGAGTCTGGAAATGCAACTCTCATTGTCTTCAAAGTTCAACATTTAACAAGGTCATGAATCTGTAAACAGCATTTTAGAGTGAGATAAATATATAATAGATAAATGAGATAAATGTATAATCACATCTAGTTCAAGCTGCCTGTAGGTATGGGAGAGCTAGGAGCCATCACTAATTACTCTGTCAGATATCTGCTTCTGATATCTCCCAGATTTGACCATAACTGATCTGTTTCTGTTTGGCATTTGAAGAAGAGAAAACAAACATTATAGCAAACATTAAAAATGCATCTCCTCCTCTGAGAGCTCAGGAGTTCTGCACGTTCCTGGGCACGTGGTGGTGGCAAAGGCACTGCTGCAGGAAAGGCTTATGTGTCCCTGCTAAGAACAGGGCTTTGACTCCAGCACCATTTCACTGGAGCACCTTTTCTGTGCTCTCAGGAATATTCCAACTATTGTAAAAATCATTAGACTGTTGTGTTTTTACCAAAAAGAAGCCAATTAAAAAAAAATGTAGAAAAGGAAGTTGGGCAGACTCTAATGTGCTACAAGGCAAAATCCAATCCTGGCCAACATGTGAAGCACAGGCCTAGCAGTTTGGAATAAATGCCATAGCAAATGATAAAAATAAAAAAATAAAGATGAAGGGATGTCGTAAAGCAGTAAAATTGAAGAGCCAACACAAAATGCATAGGCTAGAAGGAAGGAAATGAGGGACAATCCAGAAGACAAAGTAGTAAATAAACCTTGTATTTGCTCCATCAGCCTTGCAGTGCTGGCTGGAGAGGCTCATTGGGTAATGCTCCCACAGCTTCAATTTACACCCTGCATCCTTCTGCAAGAGCAGTAAAACACATCTGCAGTCAAAATAATGGAACAAAACAGATGGCCAGTGGGCTAAAATGTTGTTTTATGCTATTATTCCTGGAACCTAGGTCAGTAAATTATACATATTTTCAACAATGCAAATGATTCTTTTTACTGCTTAAAAATAGACTAAGTATCTAAATTAAATTCGAAGCCACTTCGTGCAGTAATTATTTACAGCCCAGTCCATTTGTTTAAGACCACTGGAATAAAGGCAGCCCTGCATCCCAAGTACTTGGCCATCTGCTGTGTCTTGCAGTAGCTATAATTCATTGGTACCTGTGTGTTCAGGGACCTGAAGATTTCCTTGTGTAGCAGTTACTGCCCTCCAAGCCTGAGACAGAACAAATGTCTTTCCCTTTAGAGTTTGGGAATTGCAGAAAATTAAATATAAACTTGGTGGTAGCCTTCAATCAATCATCCACTCTGTAGCTTTCAAAACCAGAAGTTAGCACCTCAAACCCCATGAATCCTTATAAATTGTTCCTTCCTTTTTTTGATCTGTTCCTCTAGGCAATGGATTTAGGAATTCCAGTGCTGGCAAGGAACATTCCTGGGAATGCAGCAATAGTAAAACACAAGGAAACAGGACTGCTGTTCTCAACCCCCCAGGTGAGAGCCCCACAGATCCTTAGGTTCATTTTCGGCAGGGGTTTGTGTCTGTCTGGACTCTTGGCTCTTGCTCTGGGCAGTTTTGCTCAGATTCTCCTTTTGGGAGCTGTGCTGCTGCTGCCTCCCCTCCCTGTGCAGTTCAGGGAGCTCAGACTAGGTGTCAGCCTTGCTGAACCTTTGTCTGCTCAGAGCCACTTGAGGCACCAGGGCTCGAAGGGTTCCACAGCCAACCCTACAGGAGATGCTCTGGGGGTGTCAGACTTCCCTTCCAGAAATACCTG
This sequence comes from Vireo altiloquus, assembly GCA_013396875.1. Classification (NCBI taxonomy): domain Eukaryota; kingdom Metazoa; phylum Chordata; class Aves; order Passeriformes; family Vireonidae; genus Vireo; species Vireo altiloquus. Next base: position 494,092 of record VZRF01015761.1, read on the forward strand.
ACACAGGAACTCGTGGGAGACAAGCTCACCAAAAGAGAATGAACCTCAAGTTTCAGATGACACATTCTCTCTAATTTCTAGCAGTCTGTGTTAATGTAAAGTATTTTTAGATGCCAGATATTGCTCAGTCAGAGAAATTAATGACTAAAATTAAGTCAAGTGTTAGGATGAAGTCTCAGTGAAGTTAAATAAGAGGGGGGAGAGAGGGAACACTACCCGTATTTAAATGCTGGAAATTTTCATTTCAGCATATTTGCCTGCATTAGGGCTTTGCTGTTACATATTCATGTATGCTGTGGAAGATGACTCTCAGAAAAAGATTCCCTCAGAGTTTTATCAGACTCAAGATTAAAAAACCCTACTAGAATAGACCATTTGATAATTTTGCAAAGTAGAAAACCTATCTTATTTATTTACTTTGTGGAGTGTGTAATTAATGCATCCTATCAGGCTGTGTTTCTGGAAGGTGAATCCTCTTTGGAGGAGTTTTTAATAGAAAAACTCTTCCAATTCAAGTATGGTTCTGTTAGTTTGTGTCTGGAATATTCAACTTTTCCAGTGGTTTCTACAAAACCCAAAGTATTTCTTTGTAACTTCTGTCTATGTATTCCTTGAATAAATGCCTTTAATCTGCAGAGAGATTGGAACTGTGTCCAGGTGCTTGGGAAGGTCTGTCTCTGGCTGGAAGAATCTGGACCACCAAAGATTAGAAAAGGAATTTCCCTTGCTGAATTTTGGATTAGAAAAGGAATTTGCCTTGCTGATTTTGGTGGATCCTGTCCAAAATCCTGCTGATTTTTGTGGAGGTACAGGCTGGACCATGGTTCAGGATTAGAGAGCATTGCTTATTTTCAGTTGTTTCTGACCTGAGGAGGGAAGCTTTGCAGTACCTTAGATATGAGCAGTTGAGCCTGCTGCCTTCTGCAAGCTAAATTAGAGGGATATTAATTAACCATTACGCAATGAGAATGGTTTTAAACTGTGAGTGCTGTTGGCTTCTTTCTTTCATTCTTGCTGGAAGTGAGCTTTTGTGGCTTCCAGGAAAGTAGGAAATGTTGTGTCTAACTGCAGCCATCCTTAACCATTTGCATTTGGCTGGGAACAGCCAAAGCCCTGCCAGTCACTGGAGGCAGCACTCAGATGGAAATAGTTAATCTGACAGGGAAAACCACAGAACGTTTTGTTCCTGACACTCCATCATTTGTGCACATTACTGTGCACACGACTTTTAAATCATGGTTTGATCCTGCTGCTGCTTGAAATTTGCAAGTTTATGGAATATTTGACACTGAGTTAATGGGACCTGAAATAAAAAAAAAGTAAGAGATAAGAATGGGGCAATAAATAATGCAAAACTACATTAAAAGGGGAGACACAAAGAGTTATTCAGCAGGATGGGTTTCAAAATTCTGTGTTCAATGTGTGTAAAAGCTCAGGGAAGGACCTAAATAAAGAGAAGGAGATAAATAAACTTCAAAGCCAGTAAGAGAGGGACCAAGCATGGCCAGAGGTTGATCAGGTGTGGCCTGCCAGCCCCTGGGAGCAGAGGCAGCGTTTGGAGCAGCAGCTCTGCTCTCACACCCAGCGCTTCCCTCTGCCACACACAGTCAGGGCTGCTCCAGCAGGGCTCCAGGCCAGCAACAGCCCAGATTTTGGGCCTTTGACCCTTCTCACAGAGCAGGCAGGGTGGAGTTTGTGGCAGTGCCACACTCCCAGTCCAGGCTCCCAGGAACAGCTCCTGCTGCCTCCAGGTACCTCCATCACTGCTCTGCATTCCCACCTGGCCTCTGCCTTCCCTGGGGTCGCTGCTGTTGTTTAAAATCACCTCCTTCTGTCTGCTGAAGCTGCTTTGAAATGGTTTAATTGCAGACTTGCTTTCATTATATAAATAATATATTAACCATGCATCTTGTTTTCATTACGTGTGAGCTGCAGCTCTCGTTCTAATTGAAGAATTAGTCATTCCTTTTACTCAGTGCACTCATTTTCCAGCTTTATCTCCTGGATACCTGTGTTCCTGTGCCTCTGCAAAATATTATACAGGATTTATTTTAGGTACTAGATAGAGGAGTTGACATTTTGTTTAAGGATGATTGGTCAATTTACCAGGAGAAAACTGTATTGTGGATGTTGCTGTTGAAAAATGCCTGTGTTTGTGGTGGAGTTCTTCCCCTGAAAAGGGCAGATGGAAGAGTGCTTCTGGATGTGAAGGAGATTATTTTCTCCCATTTTTCTGGGTTGTGACTGACTGCTGAGGCTCAGCTTTTACCCTGTGTTTTCCTGCCACCTGTAAGTTCATTACACCCACTCCTGTGTGGCAATAAAGGTTTATTAGGAATATGGATGGCCTGAAGTAGTAAGCTGGCATGAATATATCACCTCCTTCATTTGGGCTGCTGGAGTTCATACCCTTTGACAGCTGAAAGACAGTTGGTGAAAGAGGGGTCAAATTCACAAAAACTGAAGCTTACTGCCCATCTACAACAAAATATGGGAGTGCATAAATATTTGTGCAAATATCACTTGCACAAACACAGCACAACAGCTCCTGGAGCTGGGTTACCTCCCTGTAATTCCTTTGCATATCCCAGGCTTCAGGGAAAGCAGAATGAGATGCTGGATTTCCCAAAGAGCTCAGAGCTCTGAATGCCTGCAGGCTGCAAGGCCAGGCCCTGGACTGAGCACAGACCCACAGCTGAAACGCCAGTCACTTGTAGTTAGGGGAGACACCTGAAAAATGAAGTTACTGCTAGCTAAAGCTGAGCATCCAAACCTGAAAACAAGCTAAGCCAGCTGCTGCAAGGGTACGAGGCAAAACCCAGATAAGTCACAGTGAATCTTCCCAGTGGCTTCCAGTCGGATTGCAAGTGACTCGTGGGTGGTCACATTGGATTAGGAGAAGAAGTAGGGACAGAGCTGGGAAGTCCTTGCTCTCCATCTCCTGGTATTTTTCCATTTGCTTTTTCTCTCTCCTGCATTTTCTCCTGCAAATTTTATGCTTTGGACTCAGTTTGGCATTTTTTCCTGAAATTATCCTCAGTCTTAAGTATTGTAGCCATGAATAAGGATCTTTTTTCTTCTATCATTTGCATGTTTCCAAGTTTTTGTCCTCCATATCCACATTTTAAAAGGATGAGAATAGGACTACCTGTCAAGAAATGTTACATTGCTGCTTCTGTTCTTTGGTAATTTACATAAATTATTTTTAAACATTAAATAAAATCCTCCACAGGAACATAAAATTAAAGCTGGAATGTAGTTCAGTGGGAACAATATTTATTACTGTGATTATCCAGGCAGTTGGATGAAGCCAGAGTAAGTCAGGTAAGGCTTTCCCACCTTCCCTGTTGTGTATGGGGGAGGAGGGGAAGGTGTCTGGAGCTGGGGTCAGGTCTGACAGCCTCAGCTGGGACATCTCACACGTGAGGGACTGAAATCCCAGTTAGACCAGCCCAGCTGAGGGTGGGCAGCAGGCTGGACACGGAGCTGGACACAGCTGGACACAGAGCTGGACACAGAGCACGAGGCTCTCCTGGCTCAGAGCTGTGACCAGCAGCTCTGGTTCATGTGAGTCAGAGGTTATCACAGTCCCACAAATGTTATCAAAGTTAGCAAAGTCTGCTGGCTCTCCTGGCTGCTCACAGACGTGTGCACAGCAGTGCTCTGTGTCCCTGGCTGCTCAGGGTCCTGGCAGGGATGTACACACACACACAGAGTGTCCTGTGCTCCCCCTGAGCCCCAGCGTGTCCCAGGGTCACAGTGCAGGACCTGCTGTGCACAGCCAGTCCTGGCACTGCAGCAGCAAAGTGTGCCAAACACACATTCTGTACCTGGGGGGACACTCAGACACTCTGCACTCCCTTTTCAGGTATTGTTTTCCACTTAAGCTAATGTGGGTTGGAGCTCTGGTGTCACCTGTGGTGTTTGCTGTCAGAGCTGACTGTGTAAATGATGTATCTCCTCCTCCCATCCTCCCTGTCCCCCTTGTCCCCATGCACTGATCTTCACTACCAATTGTGTAGTAATACATTATCTTAATTTTCCACTGACACAAGAGCTGTCTGCTTTCCTGGGCTGCACCAAGGCACTGTTTTGCACAGATCTGAGCACATTTATAATCAAGCTGAAGCATTGGAAGGTGTCTCTTGATAGAAAATTAGACCAGCTGCTCAGAATAGATTAGTTCAGACATCAAGTCTCCTTTCACATGTTTGAAGTTCACATTTTCTCTTGCCTAGAAGTAAATGAGAGAGGCAGAGGAGGAGGCAGAGGAACAGTTGTGATCTTTGAGGTCTGGTATTTTGCCCAGTGAAGTTAAAGGGAATATATGGCATTTTCTGGTGTTGAGCTAACCCTGGACCTGCCCAGGTGCAGCCCCTCCAGCAGAGCTTGCTGCTGCATGCCTGCTCTTATTTTTACACTGTGTTTATGTTGGGACTTTTTTAGTCTTACCATAAAACTCACTGAGGATGTCACAGTAGCAATGAGATAAAAGTTTATCTTTTTATCTTAGCTGAGATCAATCATCTGATTGTTGTTCTCCATGCAGACCAAGCAATTTCTTTATAACCAGCTTGGGTTTCCAACCATGGGGTAGGCAGACAATTTTTGTGTCATTAAATCTGTTGCTTGTTTGTCTTAACACTCTTGGAATTGTATTTGATTTTTAATGTCTTAGTTGGTGGGCTGTGTAAAATAATAAAATTATTATTATTTATTGATCATTGTTTATAAATAAATTGTGGTATTGACCTTGAAAAACGACTTAGGACAGCTTCATATATTGGCTCACAGTTGGACAGGGAGCAGCAATTTCAGTATCATTAGGATTTCTCAAAGAAATTTTAATCGATTCATTTCTTTATCTTTTTTAGGAGTTTGTTTTGCTGTCCAAGAGTTTGATGAACGACCCCATTATGGAAAAAGAAATTATAACAAGGGCCAAAGATTATGTGAAGAAACATCATTCCTGGGAAGGTGAAAGGAAAACCTACCAGAACCTTGTGCTGAGTCTCCAGTGACTTGCAAGACTGCAGCTGATACAGAATAGCTCTTTAATGACAGAAATGTGATTAGGTTTGGGTTTCTGACGCAGCCATGTCCCTGAAACAGAGGTTTTTCTTCTTCTGTCAAAGTCTTACACTAGATAAAAAGGAGTTGGACTTGCAGTTTTTAGTTTTTCTTGTTGTTTATTCAAGTTTTTACCTCAAATTTAGAGAGCCGTCTGACACCTGGGCTTTGCACTCTGAATTTCTTGCTGCAAGATCTTGAAACTGAGAATGCAGAGCTGTTTTAAAGACTTTTCACCCAATTAACTGTTAAAATGTACTATATTTGTAATTCTGTACCAATAACCATCACCTATTTTTAACACGTTTCATTTACTTCAAATCTGTTCTATTATTGTGCCACCGTCACAGCAGAAAATGGAGTAAAAGAAGAACTCTGAACACTACCCAAAAAACCTTTTTGAAAAAAACTTAAAACTACAAATTTTCACCCTGTGATGAACTAAACTATTATCTGTCTTACATTTTTAATGTTCTTAATTCATCCATAAGTGTTGGAAGCTTCTCCCATGAGCACAAATCACAGACTGTGTCCTCTTGGGGTCCCAGCGAGGGTCTCAGACTCAGGGACACTCTGTTATCAATGTGACAGCTCTCTTGGGAGCAGCACAGCGAGCACAAAGAGCAGAGGCAATCCTGGTGAGTGCAGGGTGTGTTCTGTGCTGCCCCCTGAGCCCCTGCAGCCCCTCCAGGGCAGCTGCCATGGCCCAGCAGTGCTGTGCCTGCACTGGGAGCTGGCCCAGAGCTGCTCAGGTGGCAGAGCTGTGCAGAGCCTGCAGCAGTGGCTGCTCACAGAGATGCTCTCTTACACAAACTACCTCTGAGTCTGCCTTTGGTACCTCTGTGATTTACTTATTTGTTAAAAGATTTATGAGACCTATAAAAAGGGATGGGGGGAGGTGTTTTCAATGTGCTCTGTGTTTTGGTCCTGTTTATTTGTGGCTTTTCAGGATGTATTGCAATGTAATGCAGCAGGCTGTCTTAAAGTGAGACTGATCTCTGCTTAAAGTCTACACTCATCATCCCTGTCAGCCCAGGGATTATGGACACATCTTTGAGGCTGTAATTGGTCATCAAAGGGCTTTCATCTAGAGAAAAAAAAAACCCACAAGGGTCATATTTCCAACTAGTTGTTATTAGGAAACTGTTTGCTTTGTATAGTCTCGATCCTGCCCCAAGGAGAGCCTGTGAAATGTTTTCTGTTGACTTGTGGCTGCTGTGTCAGACTTGTCTTTGTAATAATAATGAACTTCACTGTGTATTTTAAGCTTTCCTCTCTATTTTTGATGTTTTGCAAGAGTCTGGTACAGTAAACAAGAAAGCAGTTTGAATGTTGTATATTGATTTCTCCCAGATTTCCCTCCCTGTTCTGTGCTGGGGCTGCTCAGCACTGCCTTCAATGACAGAGTCCCCAAGGGCAAAACCAGCCTGATTTAAAACCCAAGAATTGCTGCACTCCCTTTTGAGCACATTTTTCCCCAATATTCCTGGCGTGTCCTTTGCCATGCTGGGGTGGGAGTGAGTTTAAAAGGCACCACCAGCCCTGAACAGCCTCTGCAGCTCCAGATGGGATCTCCTGCTGTCCAAGAAGCAACATTTCCCTGCATCTCTCCCTCCCAGGGCACTGCTGAGTCTCTTTTGGCCACTGCAAACCAGACACTGAAGGAGGAACTCCCACGATGTGGACTTTCAGCATAACATGTGGCACGGGACCTTTATTAGCAATAAAAAAGGACTTTTCTAACCAACTGAGCCAACTTCAGGGAGTCCTGTTCCTCTCAAAACCTCTCAGAGCTCTCCTCTGCCACCTTATTTCTGATAACCTGCTTGATTGGATTTGATCATTAGCCTGCCCCCCACTCCCCTTCCAATAGCCCTGCTTGTCTTCTGAGAAAAACAGGTTTTTAAAAGCAAATAAACAAATGCAGACTGTGGGACAGAAGCCTAAGCACTGAGCTAATAGTAGGTGATTAGTAATAGTAATGATTAGAAAGCTTTTTCTGCAGCCTGATAAATTTATTACCAAGCTTCAACCAACTATAAATACATTGATCTGGAATTTGTGCTATTCCCAGCAAAACAAAATATGTTCAAGTGAGAAATTCTGCTACACCCTCAGAATGTAATTAACATATGATTTTTCAGGCTGTATTTAGTCTATAAATACGAAATCTGCATCTGGGAAACAGCATGCTCATTTACATGTGATAACCACAGCAGAAGCACAAACAGCTTCTGCAGGAGATGCACGAAGGGAAAAAAAGGGAAAACAACCCAAAAGTGTGGTGAGCTGAGCCCTCAGGACTTGCGCAGTCGTCAGAGGAGGCAGAACTCATCAATCAAGGGCAGTGAGCTCTGGCACCATTTATCACAGGAGCTGCTGCTCCGGCACAGGCCATGAAGGCTGAAAGGTTGGGGCAACAACTGCAGGGAATTTCATCACCGTAAATCGCGACTGGATTTATGTTTTAAATTTCACCCAGTCTTATATTCCAGGCCTATAAATATTCAATGAGTCTTGTAAGTCCTTGTAAGGAAAATATGAGATCCATGCAAGCAGTTTTGGGTATAATTATCTTTCCAGCAACTTCACTCAAATGATTTTATAGGTAAGAATAATCCTTTTGTTGTCCTGCAGCCCTAATTATAGTATTTATCTTCCCCTTCAAAGCCCCACTCCTACCCTAGCAGCTTTTAAAGCAAAGCACACCTCGATGAGATGCAGATACAGCTCCAAAAATAGCACTTGTTCTGTTTGCAGGCAAAAACCTACATTGTGCATGTACCCCACGGCTACTTCTGTATTTCAGGACCTTGAAATGTACTGTTAATTAATCCAATTACACGCATTTTATTTTGCAATTAACTCTGCCATTGAATCCATGGGAAGTGAAAGGAAGCAGAGGACCTGCACAGTGGGCACCACGATGCTGCTCCCTTTCTTGGCACAACCACCCCAGAACTGGAGACAATTTGGTGGCGTGTGACAAAACCCAGCCATGTGCAAGGGGAGCTTTCTGAGCTAGGATTTCATTTTAATTAGCCCTAAAGCACACATATCCAATTTTCAGAGTTAGTTTCTATATTCTCCTTCAGACCTAACCCGTGTCTGCCCTAAGAGCACTGATGTTGGGCAAGCTTTCCCTTTTTTTGGGGTGCTGACCCTTGGGGTTTCCATTTACAGACCCCCAGAGCTCCAGCCTGGCACCAGGCAGTTGCTTTAGTGTTGATGGTTTGCTATAACCATACCAGGACTTGAAATTGTAAAAGAAAAATGTTAAAATGTATATTGGAAGATGTAAAAGTATTTGTGCCTCTCCTGCAAATAATTTCCCATCAATTTAGCCCAAGTATTAACCAACCCAAACACCTTCAAATGCTACCTTTAGGTTTACTAAATGCACAACCACTTCTTTTCCAACATATTTTCTCCTGTCTGTGGGCTCATAACTCGTTCTGTTCCTCTCTCCCCTCAGTCTTTTCAATCTTTAGGTCAGGAATCATTCCCCATGAAAATAAAGAACAGTTTTGTCAAAGGCTTGTCAGAGGAGATGGGTGCTTCCATGTGGAATTCAGTCATTTAATGGCTCAGTGGGATCTGAGCATTTTTTTTCATTAAGTTGTCCAAAGTAATTTCATCACTCCAGAATTTATTTCGCTTCCACCCTCCTCTGCCTGGTCGGTCCCAGCCCAGTTCCTTTAATGTTTGAAACTTAAACCTCATGTAAGAGCAGGTCCCTACAGCCTTGGCCCTGTTCCTGTGCTCCTCAGTGCCTTTAATTCTGCCTGACACTCAAGGAAAATCTTCATCTTCCAGGGCCTTAATTGCACTGAGAATTTAGAGGAAAGCAACTACTTATTAAAATAAGAAGTCTCACAGTCACCAATATAAGAGGAAACTCTAGTAAAGCCAGGATTCCAAATGTTTTAAGAAAAAAATCTACATTTTCTAAAGGGGCAGATAATCATCTGCAATTTAATTCTCTCTAAATGAAGCACATTTTCATCAAGTAATTATTCCGTGTCATTCCTATGACATCTATTTTAGGTATCAAATATTGAGGGCACTTGAAGTCTCACATCCTTTCCAAAAAATGTAGGCCAGCATTTGTTTTGTCCAGTGCCTGAAAAAATGACTCTAGAAACTCACTTCCCCTAGAGCATCGCCATTCAGCTAATTTATAACCTTTGTTCGAAATTAAACAATACATTTTAATTAGAGCAGCAGAGAACATCTGGTTACTGAGAAATCACAGTTGTGGACACCTGACCTGAAGGAGAATCCACCTCCTGCAGCTCCCTTTAACCCCTCCTGCTCCAGAAGCAAGTGCTGGCATCCCTTTAATGATGTTTTAGTGAAGCTTCTCACATGCAATTCCCGTTCCTGTGTACTTCAGATCTGCTTAACACACAAGTCCAGCCACAAGTATAACCCTGCCAGATAGAGGTCACTTATTTCATTTGTCTGATTCAATCAAGTTTCATCACTCGTTCAGACTAAACGTCCCTCTCCTGCTTCAAAAATTAATCCCTGCCATTGAAAAGTCACACTGTTATTTTAGTGGCTATTTTAGAGAGGTGAACTGAGTTACCAAAGCTTTAATTTAACTGGAGCAATGCATCAAAAGCTCATATCCCTGAGTGTGGCCTTTGCCATCCCTTACAGCTCCTAGCTTCTTCCCAGGTTTTTTTGCTTTTAAGAATAGGTTTAGCTAAGTAAGAACTCACCTGAAATCACATTTAAAAATAACATAAATGCCTGTTTGCACAAGCACTCACACCTTGCACTGCACACCCGACCCAGCTAACGCTGCTGAGCTCCCAGGGCAGGGCTGCCACATCCCAGATTTCAGCACCTCACACTTTGTAATGCACTTTGAAGTAAAGCTGCCTCGGCCCTGGATTATTTCACAGGCTGCACCACAAGTCAGGCAACAAAGCTGCATCTTTTCCTCTATGACAGCATAGCAGAGGAAGGCAATGGACAAATTTAATTACCATTTTTTGGAATAGGAGAACATCAGTATTACATGTTCTGAATATTCATCATCTTTTAACACCACTCTCTTTTTCATCTCAATATGAATAGAAATGGTTCTGTTCTGAACAGGTTTGAAGCCTTTCTCAGAGCCTGTAGCTCAGTCTCTGGCTGGAGTTTGGTCTCTTACTGATAACATCTCTTATCATGTAGCCGTGGGAGAGCTCCAAGGTGTCCCTGGAGCATTGTCTGGTTACCTGCTGCATCCCCAGCCCTTTTTACTGTGCTGTGGCTCAGCCAGAGAACTTCTCTGTCCCTTCCACACTGAGAACATCTCTTCCTGCGTGGCCTCAGCTGAGTAAGACACCAGGATGTGCTCCAAGTCAGAGAGGGGAAGGCTCCCAACTCAGGTAATGCTGTCCTGCAGCCACTCCTGCCCTTCCTCCTCCTGCTCCCAGGCTCCAGTTTTGCCAGGAGGCAGCTCCACAAGCTGCCCCAGCCCAACTCTGGCTGCCCTTGGCAGGGGTGGGAGTCAGGACAGAGTCACTGCCACCTCCCCGAGGGGTCACTGAGCATCTCCTGGTGTCAAACCCTCCCTGCTCCACCCCACAAACAAACACCGAGCCTGCAAGGACTGCCATCAGTGTGTCTCCATGCTGGGAGATTTCTGGGAAGGCAGAAATTTAATCATGGGAAGCAAAAAAATAATGAAAGCCTGGAGATGAAGCTGGCAGGTCTGCGATGCTCTTCCAGAAGCTGTCACATAATACAGATGCTGTTCTCCCCCTCCTCGTGGTGCCTGTGAATGCACATCTCCCTCCTCCCATCTATTTTTGGGAAGGCCAGGAGTGCCCCAGAGCACCACAATTGTCCCTGTCAGCAATGCCAGGAGAGTTTCCAGCTGAGGTCTGCCCCAAGAGGAGGATCAGGAGCACCCCTGTGTGTGGTGGGGAGGCTTCCAGAGCAAGCTGTGCACAGATTTCAGGGCAAGGCTGGGAACCTGCACTGCTGGGAGAGATTTGTGCAGCAGCTCTGCTTCAGAAAATTAGAGGAAATAAGTCAGATTATTCCTCAGGGCATTAACTTCGAGCCATTAAGGACCGAGCAAGAGAAACTTATTTTAAATAAAACCTTGTTGCTTCGTCTGGTGGGAGGGAGGAAAATAGAGAGCCCCTTAATATAAATGCAATACTGAGGATGTGCTGCTGCTGATTTCCCAGATCTTCCCTTTGATTTCAGTTTTCCCTGGAATGCAGATCAGGGTTAGAACTGCTCTGCCCACTAGGCAGAAATAAGTGAGGTTTTACTTAAAAATGAGAGAAGTCAAATGTTGCTACGGCAGTGTTAAAATTAAATTACAATAAGGTTTATGTGTGACTGAGTATCCAAATACACAAGAGGGGAAAGCTATTTCAACAACATATGTCAAGTGGCAGCATCTTGTCAAGAAATGCAAGAGAAAGCAAATATTATTAAAATGAAAAAGCCTTGGGAAGACATTCTGGAAGGACTCTAATGGGTGAGGCCTTGAGCTCAGATTTGGGAAGTGCAGGACGCCAGAGAGATGCCAGGTTACAAATGACATCCTCAAGTCTGCTCTGAGGCACCAGGGCCTGATTTTCACTGAATTGGCCCCAAATTCTCTCCCACTGGGCTTGTTAGGAGCACTGGCTGTGTGTGGCACCTCTGGGATCACACCTTTGGGACACAACACTGGGCACTCAATACTGCTTAAAAACTGAGGATTGAAATGTTCCTGCTCTTTAGTTCCTCAGCATTTTTCGGGCCAAATTCAGAGAAATCCAGGTTTGGCAGGAAAAAGCAACAAGCACACTGCATTTGTTTGTGACAACAGCCAGGATGTAACCCCAGGGCACAAATCCATCCCTGGCCTCGGGCACACCTCCATGGACTGGGGATAACCCTGGGCTGGCACACAACCTCCAAGTCCCATCCCCAGAGGAATTAACACCCTGAGCCACCAAATAATCCCCACTGTGTAGGATGTGCAACTGCACAAAATGTTTTGCTGCATTATCACACTCCATTGTTTTGGAATCCAGCAGTTCCCTTGGCATCAGTGCCAAAGGAGTGGTGAGTTCATTCCTTCTGAAAGGCTAAACAAACACACTCTGACAACAAGGATAAATCAGATTGCTGCAGCACTTGCAAGAAGCTGGTAGAAATAATATTTTAATCAAATAACTCAGCTGCAACTGCCATGAACTACTGGGAAGGTGAAGGCTGTGGCTCAGTATTCTGCTGAGAAAATACAGAATTATTCCAAACACACCTCTCCATCGCCACTGCCTGACTCGGATTAAAAGCAGAGGATGCAAAGCAGAGTTTCCAGCCCTAATACCAAACTGAAGCCACCAAAAAAGCCCAGGGTAAAAGGAACAGTCTGAAGATCAGTCATCCAGCAAGATAATGCAATGCCAGAGAAAAGTAACTGCCACCAAACTGGCGTGGTTTAGTCCAAAATAAAGATTTGAGGAGGGGTATTACTTTACTCCAAAATGCAGAATAAAGTCACTTTTATGCTTTGGGAACAGGGAGGTGTGCCTGAGTGCCCTCAGCAGCCTCAGCTGCCACCAGGGCTCTAACAAACCTGTGCAGAGCAATGCTGCTCCTGCTGAAAATGTGACAAGAATTCTTCTGCCACGTGAATAATGAAATTAATTGTCACACAGGGAAAAGCTCCGTGGAATATCACTCTGAGCTGACATTGATGGGAAGCTGTATTTCAGCAGGAGCAGACTCCTGTCACACAAACCTCTGCTTTCCAGTAAATGTTTCATTGACTCCTACATAAAGATCATGAATGACTCCAAGCCTGGTTTGTGCTGCAGCCACTGAAGTGTTCTTTTTTTTCTCTTCCATACCAAATATTTAAATGTCAATCTATTACCATAACAAATTGCCTTTGGAGGCTGGGAGCACAGGCTGTGTTCCTTATTAGCCTCTTCCTAGGTAACCTAAATAGAAGTAAACTAACATGTGGATTGTAAATTCCCTTACAAAAAATTCCATAAAATATTAGTTTTAATCATCCACCTCTATTATTTCCGCCAGAAAGAGTTAATTTGAAGAGCTGCAAATGAATCCTTTTGAGTCCAGCTCTACTTAAAGTTAATTAAAAGAAAAAAAAAGACCCTCCCAAAGGGTTTAAACAGAATATTTATCATAATACATTCCACATAACAAAGCATTTACTGCTATATTGAATATTCATTCCTGAAAGGAAAAGCTTGAGAACAACCAAAAAACCAAGCACACATAAGTCAAGGCTTTAGGAGTGGAAAAGGCATCCCCAGCCCTCCCTGCTCGGGAGTGACCACCCAGCACCACGGAGAAATCAAACAACAACCTTTACAAGGGAGCTGCTCAGCTCCTCATTGCCACAGCTCATTTCCAGAGAGCTGCCCCAGCCTCCAGCTAATTGCAATCAATGAATCACCATGCCAGGCTCAGGTAGGAGCCTCAACAGCCAAATCATCACACAGAATTTATGGTCACTGCAATGGTTCAGCAGAGGCACGGGAGGGAGGAACAGACCAGGGAGCAATTAGGATAAAAAAGAGTTTTGGCTGCTTTGGCTCAGCAGCTCTGGTGTGTCACAGGAGGAGATTTGTGCCACATCAGAGGCTGGAGGAGCTCCTGCATCCCCAGCTTGTGGCTGCTGCAGTGGCCAAGAGCTTCTCTGCACTCCCAAAAATACACACATGGCAACAACAAGCTTTTGTTAATGCTGCTACCACAGAAAATAATAAATAATCAAGTATTTTCTATTCCCAGCACCACAATTAGTTCTTGCTGTCTGATACTTACAGTGGCTGTCCCAGAAGTCTGGAAAGGTGCTGCATGAAGCATTTATTTCCCTTTGCTCTGGGCCAAGGTTTCCTCACCTCTGTGGCTCCTGCTTGAGACCTCCTGGCTCAATCACCACAAGAGTCCAGAGTCTGATTCCTCCACTGTGCTCTTCACCCAGGGATGGTCCCACAAGGCACATTCTATTCTCCCACAGAGCAGTAAAATTACAGCTGCTTGTTTCTAAGCTGTTGAACCCTGGAGCTACCTGCAGTTTACTCTTTGCTTTCCCTTTGCTAAATCTTCTAAATTTTCTAATTTAGATTTTGCTAATCTTAATTTTCTATGCTAAATCCCTCAGGGGATTTAGCTTTGGCTGACGAAGAGCAGAGCCAAATGTAGAGACAAACAGGTGAAACCTTGCATGATTCCACAGAGCTCCTGAGCACTGGCTCTGCTCCTGCCCTGAGCTCATGGTGTGCTCATGGAAAGCAGGTGTGGGGGCAGAGCAGGAGCCACACCTGGACACACAAATCCCTTACAGCAGCCAAGGCAATGCTGGAGGCACCAGCACAGCCCCAGGAGGGACAGCAGAGGGAGAGAAGAGATGCTCCAGTGCAGCCAAGGGGTCTGTGAGGGCAGCCCTTCTGCCTTTGCACCCTAAGCACTGCTGCTGCAGGAGGCAGGATAGGAACCCCAAAAAAACCCCACCTGACCTGGGAGGAATTGCAGAGTGTTAATTCTCTGAACTCCACTGCGTTAAACTCTCTTCTTCAGCATCCTTGCTGCTCACTGGAGAGGCTGAACTGCTGAGCCAAAGTCTTCCCCCGGAGCAGTTTGCAAGCCACACCTGAGGAAAGCTCCTCGATGTCCCTGGCAACGTCCCTGGCAACTCTGACACGTTCTGCAATGCCAGGGAAACAGCAGTCCCTGAGTCACTGTGTTCCACCAGTCCCTCCTCAGATCACAGCGTTTGGAACATTAAAAACGAGAACAAACAATTCAGGAGACTGATCTGTTGTGTTTGTGGGAGCACTGAAAGGTGAGGGGGACAGAGGCTCCCCTCTCAGTGACAGTAATAGGTGTTTATATGTCCCACCTTCTGCCTTCCCCACACTGGCTGTAAAGCTGGAGCCTTTTCTCTTTGCTCAAGACTTAATTGCCTTGAGAATTTACTGCCTGTATCTATTACCCAAAAATGATGTGTTTCAAGCTATTTGTTCCTTTTATTTTTTTCTGAAGGGAGAAGGGGAAGAGGCAGGGAATCCTCAGATCAGCAAGTCTAATAACTCACAGCTCTCCCCTTTCATAGAAAACAAATCCATTTCCCCACCTCCCCACACCCCAGGTTGTTGCTGCATTATCTGTATGAGCCAGGCATTGGCAAGGAGACGAGGGAAAAATGACAGGACATTGTAAGAGAATTTAATGAAGTGGCTCCAAATATTGTATCAAAATAAATGAAGTGAATAATGCAGGAGCTCATTCCAGGTCCCTTCCACGACAATAACTATTGTGTGAGCAGCACATCCGAGGAGATGGGATGGCTGGATGCACACCGAGGTGCCACTCCGGCACATTACAGAGCAGGGAACAATGGGCAGCCTCAATTGCTATATTTAATTTCAATAATTCGTCAAGGCCAGGCACTCAGGAAGAAAAGAGCAGGTGGTAAAAGGGGAGGAGGAGGAGGAATTATCAGCCTTCCTGATCTCACTTGACTTGCTTCTGCTTAGGGAGGAGGAAAGGGGCTGGTCAGAGCCCTGCGGGGTGGAACAGCCCACGGTGAGACCCTGGGGCTGGCCAGGGAGGGATAAACTGCCCTGGCACTGCCCTGGCACTGCCCTCAGCATCCTGTGCCTCTCCCCAGCAGTACCTCAGCAGCCCAGGCTCATCTGGCAGAGGTGGCTGCTGAGTGATGGCACCAGGAATGGTCCCTGGTGACACAGGGAGCTCAGGGTGACACACACCAGAGCACAGGGATGCAGGCAGGCTCTCCCAGCACTGTGAGACACTTGCTGCTCCCCAGCTCCCTGTGAAACACCTTTTGACCTCCTCTCTCTGCCAAGAACACTCCCAGCAGGAGTGGCACTGCCCTTCTGGGGACAGCACTGCACTCTCAGCTCAGGCACAGCTCTGTCCCAGCTCTCCTTCAAGCTCCCTTAGCCCCATGCCCACTCCCCAACACGTGAGAGGGCTCCCAGCTGTGCAGGGATTCCTCTCTGTGCAGGGACACCTCCTGCTCCCAGCTGTCCTCTCTGTGCAGGGACACCTCCTGCACCTCCACTGTCACACACAGGAGGCTGTGACACCCAGGAGCCAGGGCACAGCCAGCTCTTACCTCAGCCTGCCAATGATCCATGTGCCCCTGCTCTGATTTTGTCTCATTCTCTGTTCCCCACGTCTGGCAGGGAGAAAACAAATGGTTGGCACTTCCCCACTCCCCCCAGCTCTGCCACCCCCGGCCCCAAGGCATCCTTCCCTCGTCGGGGACACATCCTGCACCCTCCATGCTGCTCCTCAAGCCTCTCCTAACCCCACTGCAATTCCCTGACAGCTTTACTTGCAAATTCCCTCTCTGCACAGCTCATGCTAAGAACCTTAATATTCCTGCAGATTCAGAAAGGGGATTTCCAACAAGCATTAGGAAAATTAAACTTCTCAAGAGCTGTCTCAATCTGACAGGCTATTTCTGGCTCTTTTAAGTACGGTAAGTGAAAATATTAAAATGGGGGATGGGGAAGCTGTAGTAAGCAAGTGATGAATTAGAGCCAGAAATGGGGACAGGCGACTCTGGCTGCACCTAAGGCACCCAGATATGTCTGTGCACCCACAGAAATACATGAGTATGGCATTGTTTAAGGCCTCCTGCTGCCTTGGAATAGAAAATCTTAATCTCCCACCCTTTGGCTCCATCCAAAGCCACAGCAGCAGATAACAGTGATGAGTGTGAGGGGCATTTCCCCTGGAGATCTGTGCTTTGCATTACCCCCAGAGCCCCCTTGGGCAGCAGCTTGGGAGCTCCTGGTTAATCCAGCAACTTCCCACACAGGACATGGACTCTGGGGACAGGGCAGGGAGGGCACAGCCCTTCCCAGGCTGGGCTGGGACACTGGGCTGGGACACTCGGGCTCAGCACAGATCCTGCTGGAGGTGGCACGAGTGCCCCAGCTCGAGCTGGTCCTGGGGCTGGGCTGGGCTGGGCTGAGGGATTTGTGTGTGTCCTGCTGTTCCCTTCCCAACAGGGCACGCTACAGAGTGGCCCTGAGTCCCAGCTCAGCCATCCCTGTCCCCTTTTTCTCCTTCCTCCCCCTCTCTGCTGCTTTCCCTTTTTCCATCCCCTCCAGAGCTCCCAAGCCTACACCCCAAAGGGAGGAGAGGCTGTTTATAGCCCAGGTCACTGCAGGGGAGGGTGAGAAGCTGAACCAGGCTTTCAAGATGTAAGGGTGTGACTCTGAAGGAGGAGATGATGTTATTTTCTTTAGGAGCATCAGAGTGGCAAAATTTAGCTGTTTGCAAATGTTTCAGTGCTCTGGCCTGACTCTTGCTCCAAAACCTGGAAATTTCCCATGCTTTAAGGCCTCATTTGAGTAATGATGCTCAGCTTGTCTGTCTGTCCTCCCTCTCCACTCCTGCTTTGCAACCACCCCTGCTATTGAAGTTCCTCCTCACGGGTGCAGCAGGAGTGGGGGACAGCAGCTCTGCAGGAGATGAGGGGACAAAACAACACTAGAGATGATTGAAGTCCTACAGCTCTTCAGGGGCTGGGGTGACTGAGCAAGGACTGTGCAGTGCAATGAAAAAATCCTTCAGAGCCTGCACTTGCAGCCTGCCAAAAACACTGCTGCAGCTGCATGCATTGCTCTTGCAAAAAACACATCACTGAGTGCTGCATGCAAGGCAAGGCTGCAGAGAGCTTGGTACAGAGCAAGCCCTGATCAATACATGGGATTTTTCACTATCACAAACTGTTTTGCAGGCTGATACCACTCACTTAAGGGAGAAGCACGAGAGGGACTGCTCTGACCTTGGTATCCTAACGGGCAGGACAGGAGGCAATGCCAAATGCTAAGAGCAGAGCTATTGATTAGGCCTGAGAGAGGGGACTGATGGGATAAAGCTGTAAAAAGTTATTAATGGCCAAGAGGAGCACAGTGATTTAGGGGTTTGGCTTGATGACAACAGGGTAGAAAATGTGTGTCCACAGCCATCAGAGGAAGGATTTGCTGAAGAAATAAGGAGGCATGAGATGCAAGTGTACAGATGGGTGAGTTCTTCATGGATACAGATCATCCTGGGCTGGACACATCCACAGTGTGCTCAGGGAGACTGTAAGGACAGTCCTCTTTTCTTCTCTCCTTATCTCTCCTCCTCTCTGCTCATCTGCACTTACTGAGCTCAGTAAAATGTTGAAAATGGGACTCAGTCATCTCTGCAGTCTCATATCATCAGGGCTGAGTGGTGAAGCTCCTTGGATTGGTTTTTATGTCATTAGTGTGTTAACTGACTGTAGGAAACACTAATTTAATTATCAGGAACAGGGGCCTGAACAGGAATGAGCTCAGTCCCTGCTACACTTCAACCCTGCAGCGTTCTGGTGCCAGGGACACCAATCTGGGCTCTGCCACAGAGCTCTGGTGCCAGCCAGGCTCAGCCCAGCAGGGAGCAGAGCTGGAGCAGGGTCTGTGGCTCCAAAGGGAGCACGACAGGAGCCCAATCTGCTCCCACAGCAGCATGGAGCCAGCGAGCTGAGGGCTGGTGCAGATGTGTCCCTCCAGGCTCCCTGGCTGCTGCCAGGGGAGGGTGGCACAGCCTGTCCTGAGCAACCCACCAGCCATGGTGGCACTGTGATGGGCATCTCCTGATGAGCACTGGCAGTACACACAAACAGAGCAGCACTGCTGCCTCTCCAGCCATTAATATTACATTTGTGGGCTGCCTAATTTGCTGTTCCTCACGGAGCCGGAGCAGGGAGCCTGCATAATGAAGGGGTTTGTTGACAAAGGTCTTCATATCCCATCAGCAAAAGGGTAGAAAATGATGGTGTTTCAGTCGCTCCTGCTTGACTGTGTGACCTCAGCCCTCGTGGTGCTGCCCAGGATGGAACAGGACCAGGTGCTCTGCTCTCCTCAGGCCTGCCAGCTCCAGGCTTCCCCTGCTTAGGCTCTCACAGCAGCACCAAGGCCTCCTGGTCACCCATTTCTCAGGGAAGGAGCATTATTTATGCATGAGGAAGGTGATGGGTGTTGGAAGCCAACACCTGCTCAGAAAGGTGCTGAAGCATATGGCTGGGGGAGGGGATGAGCAGGGCACACCTGGGAGAGAAATGAACTGGAAACAGAACCCAAATTCCATCACTTTGCAGGTGATGCCCTAACTTGGTTTAGAGCTCTCTCTCCTCAGAGGACAGTTCAAACTGTAGCAGACAGAGAGGAATGGCTGGTGCTGAGGGGGAGCTCAGGCTGGCATGGGGTACCTGTGCTGCAGGACACACCTCTCCTCCTCCTCCTCACTGCTTCCTCACCCTGGGTGTCTCTGATGGGGACAGCTGGCAGCAGGACAGCTCTGATTTTTGGCAGTAAGATGTGTGGCTGCAGTGCTGCAGGGCTGTGCAGGGATGGGCTGCTGCTTGTTACACCACAATAAACACGTAGAAATACGTGACAGAGCTCCTGGGCTTCCAGGACTAAATAAATTCATCTCTGGGAGGTTTTTTAAATGCTTGAGGCATTTTCTAAACGCACCATTTGGCAGTGATAGCTCCTTCCCTGAGCTCATTCCTCAGTGATGCTTGCTGGACTTTGATCAATACAAGCTGAGTCCAGCCAGCTCTCCCTCCTCAGTGACACCTCTGAAAGGCTCCTCCAAGCTGTGGCACACGAGTCCTTCAGCTCTCACTGAGCAGGGAGCAGAACAGCCCCCAGGCCACAGGAGACAGAGCACTGGCACTCCTGGAGAAACTGAACACACACAGAGAAGAGTCTCCAGTGTGCCCATCTCATTTACATCCCATTCATTACGGAAACGAGGTGTGAAAGTAGTTTCCAGAGCTACTCTGTGCAGGCTGCTCACAGATTTAATACCTATTCTGGTTTTTCAAGTCACTTACCTCCAGAGAAGTCTTGTTTCAAACCAATTATTTAGCTGCACTGCTCAGTCTGAATTCACTGGTGTATTAATGCAGCTGGGTCTAAACCACCATATATTTAAGAGTGCTGGCTGAAGGGGAAGCCTTTAAAATGAAGAAAAAGAGTAAAGAACCAGCTTACCTGATTTATAGGACCATCAAGTTTATACTCCTGATTGTATTCATGCATAAAGTCTCTAAAAAGAACCAAACTGTATAAGATAAATTTTCTTTTCTTTTTAAACATGCCTCTATCAGTCTACTGCCAGGAAGAGAGACTCAAACACGAAAATAAGAGGCAACTGCAAAGCAGAGAACAATAAGGTAATTAATAACTCTCACAGGAGACTGCTTGCTGTCAGCAGGGCTCTTTATCAGGTTCAAGAGATTGCCAGTGGGAGCCACAGCTGGAAAACACTGTGTGTATGCAGCATCTAAACACCATCCCTGCTTTAATGATGGGGAACAGAATTCAGGCCCCTCGTTTGCTGACTGAGATCTCACCTGATTGCCTGAAACACCAACTTCCTCCCCTGGGATGCTCCAAGGTGCAGAAGGTTCTGCTTGGAGGTGTGGGTGCAAAAAGGGAATGCACACAGACACCCCCAACAGACACACACATGCAGAAACCTCCAGAGCAAATGGGTCTACTCTGCTATTAGCAGATTAATTAAGAGTGTTTGCCTGCATACAGCTGCCCACAATTCCCTCTCAGCCCTCCCTGCACAGCAGGCTTTTGCCACAGATTTGCAGTGACTCTGTGCAAATCACTTCACCCTGGGGTTCCCCATGTCAGTCAGGGACACAGCTTGCTCAGAGAGCACTCTGAACACTGCATTATTTACAGCACTGCCCTATGGATAACAGCCACTTCCAGCTGCTGGGGACACAGGGATTTCTGAGCAAGCAGACAGGCACAGATCTGCACTGGATCCCCACTGGAGCTGGAGGCTGTGAGTCCTCAGAGAACACTGCTGTGGTTTGTGCTGCCAGAGGAACTCACTGTTAGTTCCTCCTGTTCCCCAAAGGCAGGAATCTGGACCTTGCAGGGCAGCTCATGGGCAGAGCACTCGTGACAGGCTGCTCCCAGCGTGGGCTGTGCCCGCTGGTCCCAAGGAGGGACATGGCCATGCAGTGCCATGCTGCAAAGGCATCACATCTCTGCTCTGCTGGGCTCCAGAGAGACCTGGGCGCTCTCAGCCTGTCTGCCTCGCTGCACACACCACGCAGGGATGTGCAAAAAGCACCCGAAATAGCCCCAGAGCTGGAGGCCAGGCTGGGCTGGAAGGCAGCTGGAGCTGGGGAGAGGCTGCCAGGCTTTGCTGCAGCACCACGGCTGCTTCCCTCACCTGAGAGCTTGCCCAGAGCTCATCTGCACCTTGTGCTGTGCTGTCCTCAGTGCTGCACCTCGTCCTGCACTGTGCTGGCACTGCTGCACCTCGTCCTGTGCTGTCCTCACTGCTGCACCTCGTCCTGTGCTGTCCTCACTGCTGCACCTCGTCCTGCCCTGGCTCATCCAGGCCTTGAGCACAGGCACTGAAAGCAAGCAAAGACCATCTGATCTCCAAAGCACTGGGCACATCTGTTCTATTTACTCACCTACTCTCCTAAAACTGCTGTGAAAGGTGTTCAGCCTAACAAGGATCTTCCCAAGGGAAGAGAACCAGAACCCAACCCCAGAAGCTCACAGTTGGGCTTTCAGGCTAGGAATAAAGCATGGGGATTGATTTGCAAACAGTTTCAGATCTCAGAAGGGTGGCTCGGTGCAGGTACATCTGCAGTGTTGTTGGTGCTGTGTGCTCTCCCCACCACTGCTCAATGTGAACCTCTGTGAGTGGATTGTGCCATGAGCCTTCCTGGATTCACCAAAGGACAATTGCTGCCCCAAACTGCTGCCAGGCTCTTGCAGGGCAAACGTTCTGACAGCGAAAGCAAAGAGGTGTTCAGAGTAGGAAAAAAAGATGAAGCCACTAAAATGCAAATTTTATTCACAGTTGGCATGTTTATAAATATATATATTACATTCTTACAATCTACAGTACATTCTAAATATAGAGGGATTCAATCTAAGTGTTTGTGGGAGGGTGGGTGTGTATTAAACTGAGCAACCTAGATTCAAGGATGGAAGACTTAACAAAAAGGGGGCAAGGACTTACTCCAGAAAATAAAGGTTTAACTTGAAATATTTGTATATATAAAATCCATTACCTGGATTTTAGTTAGTGCTTTGGCACTTTGCCACTGGCCATTGGAGACTGCTGTGGGACCTCACCGAAAATGTCATGGTTTGAGGGCTGGAGGGCACGTCAGGTTGGAAGGGTAATCACTGAAATCCTACCGTATGTACATCCTTATCAGAAGAAAACAAAAGATAATCATCACCCCTGGGAGAAACAAATGTTATCTGCTGAGTTTGGCTGTGCAGCTCTCCCCTGTGACCTCCGAGTGCCCTCTAAACGTGCTGGGCAGGGGCTAAAGAGGGGAGAGCACAAGGAACTGGACAACCCCAGGGGAGGGGATGGACACAGAGGCAGCTGCTGGTGGTGTCCAGTTCAGCACAAGTGGCCCTGAGCCCAGGGACAGTGGCCAGCTTTGGGAAGTGGCAGCAGGGCAGTGTGGGACCAGCAGGGCTGTGCTGGGCAGGAGCTGCCCTGGAGGAGAGAGTGGGCATGGGAGGGAAGGGAAGGGAAGGAACCACAGCTCCCAAGGCTGACTGATCCTGGTGAGTGCCCTCAGATACCAGGTGGGGATCCAGGGAAATGGCTGGGAATACAAATTCAAAACAGGACCATCAAATAAAGTGGGCTTTTAAAAATAGCTCATTCTCTCAAACTTTCCAAAACAGACCTTCCTTAATATGAGTGATATTCTGAGTTTAGATTATATCCTCTCCTATTTTACAAACTGAGAAATACCCAAAATTGGCTGGCAAAGTTTATTACCTTGGCATCTACTTAAAAAGAGAGTTTCAGTTTGAACTGTATATGTGTATCCATTGTCCGTGCTTGGGAGGCAAACGTGCTGGTTTGTAAACAGCCCAGTTATCCTTTATCCCCTCCAGATTCTTTGGAAACTCATGACTCCTCAGCTCTGGGAGCTGCTTTGTTCACACTGTTGGTTTTTGTCAGCTTTAAATTAATGTTCCTGGATGGAAATTCTCTGCACGTGGCTCGAATGACATGCTCTTTTCATGGATCTATTTATTCTGAGACCAATCTTTTGCTTTTAACCAAAGCTTGCAATATTGAACAGTAGAGCTGTGTGAGCTTTGTAATATCCAAACTGCACTGGAGTTTGTTGTATTTATTGATTTCCTGGGAAAGCTCAGAGAATGAGACCGTATTATTTTTCTAAGCTTTTTTTCATGTTACCATGTATCAAAAAACCACACACATCTCTCACTTCCATCTCTGAGCACAGAGAAGACTTGAATTTTAAGAGCTGTCCAGGATCTCTGCTCTCCCAGCTGCTTTTGGGTGGCTTCTCGGGGCTCCACTGAGTTATTATCCACCAGCTGATTCTTGTTAGAATACAACATTTTGCCCCACTACCCAAAATTAAAGGCAGAAGGTGAGTGAAAAACAAACAAACGAACAAACCAAACAAAAAACGTCTTTTGTGTCTCATTACGCGTTCTCGTGTAATCTCTCCATATAGTTTTTAAGTTCTTTGCACTCCCCCAGGTCCATATCCTGGCAGACCCATTTGATGTCATCCTCATTGCTCATCAGGACTGAGTTGACAGTTGGACACCCATCATCAGAGGAGATGGTGGTGAAGGTGGTGAATTTAACCCGTTTCCTCTTAGAGGTAGGAGAGGTGGTTGGTTCACTTTTCTGTTCTTTCCCTTCAGTGAATGTGGACTCGGGAGACCTGAAAGATTCTCCATTGATATTTTTGGTGGCAGTCGTGTTGAGGAGGTACTTGCTCTCCTCATAGTCCACTCCTCTGTCGAAGGCTGTGATGCGTTCGTCCGGTTGGGAGGAGAAATTGATGTGATTCTCCAGGAGCTCTGTCCTGTTGCTCAGCCCAACCCAGTCATGAGAGTGGCTCATGCCCTCCTGCTCTTCGAAGGGAGCTTGTTTGTTCCTGTACTTCAGAGCAAAGGTGACGCAGTTGATGAGGAACACGAGGATGGCCAGGCAGAAGACGCCCAGCAGGGCATACATGCCGATCTCCAGGTCGCTGAGGCCCCGAGGTGCCTGCACCAGGTCATTCTCCTCCGAGCCCTCGCCGTCCCTCGGCAGATCCACCTGCGCGGGGAAGCTCGTGAAGTCTACGGGCAGGTTCTGGCTGTCATCATCCAGCAGGCTCTCTCTGTCCTCCTTCCTGCTCAGGACAGACCTGTGGGTGGTGGTGCCGTGCTCGTGGCCCACGGAGGAGCTGTAGTAGTGGCCGTCCCCTCTGTCCTGCCAGCCGCCCTTCTCCAGGTGCACACCAGCTCCCCTGTGCCTGCTCTCGCTGATGTTGGGGCTGGCATCGCTCTGCCCAAACTTCACCTTAATGCTGCCGCTCCCAGCAGCCAGGATGCTCTTCCTTTTGGATTTCTGGCACGATTCACTGATCACCATCTCCACCTTCACCAGGGTCCCCTGGCCCTCGGTCTCAGCAGCAATCACAGGCCACTTGAACCTGGGGTCGTGGTGGATGGAGACCACCTTCTCATCCAGCGAGGTGGCCGACAGGGAGAAGTCTTTGGAGTCATAAATATCCAGGGGCATGACAGATCCATCACTGAACTGGATCCAGCAGCTGATGGCTGCTTCCTGCAATATATAAAACAAATATACACCCACTCAGAATGATCAGCGGGGGAAATGTGCTCCGTTCTGGTCTGCTCCCTCCTCCTCACAAGATCCATACACCATTAGTAATCAGAAAAGAAATAAATAGGGAAAGAAGTGAAATTAATGTCTTGCCAGGATGCGAGGAGAAATAGTAGTCTACAACACTCGTTGATAATAAGATTTGTTTCCACAAAGGTGCTTAAAGGAGCTGTATCCCCTGGGCTCTGCAGAATCCACTTCAGCACCATAATAAATTGCATGTCAGGAAGCATTACCAGTGACTGAGATCATTTACTGTTGTATATTTAAATGAAAAAACCCAACATTATTTCTAAACTGCTTAAAATACAAAGTCTCCTCTTATTACACAAAACACATGTTCAAAGGCAGCTAATACAGCAAACAGGCCATATATGACTCCATACCATCACCCCTTGATTTCTGTCTCTCAAATTAAATTAGCAGATTGTGTAAGCAGAGGAAACCAATCAGTTGCTTCTTTAGGAAATGGCCAGGGTAATTTTTACGCTTGTTAGCAATTAAAAGCAAGACAATAATAAAGTTTAATCTCGTGTCACAGCAATGCAGATTGTGTACTCCGGCATGTGTGAAAGCTTTCACTGAATGTAAATGAATCCGACCTGGGTACTAATTCTGCAGCAAATGTGCATAATGGTGCAGCTTTCTTGGCATCCTCGACTTCTGGCTTCTAACTTGAACCATTTTAAAGTATTTTTAAATTTCAGAAAACATGTGCTCACCCATTTCTGAAAACCAGGCCCTCTAAGGACTCTCAAATGGCTACTGAAAATTGTTGTGCCACCTGAAAAAAATCTCTGTATTCATACATTGATCATTTACAGACAAAATTCAGGTTGCTCTCCTGGAATCTCATTCCTGCTTCTGGTGGTCTGACTTGCACTGGCTTGGTTGGGATATTTGCACCTTAGCAGACACTGGAGAATCCCCACCAGACAGAGTCCTGGCTCCATCAGTGGATTCTCTACTGCCTGAAATGAGCTTTTGCCTGCTCACAGGTGGGATCACCTTGCTCTGAGAGTCTGCCAGACAGACAGACAGGCAGACAGACACCCAGCCAGCAAATTACTTTGTGAAAACCATGAATATAAAAGTCCTGTTTCTTTAAATAAGCAGTTTTCCATACAGACAGTATTTACATTCTAACTCCACATATGCATAGGGAATAAATACATATGATTATCCTTTAAATTGTTCCTAGCACAAAGTCATTCACCTGTTCAGAGCATGGAGAATAAGCTTCCAATCTTTTGGGGTTGTATCGTGCATAATCTACTGGCCTGATTCCGAAATCCTCAGAGCCACAAAGCTCCCCCTGCTTCAATGGGAGATTTGCTTCTGTCTCTATTTCAGGACAGAGCCCTAAGACTTTGCTGACACTGTCATAAATCCCAGCTTTGTGTTTATTAATCTTTGGATGTTTCTTGAAGGCTGCATAGAATTTGTGTCACCAACTCTCATCCTCCCACTGTGTAGCTTAAACCTGCATAATCATTTAATGATTTTGCATTGCTTTGCTCGTAGGGACTGTGCTCTGAAAATCACGTCCTGAGCAATGGAGGGACCCAGAGCCTTTCAAAGCAGAGCCAGCCCTGCCAGAGAGGAGGGCACACAACCTCCTCTGTGGGTTGGTGTGGATCCAGAGCTGCCCTGAGTGCAGCCCTGCCTCCAGGGAAGGACCTGTCCATTGCTGGGAGCTGAAATGGCAGAGCTGGGCAGAGCAGTGGCACTGAGTGGCACCAGCCCCTGCTCCTGGGCTGCACTCTGTCCAGCTCCCTGGGTCAGCAGGGCATTACCTCACTGCCCTTCCCTCAGCCTGCCTGGCAGCTGTTTCTGGACTCCTGGAGCACTACAGGAACCTGATTTTTATCACCCCACAAAGACAGCAGCTCTGCATCATTGCTCATCCTGCATCCCAAGGATAAGACCCCATGATGAATTAAAGCACCTCAGCAGTTGGCCAGACTTCAAATGTACATGCCACGATGGTTTACCTTTAAAGCTCAGAACGTGCTTATGTGTTAAGAGCCCAGTGCATCCCTGATGAAAGTCCCAGACTGATGGATTTGGGTTGGAAAAGAAGTTTACATTTCAAATGTATACTGAAGCACAAGGACAAACACCAAGCAGGGACTGATGAGGACATGGCAAAGTCCAAAAGCCCTTGGTAACTGTTGGTTCCCTAATAAAGGATCTAAGAGTAATAAGGGGAAAAAATGGTTTATGAAATCATGATTCAGGAAATGAGTCAGTGATGCTGATTCACATTCTAGTAATGAATCAGAATGAAAGGGATGTTCCCTGACTTCTTAAAGTGCTCACAGGAAGTAACTGAAGGAAGAAGAGTTTGGCACAACAGAAGACACTTTCTCATTTAAAGGTGGAATTAAAGGGTTGATGTGGATACCTTTGGTGGGAGGTTGAACATGGCAGGGGTGTGTGTGTGTGAATGGGTGTGCAAGGGGACTGCTGGCGCTGAACTCTGACACATCACTGAGCTGCCTGTGTTATTTATGGGGTCAGCCATGACAGGAGGGGTGCTTGGTGCCTGGGGCTGTTCAAACTTGGTGCCCTTTTTGTGAGATCTTTGGTTTTCCATTTAGGGCCCTTGGTGGCCACGAGCAGAAGTTTCATTAGCACACTATCAGTAAAAATCTGCAGGGTTGGAGCAGCTGGAAGTGTCAGAGGATGGACTCAGAGCAGGGTCCTTCCCCCAGCCCAGGCAGGCACCAGTACCTGCTTTGGAGACTGGAGCAGCTCCTGGGCTACAGCTGTAGCAAAGATGGCCTTGTTGCTTCCCGGGCTGAGCTGCAGAGAGAGGGACAGTCCTGTCACCAGCTGCACTCCCAGGTCGGTTATTGTCACCTTCTCATCCAGGACTGTCACTGTCTTCTCGGCCAGGATGGCATCTGAAAGGGGGGACAGTATCTGAGAAGAAAAACTGAAGTTAGCAACAGCCATGTGGTACAGGAGCATGTAAAACACCACCCAGAACTGCTCTAACATAGCTGAGGTGTGTTTATGATGATGGGAAGAATTCCTCACAGCAGGCACTACTGAAGTATTATTAGATAAGGCTACTCACATTCTGTAACTCTTCTGCAGTATCAGGGGCCCTGTGACACCTTTCACCTGAACTGAAATCAGCTGTGCCACTGACCCCTGCAATGTGCCACCCACACCTGCCTCACATGTGGGAACTGTAAATGCAAGAACCACATCTGCCTCACATGTGGGAACTGTCTGTAAATGTAATAACCACATCTGCCTCAGATGTATTAACGAGTCGTAAATATAATCTTCATGCAAAATTCACGTATTTTATTAATGCTTGTGTTCCGAGGTAGCATAAATACAATGCAGTCTGTACATTTATACAAAATGCATTGAATAAATGGTATTTATTTCTGTCCTATGGAAAGAAAGGGTAATGTATTGTATGCTACAATAACCTCTCATGGTACTGAATAGAAAACGGACAGAGAAAATTTGTTTTGGTTAAGAAAACACACACAGAGGTCAGTGCAGTGATACATGACACCCAAAGATGCTCATTAGCAAGCGAGTTGAATTTAATGATCCATACAGGGTACAGAGCATTTTTGAAGCAGCTTATAAGAGGTATTCTTTAAATACACCTTGCTCTCAGCTTTTTACCCTTGGATTTTTCTTTCCACAGCTTTATGTGCACTGGTTGGAGCACTCTAAGTTCCAGAGCTTTAGAAAGTCATTCAGAAAATCTTTCCAGATTTTGCAAAATCAGAAATCTCAAACCCCATTTCTCCAGCCTTGATGACCTCGTTATGGACAAGTGCTCTGGTTGTTTTCTGCTTTGGCAGTTTGGGATGATAAGCTTGTTTGGAGGGAGAGATTTTTTTTTCCTGTTCTAATGTTTGTTAACATATTTTCTACTTCAGTATCGCTGAAACAATCTCTCTCTCCCCCATGTCCTTTTCCTTTTCTTTTAATTAATGTTTAGATTAATATTCCAGTCTCACTTCCTTAACCAGCTCTAGCTAATTTTCACTTTACCCTTTGCTCTGTCAGTGTAGGCTGGGAGAAGACTGAGCTGTTCCACAGCTGCATGCCTTGTGATAACCTTATCCTGGCTCCACGTTCAAAAGCAGCCTTAGACAAAAAAAATCAGAAAAAGCTTTCCAATATACAGGTTGGATTAAATGAAATAAAACTGCAATCTGCTACACTTTGGGGCACAAGACAAGGAGAGAAAATCATCTCTCCTATGTCTTCTAGCTCTTGCTGCTATTCTGCCCCATCCAAAACCTGACTGCTCCAGGTTTTGCTATCAGTGCTGGATCACTCTGTGCCCAGGGAGGGGAGTTAAGGGAGGAACAGAAGCCATCAGGGGTTTCCCTACCTGAATTGTGGTCATTCCCAGCTCCAGCCCGACCAGGACCTGCCCGTCCTGCAGCCTGGCAATCCTGGGCTCCTCCACCTGCATGAAGTCCCTGACCAGGTCGGTGATGTCCAGCTGCCAGTCGGAGCCCAGCAGGAAGCTGGGCTGGGCCCCAGGCTCGGGGGCCTCGGCCACAAACTGGGTGAGCACCCTGACCATGGCGTGCTGGTACTGCAGGGTGCAGCCCCTGCCCCTGCGCTCGTCCTCCTCCTCGTCGTCACTGTCCCTGGCTGGCCTGCAGGGACAACAAGGGACACGTGAAACTCTGCTGGGGGAGCCTGCAACAGGAGAGTTCCTGCTGACCTAGGTCTTGGCACCAAGCTGCTTCCTTCAGGTTCTCCCACTTTTACCCTGTTTCCCCTGCTCACAACTCCAGAATGGCATTTGAGATCCCCAACCGGCCTCCCTTTGCTACCACACTGTCCTCCCCAATTATTATTCCATTATTTTCCACGTCAAGTCCTTGCTTTCAGGACCTTCACACTTCTTTTCTTTCTGGATCTGCCCATACACATCTTTGTGTTGCCATGGAAATCTCCTCTGCACCTCCACACACATCCCTCTCTGTACGGTACAATTTGAAATCACATCTCCACCAAAATGTCTCTGATACCAACAGAAACCTGTAACAAATGGCTTCATTTGCAGGTGGGAATACCAAGTACCTGCTTTATCAATTTGTTCCTCTTGTTCTTAATAACACTGACAACAGATGCAGACAGTTCTGACCTGCTTCATCCATCCTCTGTCCCGTGGGCTCTGGCAGTGTCTGAAAGCTCTGTCCTGACTCTGGGACCCTACAGGGACCTGAAACAGGTATGTGCTAACTGTGACCACTGACAAGGGATCCATGAACAGCCAGGATCTGTGAAAAGGCTGGAGACTGACCAGCCCTGCCAGAACTGGTTCTTGCTGATGTCTCCTTGCTGCCTCGTGGCTGATCCTCCTAACTCGACCAACTGGCTCTTCCCATCTCAGTCATTAGTGCTACAAAAGGAAATTGATTTCCAATATAGGTTCGTGCAACCTCCAGTTTCCATCTCCCTCAGAAGTCCAGTGCAGGAGCCTGCTGAATAAATGTCTGGTGACCTTCAAATTTACAGAGGAATTGCATTAAGGCCAAATGAACATGTTCAGATCCACTGGCCCTGACAGGTCCCTGCCAAGTGCACAGCCCAGAATGAACACGCTCTAATGAAACTTACCTCTTATTAGAGATGATGGGGACTCTCCACCCCTTGATCTGATTTAGTTCTGTGTCAGAGACCTCTATCTGCAGCGGGAGACGAGGAATCCACACTGTCATTTCTAAAGGGGCACTCAGATGCTGGTAAGTAAAATTAACTATGACATTCACTTTGCCTTTCATTTCCTTCCCATTGACAAAGACATAGTCACACCTGTCAGAAACCTGGAAATAAAAAGGAGAAGGAAGAAAAAAATTAGTGAGTCCCTTCACAAATGATAAAGTTCACCACATGCTGGGTAAGTGAGTGGGAGGAAGAGAAAGGATCTAGGCTTAAACTAGCTCCAGGTTCAGAGGACAACTAGGAATAACAAGAAAGGTGCCTGGTGTGCCCTTCATAGCCTGTGTAACTCAGCATCATTTTATCAGGCTGGATTTTCTTGCTATAAACAGTTCTAGTATAATCTAAATCTAAGATCTTTTTGGTCCTTAATTCCCACTCCAGCAGTAGGATGGACCTGGTACAGCAGCCGGGAGAGAAGATTCCTCTCCTCCCCCAAAGCTCAGTCAGACTCCCCAGAGCTCTCCTGCGTGCAGCCCAAGGAACCTCACTGACCCTGGGCAGGAGCAGGAACTGCCTGCACAAAGAACCCACAAGGGACTGACCTCTCTAATCAACCCCAAAATGGGACAGAGTTCTTCACAAGTCCTGTCACAGGTACCAGGGAATGAGGTGGTCACAACCTAACCCAGTCCCAGGGAAGAGCTCAGTGATGCCCAAAGAGCTTCACCCCTGCTGCCAGCCTGGCAGAGGCCCTACACAGCACTGGAACAGAGCTCAAGCCAGTCCTGATGTCACTTTATTTATCACCTGCAGCTCTGGATATCAATATTGCAGAGTTAGTAAATCTCACTCGAGCAATTTAGCAGTTACTGCAAGGATCTAGGTGAGCTGACAGGACCTGTTCATTACAGTTAGTTAAAATATGTGAGTAAATGTACACGTCAAATAATTTATTAACTACCACTTTACCGTGCTGATGATCTGAAGGAATGATCTATTAGAAGCCTGAACTCTTTTCACAATCCATTACCAGCCAGCCCTTCCATTCCATTCCATCAATGTGTTTAATATTTCTCACTTTGCAATCTATAGTCTCATCCTTATCTGAATTTAATGCCATTTTCTACTTTTCTGTTAAAATGATGAATTTAAATCATATTTAAATATCACCAGCTTTTGTAGGATAATTTGCATTCCTAATATTATTATCTTTAAACAACAACCAGCTCCTCCCAGACAGATCCACAGCAAATGCATTTCCATCCTGGCTTGTCTGAGCCTAGGTAGCACAGCAAGAAAAGGTTATCATGGTTTTTGCAATGTCTCCTCTCCAAACGACGTCTATTTTAAGGTCAAACTCTCGTAGTTGCTGTTGCTTTCAGCAGCAAAGGAGGGAGTTTGTTTACAGGCAGATTTGTGGGTTTTGGGATGGTCTTGTGCAAGG
The DNA here is from genome assembly GCA_013396875.1 of Vireo altiloquus. NCBI lineage: Eukaryota > Metazoa > Chordata > Aves > Passeriformes > Vireonidae > Vireo > Vireo altiloquus. The sequence goes on from VZRF01015761.1 coordinate 526,013, forward strand.
CTGTTTTACACGAGCTCCTAGGAGCTGCTGTCAGGAGCCAGCCCCAGTGAGCTGCGCAGGAGGAAAGCTTAGCTGCTCTCACAAACCCCTCCCAAGCCGAGTGGAGGAGCTCAGAGCAGGCAGCTGANTGCAGGAGGAAAGCCCAGCTGCTCTCACAAACCTCTCACAAACCCCTCCCAACCCGAGCAGAGGAGCTCAGAGCAGGCAGCTGAGCACAGACACATCCCAGCCCCCAAAAACCCTGATCCCAACCGGCCTGGGCTGAGGAAGGTGAGGCTTGGCAAAGCTCCGGAGCAGCTCGGTGTGAGCCTGCAGGGATGGCTGTGGGGAGGCTGGGAGCACCAGCACATCCATGAGGAGCACCAGCACATCCCCTGAGGAGCAGGGATGGCTGTGGGGAGGCTGGGAGCACCAGCACATCCATGAGGAGCAGGGATGGCTGTGGGGAAGCTGGGAGCACCAGCACATCCCCTGAGGAGCAGCAGGTCTGGGCAGCAGCACCAGAGCACACACTCTGCTCCCTCTCCCTCCTTTTCTGTCTCCAGCCTTTCAGCTGAGGTTGTCTGTGTGACTGTGTCTGTCTCTCCAGCACAGTCTCCTAAAGTATGAAAACAAACACAGAACACGTTCATTGGTCAAGGAAAGCACCTTCCCAACACACCTCCTATTATTTACATTCTTTCACATTTCCAAGTCAAGGATTTCTCCTGGGAAGCTACAGAGCTGGCACAGGACTGCGAGGAGGATGTTTGCAGGGCAAGGACTGCACTGTGCCTCCCAGCTGTGGTGTCTGAGAGCCTGTCCGACAGGCAGGAGGTGAGAACACCTTCGGGCAGTGCCTGGCACATCTGCTCCTTCTCCCACTTGCTTCTCTAAGTGGAAATCGTCTGCTGCTTGCTGGCTCTGTGCTTACCCCTGGCGTGTTTTGTATTTTATGCGCTGTTCTCACACCAGACAAGTCTCCTATGTGCTAATGAGCTGTGTTGGCTGCTTTCTGCCTTCCCCCCTTGCCCTGGGACACCAGCGAGAGGAGAAGCTGGGCAAAGGCACAGACAGAGCTGGGGACAGAGGGGCCCCAAGGTCACACCAGCCCAGGGGCTGCTGGCCCCAGGGTCCTGCACTCACCCTTGTGCCCTGCAGGCTGGCCCAGGGGCACGAGGGAATGCTCTCAACACCAGGATTGTCCTGGGTAGCACCTGGGTAACAGCTCTGTGTGACCTCCTCGCCACCTCTGCTTCCAGCTCCCAGCACCTCACACCGGTCAATCTCAGCTAATTAACACACCAGGATAAACGGGATACACCTAGGACTGAAGTCTTCAGGACTGAAACACTGCCCAGTGACTGAGGGCAGCAGGGAAACTTTTGTGCCTTGCAGCACAGATATCAGATCTGAGCTTCCAAACCACTGTGTGCAGGCACTGGGCCCTTCATGTCCCTTTCATGTCCCTTTCATGACCCTTTCATGTCTCCTGCATGACCCTTTCATGTCTCCTGCATGTCCCTTTCATGTCCCTTGCATGTCCCTTTCATGTCCCCTCCCTGTCCCTTTTTTGTCCCCTGCCTGTCCCATTTATGTCCCTTTTATGTCCCTTTTTTGTCCCCTCCCTGTCCCTTTCCTGTCCCCTGCTCTGCACCTGACAGTGCTGCTGGCAGGGCATCTGCCAAACCTCCTCCTGCCAGGGCAAAGCTTTGCTGTCTGCAGACACAGCACAGATTTTGCTGCAGTTTTTATTATCTGTGAGCATGTAAAGAGCAGTTCAGCACTCGGGGGCTGGAACTCAACACAAACTCTCCCAGGCCACAGAGATAACTGCTGAGTTATGCTAGTTAGAGATGGGAATCAGACTCTCTGATTTTAAACCCATCAATGCCCAAGCAATAACAAGAGAAAGAAAATTTGGCAGGCAAACAGACCTCGATTCCAACTTTATCAGGGTCCACTGCGCAAAGAGAGTTAAAAAAGAATCCATCCCAAAAACACTACTCTATGAACGATTAAACAAATCCCATGACCTTGTGCCTTCAAGATTATGATTTATAAAACAAACTGATGGTCAGGAAAAAAATGACTCCGCTTGGGATCCCGGCCTGTGCCCGTTTCCCTGGCTGTAAGTGAAGTCGGCAACAACGATGAGCTCATTCAGTTCCCAGCCAGCCCTTCACTGTTTGGATGAATAAGCATCACTGTTCTGCCGCAGTTTGCATGCAGTCCTAACAGAGCAACATCAAAACATGGGGCAAAGTACAGTACATTTTCATAAATCAGGCCAGCGCATTCACAAACAGGTCATCAATAGACAGGCAGATTAGCCATGCCCGTGCTCTGCAGACACATCCGAACCATTCATCCTCCAGCACACAGAAGGCCTAAAAAGATGTAGAGGGAGAAGACAAATCGAGCTCCTTTGTCTCTTTTGAGACCGTGTTTTCTGAGCTGTTTACTGGGAAAGAGGGAGTATCTTGTGCAGTGAGTTTGCTGGGCCTCAGCTGAGCCCTGCAGGACAAACATGCCCAGGAACAGGGCCAGTGCCAGGCAGTGGCAGCAGGAACGTGGGGACTGTCCCCACAGCTGGCACAGCTGGGCCCTGGGGCCTCTCCCACGGCTTCTCCAGGTGATGCTGATGGGAGCAGTGTAGAAAAGATGTGGCCCCATTTCCATTCATCCTAAAGTACTGCTGGAATACATCTCTGTGTTGTGGCCACCGTAATTCAAGGACATTATAATGCCATTAAACCCTTCTGGTGCTGTGCTCCCTTGCTAAAGCTTTTCTAGGCTTTATGTCACTGGAGCTTTTCACACAACTACACTGAGCTGACTGCCATTAATTAAGGGAGGTTGTACTTAGTGTTCACAAGATACTCCAGAACTTCTCTCAGTACAGGGGGCTTTTATCTCTCGAGGGACTGAGGTTTGAATGGCTTTTTCGGGCACGAACTTGGTAGGTTATAAAAGTGCTTTGGGTTTATTTTGGCTCCTGCAGGTCCCCCTCTTTTTCTGACATCAGGGAACAGCTAAGAGAGCTTCCTCTGAGTCACAGGCACACATGTAACCCCAGAGTGCTGGGCACCGAGGGCAGAGGTCTGTCCCACACTGCCAGCACAGCCCACGGGCAGGAATTCCACTTCCAAACCAAACTCGCAGCCTCTGCCGAGCTGGATGCTGAGTTCAATCCAGGGGCTGCAGAACGTGCAGAGGGGAACACTTCAGATGTGCTCAACACCACGTTCAGTTCAAACCCCCACACCTACTGTCAGCAAAGGGAAGAGAGAGAAGTCACTGCTGCTTCCTCCTGCAGATCCTGGCCCAAATCCGCAGTGCCCCACGGGCAGCTCTGAGCTTTGGGTGCTCCCACACTGAGCCCAAAGCTCAGCTGTGCAGGGGATGCTGCTGGGCCACTCCAGCACTGAGCTCTCTCCTGACAAACACAAGGAGGGGCATTGCTGGTCCTAGGCACTTCTTTTTTACATTTCCTTTAAAAGCCTGATTGTGCTGTTTGAAAAGGAACCATCCCTGTCCTCTACAACTCCCCACCTCCTGTGTGCTCCTGGAGTGGGATCACAAACCAGAGAAATCGGTTTTTATTCATTTCTCTTCTTTTACTTCACTGTTTGCTACGTTATCTGTGGAGGAAAACACTGAACTCCTGAAAGCAGGACCTCAGCCAGCCCAGGGAGAAGGTCCCTCACAAACCCCTGCACACCAACCTCCTGCACCCAGCTCCACTGAACCCTGTGCCATCCCTCTCCTAAAGGCTTTTACTGCTTCTCCCCCTACCCTGGTGTGCAGGTTGGCTGAATTTGTGGCTGACTGCTCCTCTGGTCCCACAAACCCTGAGTTAGCTTTGGGCTGAAGAGAACCCCAAGATCTAATGGGAGGGAGGGAGGGAAAGGGGAATGTACATCCTAACTCCCAGCATTTCACTGTTAGCTCTCAGGAACAACCCTAACAGTCTTTCACTACCTCATTATCATTATTAAATTCCCATGGGATCACAGTAAAGCCCTCACAGGAAAATGCTTTTCTGCCACAGTAATTCTGCTGGAACTCTTACAAAGTCCCAGCTAGTAAGTCTTTGAAAATAAGATGTATTTTGAGCAGGTTAGGTCTCTACATTTCAAGGGTGGCCAGTTAGGAAGGTAAGCCTCTGGCATTTCCACATAAAATTCTGTATTTTGGAATCACTCTGTGGCTCTGTCCCCCATCCACGTTCCTGTAAATGATCCTTCCCCCACACAAACGCTCTCTGTATATAATAAACATTTCAAACACAGCCCTGCCACCTTGGCAAGCTCATGGGATCCCTTCTGATTTAGCACTGCACACATTTTCCTAGGTCTACCAGCATAAATGGGGATATTTAGTAACGTAAGTTATGATAATGAGCCCTGCCTAAATCACTGTTGTCAGAAGAAGAATGGGGGAGCCTCTTCTAACCATTAAAAATGAATGAGGAGGGAAATAAATAAGCAAAAGCAGCTCATTTGAGCTATAAAAGACTCCAGAACACAAGCTGTGTACCAAGGTACAAAAGGATGAGGCCATTATTAGCTCTATAAGTCACTTACAGATGACTCGGGGGAGGCGGAGTCACCTTTAATCACCCGTGCTTAACCCGAGTGAGGTGCCCAGAACGGTGCAGGGCACACAGAAACAACTCTGGGCAAACAGGGCTGGACCAGCCCCCAGCCCACTGTGACCTCCAGAAGGGCCCTGTCCTAGTCTGGGGTTCCTGAGGGGCTGGAGAATAAGAAATCGCCGTCCCCAGATCCAATGGCAGCAGCACATCTGTAAAACCACCCTGGATGCTGCTGGAATTAGGAACAACCACGGAACAGTTGCTCTGGAGGGATAATTACAGCACCTCCTGTGCTGAAGAGGAAAGATTTTCATTTTCTTCCCCAGAAAGAAACAGTAAATGCAAATGGGCACTGCACCAAGTGCAGGGATGCTCCTGCTGCTCCTCGGGTGCTCTGCAGGCTCAGCAGGGCAAGCACCACGAGCTGCTGAGAGAAGGATGACCTGACCTGGACCAGAGCTTTCCCCATTTGGGGGGATTTACACTGGATAAAGTCTTCTTCATTTTAAGTATTCTGAATTTTAACTGCAAGGGTTGAAGTATCTGCCAAAATCTGAAAATACTCTTTGAAAGGTGATAAATGATAGAACAAGGGGGAATGGTTTTAAACTGAAAGAGGGCAGGATTAAATCAGATATTAGGAAGAAATTCTTTACTGTGAGGGTGGGCAGGCCCTGGCACAGGGTGCCCAGAGCAGCTGTGGCTGCCCCTGGATCCCTGGCAGTGCCCGAGGCCAGGCTGGATGGGGCTGGGAGCAGTCTGGGGCAGTGGAAAGGGGCTGGAACTGGATGATGTCCCTCCCAGCTGAAACCCTTCCATGATCCCATAAAATGATGAGCCATGGTCTCCAGCCCTCCCAGCTCATCATCCTTTCCAGCTGGTTCTCAGCTCGGTGCAGAAGGACCCTGCCTCTTTTAGAGGAGGTGTCAAGGGACACACCTGAACTCTGTGGGTTTGGGAAAACCAGCGGCTGCTCTGAATTTGGACAGCTCACACCTCCAGAGTGTCAGCACCGTTCTGCAGTGGTTTTCCTGCTGGAGCACCAAACAATACTGCATCCACAGCTGCATCTGCCTGTTCTACCCAGAGACAAACATCTCCCTTCGATTTTAAGGGTCTTATTTCCTGCCAGGCTTTCCACAGTTCCTGATGGAAACCCCCTAGTGCTGCAATAAACAGATATTAGCAGAGAACTGTGCACAGGAAAAATGTATTTTACTGCACCAACCCACCTGAAGCATCTCACAGAGCATATTGATTAAGGGAGCTCTGATACCAGTTAGTTCCTCAGAAATATTTTAGTTTGTTCTGCAGCTTTGTGGCACACATCAATATACCATCCTCAGCCGAATATACCCCAGTGAAATGTGCAATGGGATATTTTAAAAGGCCTTACAATTCTGGGCAAACATCCAATTGTAGCTGCAAGTTTAATAGTTCCTTTGTGATCCAACACAACGTCCGCAGTGTGTTGGTGTTACCGACTGAAAAATCCCCTCATTAACAGTCTCTCCTCAGGAATCACCTTTTGCTTTTTAAAACCAAGACCTGGAGGATAAAAGTGCAGTGTGTTTTTCCTTTCTGTGTTTCTTCTGCCCCTGTTTCCACTACCAAGAATGGTTATTTTATCTCTGCAGTGGATTTGCACACATTTTATACATTTTTGGGGGTAGTACTGAGGGAAGAGCAGCTTGCCCAGTCCTTTGTGGGCACATCATTAATCTCTGTACACTCTGTCCTCACCTGGGATTTATTTCTGTCCATGGGCTGCCTTTGAAGAGTTTGTGCCCACTGGCCACGAGCTGAGGCCAGCCAGGAGCTACTGATGTGTCCTGAGTGTCCTGAGTGTCCCCTCTGCCATGAGTGCTGCATTTCAGCAAGACACCTACATCTGCTTTCATTTTTGGGTCACGAAATTCAGTTTCATTTCAATTTCAAATGATTAAAATTATGTAAAAATACCGTAACATTAAGGAAAAAGTTATTTTAAAATGAAAAAATCAAAACATTTCATTTGGAAGTGTCAAAACAAGTTGTTTCCTTGACACAACAGGAACCTGGTAGCATCCTTTTCTTCTTTTATTTTTTGTCAGAAATGAAATTCCAAGGAAATTAGCATCATTTCAAAAAGCTGCTTTACAGGAGGACTACAAATTCTGACTGAATAAACTCTGCCAAATTTTCCCCAGTAAGCCTTAATCAACTGGGGCCACAAATCAAAACAAAATCATCACCATGAAACTCTGTTCAATTAAAATCCAATCCCATGGAACCCATGGTACCTTTGGCACAACAAGCAGTGCTACTCCCATGTGCAGGAAGGGAAGTAGAGGCACAGAACAACCTTTCCAAAAGCCTGGGATTAATCCCCAGCTCCCTCACACACTTATTAGATGGCTGTGAGTAATTTATTGAGATCATTGCTCCCAAGGATGCTCAAGTGTTAACTCCCCCTGAACTCCAGGCGAGTTTGGTAGTTAAACCTCCCTAAGAACCCAGCCTTTAATCTGCCTTTGATGTATTTGTAAAACAAGGATCCTATCCTCTTGTTTTACAGGGATTTGGCAAAGCCCAGTCTGCAAGAAGCAAGAAGAGCTCAGGTGCTGGAGTTACACACCAGCACCTTCCTGTTGATTAAAATTTATGTGCAGTTCTTTAGGCCAGTTCTTGGTGCCAGTTCTTGGTGCCAGTTCTTGGTGCCAGCCCTTCTCCTGCTCACCTGCAGCAGCCACTCGTGGCCACACCGAGAGCAGGGACAGCTCTGGGGTGCAGCTCTGTCCCTGCTGAGCAGGGCACCCACAGAGAACCCAAACAGCCTCACTCACCCCTGCTCCTCCCCAGCCACAGCCACCCCTCACCTGCCTTGGGCTGGGCTGCAATTCCTGCTTCCCAGCTGGAAAAGGAGGTCCTGACTCCCTGCCCACCTGCTGCTGGGGATGCTCAGCGATGCTGCCAGCACCGAGATGGCTTCGTGGCTGCTCCTGTGAATTGGGGATGGCAGCAGAGCCTCAGACGGTGCCAGAAAGCTGCTGGACTCAGCCCACCTCGTGCTGGAGATTTTAGGAGCCACGATTGTTTGTAATCAATGTGACAACACTTTCTCGCTCCTGTTAATTAAGTTACATCTTCCTTTTTCTCTCTCGATCTGGAAACCACGAGCACTCTGTGCTGCTCACTGCAGCCAGCCGAGCAGAGCAGGGGAACAGTGATAAACACAGGCAGCACCCCAAGCTTTGCACCACTAAACTGAGAACAGCAACGCTGCCCTCCCTCCAGGAAGGCTTGAGGAGGAGTAATGACAACAGAACAACTTTTCTTCGCCCTCGTGAAAAGAAGAATGCTCACCTGTCCCTGGGTAATGAACAGCTGATGTCCAAGGGAAGCAGAGCTGATGAACAATGTGACAAATCCGACGGACTAGACACTAAACCCAGGCTGAGAAGGGGACAGTCAGACTTGCAGATCTGCCAGATCCAGTCAGTGAAGCACCAGTGGGGAGAGGAAGGCAATTAAGACCCGCACACAGAGGCTGGGAGAGCAGAGCCAGCTCTAGTACCCCTGGCCTTGGGAGCAGCCGGGAGGAAAATGCCTGCAATACCAGTCTGACCAAGGCAAAGTGTTTCCTGCAATTCCTGTGCTCTCCCACGGCAGCTGCAGGACCTCAGGCATTGCTGAATCTTCCCAAATGCAGAGCAGTCCCAGTGCTGCCTGGCTGTCCCAGCAGGCTGGGGCTGGAGCACTCCCACAGCACACAGGGAATTCACACCCAGACTGTGGCCAAATCACACACCAAGGCTTCACAGAGCATTTGTGACCCAGCCAAGGAACAAAACCCCAAATCCCAGGGGCTCTCCTCCCGACAGGGCTCTGTCATCCCCAGCTGGGGCAGACCCTGCTCTAACAGAATCACAGAACCATGGAATTTCCTGGATCAGAAGGTACCCACACGGATCACCAAGCACAGCTCCTGGCCCTGCACAGCACACAGAGACACCAGAGAAGGGCTCCCCTGGCCCCACTGCCCTCTTGGCTTTGCTGCTGCTGGATCCCTGCCACATCTGCACAGCACAATGCTCCCACCAGCTCAGGGTGGCTCCTCTTTTGGCACTGCCATCAAGTGTAACACAATCATTGTTGTACTTGTTATAACATACATAACAATGTTATATATATATATGTTACTCTTTGTTAAAGATCTCCCATCTTTCTCTTCGCTGCCCCCAGCCTCACTTCAGTCATTCCTCATCTATCCTGACCAGGTGATTTCTGATAATATCATGCAGAGCTCTGCCTCACTGCTGAATTCCAATGCCTTTTATACAAATGCTGCTTTCCAGGGTGTGGGTGGGACGGAGTGGGGCCACCACGATGTGCTGAGCAGCGTGGACTGAAGGTCCTCTGCACATCCCCAAGGACTGCAGCTCCTCCACACACCCTGGCTTCATTTCCAGTGAAATTTATTTTTTTCTCTGTCAGAAAAAATAAGATCCTCCTTTAAAGGGTTTTCATAACATTATGGAAAATTGCTTAAAACCAAATAAAATATAAAAGTTATTTTGCAAAAGACATTACCAACCTTATTGTAGTTTTAAGCATGACTGCTATGAAATTTGCTGTTGGTTTGGTCCAACAAACCAACAGCTGTTGGTTTTCTTTGTAAAGAAAAAGAAATAGGGAAACTAGCTTAAAATGCTTTTTCTTTAAGGCTGTAAGAGAAATGTAAATTCTTTCAGACCATTCTGGGCTTCTAAATTAGTTAGAAAAAAGCACAGGGCTGATATATTCTGTGCCTCCTTGGATTCACTCATCTTTCATCTCCATCACTGCATTGCAGACTAGCAGCATCGCTGCTTTTCTGACAACATTCTCATTTTTCCAGCTTCCAAGAAATCTCTAGACAGGGATTGTCATTTCTAATTACTCAGCTCGTGCTGCAGCTACAGGTGGTTTCCAAGGGCTCAGGAATGCCACTCTCACCTCTCGCAGAGGGATGGCAAAGCCTGGCCCTGTTCCCGGCACAGGCAGGAGGGGGAAGGCAGGGACACGGAACAGGAGGAGCTGCTGGTGGTGCCAAACCTTGCCAAACACACCCGGGCTGGCTGTGGGCACAGGGATCCTGGAGCTCAGAGGGGATTCACAGGAGTGTTCTGGAGGATTGGGCTCCACATCTCCCTCCTGGCACAGCAGCACTGGGCAGACACAGCAGCTCTGTGCCACGGGTAGCTCATGGCTCTGCCCTGCACCAAAAAGCAGGATGGGATGCTCAAGGATCCAGTCTTTAGCAGAGCCAAGCTCCATCCATCAGGGGTGACTTCCCTTTGACTCTGGTGAGCGTTGATCCTACCCCAAACAGCCACACTTCTTCCCTCAAACAGGAACAGCTAGCCCTGTGTTTTGAACTTCTCTCCAAACAGTAATGGGTTACATGCAAATTTTAATTAGTGACACCACTGAGGACTGACGTGACCCAAGCCAAGCACGAGACCAGACCTCCACAGACTTAAAGGAGATGAGAGATTCACAAGAGAAGTGACTGAAAAGACCCTGCAGTGAGAGGAGAATGCCAGGATGAAAGCAGCAGAGTTTGAACTTCTCGGGGCACTCACACTTCAGTGTCCCACACGCCTGGATCTGCAGGCACCGGCTTGAGCTGAGCCATTGCTCAGCTGGTACTGAACAGAACAAGGACCAAATGCTTCTGAACGCCCTCATGGAACTGCATTTCAGTCACTTCAACACAGAAAAAAGGAGATGAAATATGGTTAGCAATGGCAGACTTCAGAGCTACAAAGAGTTTCCATCTTGGTAACAGGAGGACTTCAAAGTGTTTTAAGGATCCAGTCCTCGTTCTGCTAGAGAGTTTGCCCAGGCAAAGTCTAGTTCTACTCCTCTGGCAGGTGTTCAGATATCCAACAGCACAACTTAGGGGAAAAAAGGGAAAAATCTGTTGCAATACACATATACTCATGCATGCACAGCAGGCTCAGGAAAGCTGGCCAACACTTTGAAGTGACAGGGGAAAAATAATGCAACAGCAAAGCATGAAAAATTTCTGAAAGAGACCTGTGCCTCTTTAAGCCAAGAACCACTTGCAGAGAAGCATATCTGAGCAGGACTGTGCTCCAAGAGCAGAGCAGCAGCCACAGCACACAAGTGCCAGATGAAAGCTGCCCTCAGCCAACACAGACAGGCTGGAGAGCCAGAGGATGTTTTCCAAACCACACTTGCTGTAAAAGTGACTGCAGAGTTTGCATTGGAATGGGAGAATCCTTCCCCACTGGAGCTGGGGGTGGGGATTTCTGTCCTCTCCTGCCCCACCAACACAATCTTCCCTCCCTCAGCTGCCCGTCAGTGGGGCTCCCATGAGAACAGGGAACTGTGGCACTGCCAAGGTGTGTCACAGGGTGGTCCCAGTGGCCCTGGCTGTGGGTGGCACCGGGCTGGGGCTCAGTCCCACCCCACCTGTGCCCAACAAACCTCTCTGTGCACCTTGGCTGCCCGGGGTGAGAGGGGCCAGGCTGACAGGGAGCTCTCATCGCCACTGCAGCACTGCTCCCACCCTCTGCAGAGCCCACACTGCTCACCTTTCATCCCACATCCCNCTCAGCTGCCCGTCAGTGGGGCTCCCATGAGAACAGGGAACTGTGGCACTGCCAAGGTGTGTCACAGGGTGGTCCCAGTGGCCCTGGCTGTGGGTGGCACCGGGCTGGGGCTCAGTCCCACCCCACCTGTGCCCAACAAACCTCTCTGTGCACCTTGGCTGCCCGGGGTGAGAGGGGCCAGGCTGACAGGGAGCTCTCATCGCCACTGCAGCACTGCTCCCACCCTCTGCAGAGCCCACACTGCTCACCTTTCATCACACATCCCTGAACAAACCCCTCGTGAGGTGCTGAGCTGAACCCAGGCTCCTCCAGCACCTCCCCAGGGACAGAAATAATCCAAAACCACTTGCTCCCCGCAGTGAACAGAGGTCGTTATTTTGACAAATTAGTTAAATCTCTCTCAGTCAGCAACGAGGACCCTGAATTATTCAACATGCATCTGTCTTTTTCCCTTACAAAAATGGCCTGTGAAGCAATAAGTGTATTTCACTTGAACCACTTCTGAAAGATGTAAGACAGTTTGGGTTCACTCCAATGCCCCTTGAAGTCAATGGGAGCCTTTCATTTAATTTTCATTTAATTAATTTCATTAAATTTGCAGATGATGCCAAGCTGGGAGGGGTTAGAAGTTCTCTGGAGAACAAGCTTAGAATTCAAAATGATCTTTGTAGTGTAGAAAATTATCTGAAATAAACAGATGAGATTGAAGAAAGGTAAGGGCAAAGTATAAAGTCGGATAAAAACTTTATATTATTGTAATTAATTAAGTGCAGGATGGGGAAGGATTGGCCTGGCGACATCAGTGAAGGAAAGGATTTGAACTAGAGAGGATCTGACTAGAAACTCCAACTCTAGGGATCACTGAGCACTGGAAGATGATAATTAACAACTGCAGTAATGTAAGACCTGCTTAGAAAAATGACTTTCAGGAATGTTTTCCATAGCTGGAAATATTGTTCCTTTCATCTCAGTTTGAAATTTTCAGTGATTTTTAAGCCTTACAGTGAGATATGGGATGCACAACTTTTCCTGTCTGTAGTCCAGTCATCCACAAGAAATGCAGGTTTCCAAGGTAAAAAAGGAAACAAGTATTTCATCTTTGTTCCTCAGATTCAATATTGATCACAAAAGCAAAAGCAGGTCCTGTTGTACTGGGAAATATGTTCTGCACAATAAGAGAGGCAGAAGAACCTGTGAAAGCCACCCTCACATCTCCTCTGAAAGCAGACTCTGCCCAGCACCCTCCTGGTGACCTGCAGGGAACTAAAGTTTTGCAATTTATGTTACTGGCATGCAATTAAGTAAGTTTGCAGCGCACAAAGTAAGTGTTACTTCTTTCCCTATTGGATGTGAGAAAATGCTGCAGATGCTCTCACCTGCACTTAGAGCATTAGTGGTGATAATTGACATCACTTTGGGGAGCATCCTGATGTGCAAGACAAGCCACTGCCCAAAAATTGATCAGATTTCATTAAATCAGGAAGATTCAAGGAAAAAACATGTTAAAAAGATGGAAGAAAAGGAATCCTGTTTTCCTCAGACAGCTAAACAAAAGCCTGGTAGGACCAGTGAAATCACTATGGATCAATACTGTTTCATTTCTGTGTCTCTTTCTTTGCACAGTCGGGTAAAATAATAACAACAACGGTGCTGATGATGAACATTTTATATTTGAACTTTTCCCATTATCTAACAGCATTTCAGCATTTTGCACAAAAAACCTCCTGACAACACTTTGTAAAGCACATCACAGTGAGGGCTCAGTGCTTATGACATAAATGTGTGTCTCTGTGTGCATTTTTTCATATAAACACCTGTTTATATAGTGCAGATAACATTATCCTCATTGTGGGAATGAAGGAATTAACTGTTTACAAAGCCTTCCCATGGCCACAAAGTGCTGGGAAATGTTATCTGCAAGTGCTGTCTGGGATGAGAAATGAAGTCTCATTACTGTGATGTCTGAGAATAATCAACCAAACAATGAAAATAGCTACATTTAGCATAAATAGGAAAGCCAGGCCAGAAACATTTCCTCTCGCATAGTCTAGAAAAAATTATTAAACAAACCCACACTCGTGGAATGGGTAGAAGTCCAGGTGAGGACTGAAGAGATGCAGTTTCTATTTCATCTCTGCCATTTGACCTCATAAAAGGTGTTTGTTGTGCTCTGTTTATCCACTAATGTTTTATTCATGGCTGCTCAGGCTGTCACAGGAAGGGCTCTGATGGGGCACTGCAGCTCCTGGGCACTGCTGGGAGATGCTGCAGGTGCTTTCCTAACAAAAACTGTCCAAGAGACAGTGCCAGGTATGGCCAGAGCAAAGCCCTGCCCGTGCCCACAGCTCTCAGAACAGCCCAGGCACAGCACTGAGGCTTGGGGGGCTCGGGGCTGAGAGCAGCAGAGCAAGGAGTTCTCAGAGCATGCTCAGGGTCCATGCAAGAGGAGAAAAACATCAGCTTTTCTCCCCATAAGCAAATAACCAAGGCCAGCTGTGCCCCAGCTCGCAGGGCAGCCAGGGGAAAGCAAAGGGTCTTGCTGCCAACCTGAGCCCACAGCTCCTCCAAGCTCTTTTTCGTTCAGAGAAATGACAGAGAAACACATTCAATAAAACATTTCAGGAGCTGGTTTCAGCGAGGATAGGGAATCGAAGGTGGAGGATAATTTGAAAGCATTTTGTAAGATTTTAGCTGCTTGTTCCCTATCGACTCTGATGGGAGTCGTGCTGCTTTGATCTTCCAAACGCTTTCACACTCCTTCCATCCTGACAGGCACTCACACCACAGATCTGTTTACTGGGAAATTGAGGTGAATCCTGAAGCTTGATACCTGAACTACCTTCAAACAACCACGAGGAAAGCACAGCAAGATTGCGAGAGAGACTCCATCTGCACACAAACTGCCCTGTTTTATCTACACATCCTGCATGTTCTCAGGGCTTAGGGAGTGATGATGATAACAACAAACTCTTGAGCAGCCCCAGTGAAGCTGGCACTGCATGAGAAGCTACATTCCATGTGCAGCTGTGTTCCATGTGAGGACACCAGGGTGTGGAAGCCACAGGAAGGAGCAGGTGCAGGTCTGTGCTCTCAGCAGCTGGATCTTTTCCAGAAAACTCCTATTTAAAGCAAATTCTGGACACTTAATGGGACAACTGTGCCTGTCAGCAGCTTGTCCTACCTCCTGTTATGGGCAAAAAAACCATCCAGAGAAGTGGCCTGGACAACTCATTTCGCCAAGAGGGCTTTATTCCAAATCCTCCTTGCTGGCTGGCATGGAAATGTCACTGTTTAGGCTCTTTGGATCACAGCAATTCCTTATTCCCAGAACTCCTTGTAAAACTTCTGATTAAATTTATGAGAAAAGGTAATTTTCTTAATACGGCAACTGTGTCCTGCAAAAGCAAGCTCCCTTGCAATACATTATTCCTCATACAATTTTCAAGTTCATCCACCTTAAGCAAATTTGGCTGTTTCAGCTCAAAGTTGTGCAGCCTTAGGCATTCTTTATCAGATGAGAAGATGATCATTTTAACACCTCAAGTTTCTGAGTTTCATATCTTCCACTAAATCAGTCTCCCTTTCACGATTTGTATTTATACCAATGCCCAATTCCATTACAACTCTCTCTTAGCTTTCTCAATTTTCTCTATTATTCTTTTTTAGAGCTATAATATAATTTCAGTGGCTAACTCAGAGGCTGTCACTTTGTATTTACGAACTGAAACTTGAACGTGCATTACTTCTTTATTTCTATGAAAATCCATGATAACTAATGCAGTGATTCTCTCTACCAAGAGGCTTTACGTCTGGTTTCCTGTCTGGCCTCTAACCTTCATTCCTCCAAACAAACTTTTACATCTCTATTTACACATTGGGATCATTAATGTTTTTTTTATCTCCCTGTCTCAACGGCTTCAGAAGCTGTAATGGATTTAGGCAGGAGTTTAATTAGAAACTGCTCTTTCCTGTATTTCAGGCTACATTTCATGTGAAAGGGTAAAACATGCCTCTAACAAATGAAAAGCTTGATGTAACCCCTCCAAAGCCCCAGGCTAGGTAAGTTTGAGTGGAGCAGACAACTGGGCAGTGGGAGATCCTAGTGCTGAGTCCATTCCATGGGAAGCTGGAACATTTCATATCCTGGTAAGAAAATCACCCTCAGAAGTTTGCCTCTGTTCTGCCACGACAGCCACGCAGACACAAGCAGGTTGTTTCCAGCAAGGCTTTTCCTTATTTTCTTTCTTCAGTGAGCATGGAATATCTCAGAGTTACATTTCAGGGACATCCCCTGGTGAGCCTTGTCCCCACTCTGTGTCCCCATGAAGGGAAAGGAGCCACGAGAGCCTTTCCCAGGCAGCTCCTGACTGAAGGGCCAGGCTGGGCTCAGGGAAAGAAAACCCCAAACTCCAGAAGAGCCTGGCTGAGTGATGGCCTCGTTACGGTTCTCTGATTAAAGCTCATTAAAAGCTGGGGCAGCCCTGCAGTGCCCATGGGATCTGCCAGCACTGGGACTGGCTCAGAACACGCTGGGGTCACCAGCACTGCACCACATTCTGTCCTCACTGCTCCTCGTGCTGCTCCAGGAAGGAAATCCTGTCCCAGATAATGTGATTCTGTCACCACTCCATTCATTCTTCCTCCCCAGTAATTTCTTTTCTGCATTTTTCCCGTGCTGAGTGCACTTTATGCCACTTAATGTCTCATTTTAGCCACTCAGTTTCATCCACCCAACAACAACAAAACAACCAACCAGCCTGTGAAGAAAACCTCTCAGTAGTTAGCGTGGCTGGAGATGAGATGACAGCTGTCAACTCTGGGTACTCCAGGATGGGGTTAATGACACCTGCACAGAGCTCCCCGAGCAGCCTGAGCCCCAGAGAAATTATATCAATGGATGCTGTCCTGCTGAATCTGCCCGGGGAAGAGAGAGCTCCAGACGAGATTGGACACACACACATTGTTTAACCTGGGAACAAAGGGCACAATTTGGAGAACTACTTGTCAAGGTGTCTTCAAAAATTAGCAGAGCACATGCAGCTGCACAGCCAGAGGGGCTGCTTCTCATCCCGTCTGCAGGCCTGGGTGAAATCCTCGCCACGCCATTCTGAGCCCTGCGGAAACAGAGCCTTTCAAGACTTGTTACAAGCTTGAAACTCAGCTCAGCATCATCAAAACGTGTGAAGAACTTTCAAGGAAACGCAGGCTGACTTAGGGCTGTGGCACTGGAACAAGTGAAATTGGCTCTGGCTGATCTTTGCTTTCAGCGTGGAGCTGATGCCAGACAAACCCACCCAGTGACAGCCAGAGCCCTGCTCAGACACAAACAATTCCCCAGCAAGGAACAGACTTCTCCTCACCACATAAAGTGCAGAGCAATCCCATTAACTACACTGGGCTAAATTTGGATTTTCAGTGGCAATGAGATCCAATCATTAACACAAGTTGTGTGTGCGTGTGAGACCAACTTTTTCTTTTAGTGACAGTCAAGTGCAATTAAAATAATGCTCACAGACAATGCATAAAATATAGTTTAGTACCATCCATTGTGCCCTTAGAAGCCTCCTCACCAGGGCAAATGATACTTCCTTCATTACTGAAGTTTCACTTCTCCCTCTCTGCCTTTTAGTGGAATGAAATGGAGCATGTAATGGAACGTCATATTCACAGATTTCATTTTGGTATCAGCTCCAGGTCTGCACAAAATCTCAAACACTACAACAGCTTTTCACACGCTCACAAAATGCCCAAAGAAATTGCTGAGGGCACGCAAATCCCAAAGTCTAAAGAAGATGCCCTAAATTCACTCAAACAAAACCCCTTTACAGCTTCAAAATAATTACCTGCTTGCAAATAATCACATTATTTTTAATAGTTATTATATTGAACAGATTATTTATGTTGGGAGAAAATATTCAGCTTTGTATAATACCCACCTGCTCTAAATACACAGTTACACTTTTAACTAAAATTGAAGAGCCATTAAAGCCACTTTTTGTAGGTGCTTAGGTTTCTAATTTGCAATTAAATTAATTGGATTTGAATGCCTAAATTGATTCAGAAATTAGGCTTATCATCCAATAACCAGTTAAACAGGATGATGCTGCAAACCAAGGCTGAAACAGGAAAGTTGTTCAGCATTTCTGGGGGCAGCTGATGGGGGAAACCAAAGCACTGGTGTGTCCTACAGACAAGTACAGCACCCACAGCACAGTGCCAGAGAATGGGACCAGGGCCTGCCACACATGCAAAGCACGAGAACTGCTATAGATAATCATTTCTGGTAATAAACTGCACCCAGAGGACTCCTTGTGTTCTGGCACCTCGAGCACCTTTCAGATGTGTTTGACTGATTTACCCTCTTTTCTCTTGAAATCCTTAAGTACTGCATTGTTTTTTTACATAACTGCAAAGAGAAAAAGTACACAGGTAGCCAAAAGTCACCATCCTAAAAGGAATGCAAATGCTGCAGACAGTGAACAAAAGAGAAGTTCAGTCAACTGACCTGCACAGACTGTTATGTAAGAAACCTGAAAATATTTCTAAATCCTTCCTTTCTCAGGCACTGATATTTTATCATGAGAGAACTTTGCCTGTGCTGTGATTAAGTGAAATGTAACAGGAGGGATCTGTGCAGAGCTGTGCTCTGTCCTAGTTAGGGTTATGTGTGTTATTAACAACCACAATGACGACGCTCACACATTACATTTTATGTCAAGGACTCAAAGCATTCTTTGGGGATTTAGCATTAATGCTCTTTATCTGTCAAGGTAATTCAGAGCCATTATACGCCTTTTGTGTGTCTCTGCTGAGACAGATCAAATGAATGCCATGCCAGTGCCCACAATGGCACAGGGATGTCACAGCTGAAAGCACCTGCCAGAGCCCACGCTATCGCCAGCACATTTCAGTGCAGCCTCTCAGAAACCATCCCAGGGGTTATCCAATTGTTATCCCATCTTATTAAGGAAGAAATGAAAATCAAGTGTCACACAGTGTGTGCAGGCTGAGCCCTCATTAGAGCCTGCAATCCAAGATCCCGTCCAGGTGTAACCATTAGAGCATAACTCCTTCCTTCATCAGGGCCAAGGCAGAGCAGGACAGCATCAAAAATTCAGGCTCATTATGGCCTTCCGACCCCAGTCCTCCCAACACATGCAGCCTCCCCTTCTCCTGCACAGATGCATGTCCAGAATCACTCCTTGTTCTTCCAGCTGCCTCTGAGCCCTCCAGGAATCTCGCAAGTATTCCATGGCTAATGTTCAGGATACCTCAGCTCAGACCAGCAGTTTCTCTATTAACCCCAGAACATGAGCCTCATCCTCAGCAAACACTACCACAGCCCTTGGATTTGAGCACATTTAAATCAGCTGAAAATGTCTTGTTACACGTGTTTTTATTTTAGCAAGACCAACAACCTCTTCCACTCCTAATGCAACACCTGGACAGCCCTGCAAATGCTAAGCAAAAGCAATGTCATTTGGTGACTATGCTGTATCTGATGTGTCCAGAAAAACCCTAAATTGGGCCGAGAATAAAGTCATTTACATGGCCTTGTGTAGCTTTTTACTGCGTGGTAACAAAGCCACGCAGAGCTCTGTGCCCTGATCTGGAGGATGGCTCAGAGCTGGCACCATGAGCTATAAACACCTCACCTCATCAGAGAGAGGGGCAGACGGTCACTGCAACTGCACAACACCCTGGGAACCTTTTAAGAGGAAGAATGGCAATTTATAATCATTAAGGCAAGCTCCTGCTCTGGAGACAGGTGTTGGTGGATGATGTGAGCCCAGCTTAGCTCATTCCTATCAGTGTAACATCACCACGTGCCTTCAGTGCTGCTCTGCTGCCTTAGCCCAGGGGAAGGATGCAGGGAACTCATTTCCCTTTGCATCGTCTGCTCCTTCCCCCCTCGGCACAGTTTCTTCTAGAGATAAACCAATCTCTTCTCAGGGAGAAGATGGAGCATTTCTAGGGTTCAGTGTGCAATGAGGTGGGGCTGGAAAGCAGCTAAAAACCCCTCAATGCCCTTGGCAAGTACAGGGAATTTGGACAATCCCACAGGGGTGTCTCCCACTGCCCCAGTCCGGCACTCAGAAATAGGTGAGGCACCTGGAAAATCTTCCCCATCCTTCCTGAGCAGCCTCCCTGAGGAGATTCACAGGCACAGGGATGGGAATGATGGTCAGGCTAACGATGTGACAGCAAGGGAATGCCTGTGCAGAGCCCTGGGGTCATCAAACACACACACAACAGCAAGAAGCACTCCTGGCCACCCCCAGCCACTGATCCCTGCTCCAGAGTCACTCCTCCCCAGAGCTGGCACTGGGAGCATCCCAAAGGAACTCAGTCAGGGAGCTGAGCAGGCAGACAGCTCATTCACAAAACCAGAAATGGGTTCATTTTCACTCAGCTGCACTCCTGGGCAGCAGAGTCAGGGATGGGAGCTCTGTGTTAGCTGTTAACAGTCACAGAACTGCACCTCAGCAGTGCTTTAGCACATCAGGGACATTCATCAGCCCCTTCTGGGCTCAGCAAATGATTAAATTTGCTCACTGGGATCCCCCTTGGCATTACTGTTCAGATATTCTTTAGATTTTGCCTCATTCTTTTTATGGACATAGACCTATTCCTCCCTAGAAAGGAAAAGAAATACTCACAGAAAGAGATTTCCATCCCTGGCTCTACGAGAACACACATCCTTTCCCATGAAGCACAAAACCCTCAAATTCCTGGCTATCTGCTGTAGAATTTTGAAGAAGCCTCAATCCAGAAATTATTTGGATTTTTTTCCCATAACAGAGAAGTTTTTTATCTTATGAGCTCATAATCTTTCAGAAATACAAAGGAAGTGCAGGCAACAGTAACTGTGGCAGTCCCACTGGGGTTTTCAGTATGGATGATTACAAAAAGGCAAATAACACCACAGAAACCTTATTACTTCCCAAGATTCACATCAGAATGACGAATTGGCAGAATATGAAAGAGACAAATCCAGTAACTCTCACAGCTTTAGGTGAGTTTCAGACAACTCCTGGGAGACACAAGTCTGTTGTATGAGTTCTACATTCAGAATTCATCTTTGCCACGTCTGTTTCTCATACCAGAGAGAGATTAAAATTGTGCCTTCTCCCTGCATAACCAACACCAGCAGCACATGAACTGAACTCCACAGTTATTATCACAACTTTTAGTTTTGACAGGGCATTCTTCTGAGTCTGTCCTGTATCCTGATTACTACAGCAGAGCAGAAAAAGCATTTTCATTTTTAAAGTTGCTTCATCCTAAGGTGAAAAGGTCAGACAGATTTGGATGTCAGGAATACTGAAACTGAGTTTAAATGACAGGACATGACTTCATCATTTTCTATCAAAATGAAATGTTTAGACATTGCAGAGAATAAAAACATATCTTTTCTGACTTAAATCAAGATTGTTTCCAAGATGGATCAAAATTTTTTGGGATGGAATAAGGCAGTTCAGCTGGTGAGAGAAATCACATTATACTATGGAAAATCATGGCATGAACTTGATCTTCCCCAATCTCTCAAGGCACAGATTTATCAATTATGTTATATATTACATATATAAAATATTGCACATTCTGGCTAGCCAGTTTAACAGATCACTGCTTCTCAAACAGGGCTTGCTCTTCCTCACCCTTCCCACTCTGCCCCGTGCCCAGTGCAGGAGGATTCCTCCTCTCCTGTCCTTCCCCCTGCACTAATCCCCTGCAGCAAGCACAGGGGGAGCACTCAGGGTCAGTTTTTAGACTCAATGACTCACAATGAGCATCACAATTAACTCTTAGCTTGGCTTAAACTTGACAGATTATTATTATTATTATTATTTCTTCTTCTTCTTCTTCTTCTTCTCCTTCTCCTTCTTCTTCTCCTTCTTCCTCCTTTCTTCTTTGACCTAAATCCCTGTGATTTAGTGATTGGTTGAAAGAATCTAGTGTAGAAGAGACCTACTAATAAAATTGATAGATGTTGGGTTTAAAGACAAAATAAGATATGTAGAACTTTCCTATTTGATGATAAAAGCTATATAAACTCTCTGTAAGCAGCCTCTGCGGCCATTGTGCACCTGGAAGCAGCAGAGAGGCTGCTCCTGAACCTTTGATAAGATAAAATAAACAAACCTGAAGCAGCAGAGAAGTTTCTTGGTTGTTTTTCCTGACATGAGAGATTGAGAAGAGAGAGCTTCCCTGGCAAGGAGCAGCTCCATGGGACCTCCCCATGGTCCCACACAATCCTGGACTCGATTTTCTCCCTTTGATTTTTTACTCTGTCACTCCAGTGACTTTAAAAAAATTCAACTTCTCCCCTGAAGTGCAGCAGTGTAAGGAAGAAAAGGAACAGCTGTTAAAAGTTTAATGCTCTAAAACGCTGCCTGCTCCAGGCTACTTTCAATGCTCTGACACCAGAGCCTCCACAGAGTCTGTCACACCATTAAAACAACCTTGTTTTGCCACCAATGTTTTCAGAGCACTTTGAAATTCACACCTTAACTTTTCTGTGTCTCACAGTCCTCATTTGTGAAACAGAGTCTATAACACACCTCCATTTTTGGGTGTGCTTACTCTGTCATGCAGGTCCAACTAATTTCTAATCATTTGGCAATAAAAATACTTTTTCAGTGGACTGAATTCTGCTCTGACATATTCACCCAAGTTCAGGTAGGTGCAGCTTGGCACAAAATGAGTCAGTGCAGAGTTTGGACTAGCTCTTTAAAGTTCTTTGAAGTCTCAGATGAAAGAAGTGAGTAATAAATGTGGACCCTGAAACGAAAAGAAGCATGAAGTATCCTCATTCTGCAAGGAAAATGAGCTTAACCTCATCATTAATCAATACCAAAAAGCCAGGAATAAAAGCTAAGCCACGAAGACATAATCAATCTGTTGGATGCTACTTGACAGATGCATTGAAAAACAGCAACAGTAAAGACCCAGAGAAATGTAATTTTCATCTTTATATTTCAATGGGCACCTTAAGCAGATTTTTCTTCCATTTTCTATTCACTACTCCAATGCCCAGAGAACAGAAACTCTAATTACTGCTGCATGCTGAAGGCTGGCCAGTAATTATATATCTTTATCTTCATTAGATGCCTGTGAACAAGGCTTGGTCTGAACCAGAGCAGGTAAACTGGAAACTCAGAGGCACATTTTCAATTAAGAGCTCACTTTAAACTGGCAACTCATTTTAGCTCTGCAGAAACCTCTCTGCTGCTGCAGGAGGGGAGAGGAGGAGCCCAGAATGTCCTGAAGGCTGCTGGTGACAGCCTGGTTTGACACAGGGCTGTCACCAACACCACTGTTAATGGTGTGTACATGAACAATATTCAACACACGAGCATTGAGTGATAGATTCATGTCCTTACAGGCAATAATTAAAACTTCAGAAAGCAAAACTGATTTTTTACATGTCTTCCAAATGATATATTTGCTTTCAAAGTCTTTTCTTCCAATTCATCAAAAAAAATTAAATAGCAGATGAGTGAGTAAGTATGGACTTAGTAATAATTTCCTTCCGTTTTTAAACCAAGATTAAGTCCAACAATTTGCAGATTTACCAGATCCACAAGGGCTTCATAGAAGAAAAAACCCCAAACTCTAAAGGTTACTACCAATACAAGCAGAAAGACACCTTTAATTAGAAGATACCAACATGGTGGCTAATCAGATAAATAGGAACACTGAGTAGATTCTAAAAGAGAAGCATAAAAACCACAAAACTTTGAAATTACTGGGGTTCATCTCATGTGTAAGAAATTACCACAAAGAAATTATTTAAAACAAGTTTAATGAGCATAAAAATTGCAACTATTTTTGGTCAGAAAAGATCTTTAGAGATAGCTCAAGAAAGACCATTCACACCTCTGCCCAGCTTTGCTCTTCACTTATTCTGCCCCAAGTTGTGACACGAAGCCACCAAACCTGCAGGTATGTGTGGATGCTGACAGCCTGGCCAAAGAGAGATTGTCAAGAATTAGTGTTGCCAGAGCCTGTGGAAGATAATTTTCCCAGGCAGAAAGAATGAGAAACAGTCTTGTAAAGTAACTTGCACCTGCTGTTTGTTCCTGGGTTTGAAAAGATGTTTTGAAAAGGGTGTTAGGATGGAAAACTGGGATTTTGTGTTTGGTTTGCTGCTTTACCAAACCGAGCTGTACAGCAATGATAAATCTGGTGTTTGAGCTGCAGAGCAGTTAGGAAAATGAAAGAACTCATTCCATTAGAGAACAGCACTGCTCTGCAGGGCCTCTGCCTTGGTGTGATGGAGCAATCTGATCCTACCTTAATGACATCTTCATCTGAGGATCTGCATTCCACAGAGTCCACGAGATCAGTCACGGTCCCATCATCTTCCACAGAAACCACTTTGACAGGGACAGCCACTGTTTTCCCAGTGAGAATAGCTGTGTTCAGGATCTCTGCTTCCTAAGAAAAAAAAAAAAGGCCCTTTAATAGATATATTCTGCTATTAATGCATTAGTACCACCAAGATTCAGCATTCCTGTAATTCCTAATGGCTGTGGCAAGAACTGTTCCAAGTGCAGCAGGCAGGAAAGGCAGATTTCCTCCCTCCAATCCCAGTTCTGATTCAGGGCTGTTTATCTGTCATGCCCTAATTGCTATTTTATGAATGCTCACTGAGTGCCAGAGCAGCCCAGCACTGGGGAGAGACCCTGCACCACATATATGCACCTGGATGTGGCAGCAGTGAAACCTCCAGCCTGAGCAGCACTCTGAGTACCTTGATTATCACATAAAAACGCCCCAATTGTGCTGGTTTAGCCACAAATCTGTTTTCAGAAAGGTTTCCTACAAACACTGAGGTTCAGTGCCCCTTTTCCTGGACACTCAGGCTGGCTGTGCAGCAGACACAGCTCGAGGGACAGGGTTAAAGCTGCTTTTGGGGATGCAGTCTGGGCAAAGCCAGCAGCTCAGGGGCTGTGGACAGTGGCACTGCCTCTCCTCACAGGTCACAGGGCCTCTCTTGCCTCCCCTCCAGTGGCATCAGTTTAAGGTTCAGGTCCTGTGTGCACCACAGGACTGTGTGGAATCAGACCCTCCTCAGTCTCCTGGGATTTATCCTGGCTCTTGGTGGGCAAGCACTTACCCACCACTCCTTCTTTACCTTTTGAAGAGGCTTGTGCAAAGCCAGCCTCTCTGGGAAAGAGGAGGATGCTAGGAGGGCTCTTCACACGAAACTGAGCAGTGCCTGTGGCGCGCCAGGGTTGTGAGGATTACTGCAAAACACATCCCTCCCGTTTCATTTACCACTTCTTGCTTAAAAAGTGCTGAGTTCTGATTATCTGAAGAGCATCAGACCAAACAGGGCTCTTTGTCACCTGGGTGTCACCTCTGTCTGGCACCACAGAACTGCTGATCTCTGCCAAGACACTCGGAGCACAAACTGCTGCCCCAGCCCTTCCACCCCTAATTGCAAGATCCTGCTCATTTCTGGAAAGGTCTCTGAGCCTTTCAGAGCTGTGCCTGTGAAGCTTGGACCATGCTGTAGAACAAGAGCTCTTGATTTCAGCTGGCTCTGAAGGCTTCCCAAGTGCTAAATTCTCATTATCTAAGTAGCTCTCACCATGAGCTCTGAGACTGACTCAGATGAGTCTGATTTTACTCCTGGAAGACGACAAAGTGGGAGATTGGAACCAAGTTACCAGAAGATGATGGCTGCTCCTACTGCCTCTTGGGCAAAGGGGAGAAGCTGACAGCTCTCTCCTCTAAAGCATTCTGTTCAGAAAGACCTTTTCCTCTTCAAGAAACAGATACACTCTATTCAGACTCAAAGCAATATTTAAAGAAAGAAAAAAAACCCTCCTGGTCTCTTGATAGCTGCTTTGCTAAGGTTGCCCCATCCTCACCATGATCTTTGGGGAAGGGAGAAAGAGGATTTCACAAAAAGAGAACTTGAGAAGAACATCCTCTCCCTCCCTCAGCACAAAAGCCCTTCAGATATTTTGAAATTCTAATTCATACAAAGGTGAGAATATCTGCCTGTACAGTCAGGTCTGCCTTGAGCACACATTTGTTCTCAGTGCAGAACATACTGCCCAAGCAACAGAGTTCTCAGATTTGCAATTAAGTTCCCAGGTTCTTTGATTTATTTTTTTTCCCCACATCTGGGCTTTGCACCCAAGCTCCTGCCTGCAGGTTACTGAGAAACTCCTGCTGCTCTCCTGTGGGCTCCAAGAGCTGCACATGGGGGACAGCACTGCAAAGCATCCTCTGTAATTACAGAATCCAGGTGCTGGGCCCTGGTGTCAGTGGTTTTGTGCACACTTGGGCACGAATCTCCTTTCACTGGGACTTGGAGTGGTTGTTGGGACAGGTGTTGGAGGCCACACCACCTACCAAGCTGCTCACACCTCGTACCAAGCTGCAAAGAGCTGCTCCCCCAAGCAGGACCAGCTCCCTCCCTCCCATGGATCCATTACAGTGTGACCCTTGCAATTATTTTATAAAGCAAAGGGAAGTTTAATAAGCAAGCCTTTGAAGCAGTGTGATTAATGAGGTCTGCTTACCAAAGGCAAATGTAATTTCCCCTGGTAAGAGCCAGTAACTGAGAATGATTCTCAAAAGCTCCATGAATTTCTTTTGAGTCTCTGAGTTTTCCAGTGCTAGATTTGGGTGTTGTGAGCACAGAGAGATCCTGATGTGGCTGTTCCCTGCCCTGGTGTGCAGTGCTGTACAGCCAGGCTGGTGCCCTGTGGGACCCTGGGGGTTCCATGGAGCTGCTCCTTGCCAGGGAAGCTCTCTCTTCTCAATCTCTCATGTCAGGAAAAACAACCAAGAAACTTCTCTGCTGCTTCAGGTTTGTTTATTTTATCTTATCAAAGGTTCAGGAGCAGCCTCTCTGCTGCTTCCAGGTGCACAATGGCTGCAGAGGCTGCTTACAGAGAGTTTATATAGCTTTTATCATCAAATAGGAAAGTTCTACGTATTTTATTTTGTCTTTAAACCCAACATCTATCAATTTTATTAGTATGTCTCTTCTACACTAGATTGTCTCTACCAATTGCTAAATCACAGGAACTTAGGTCAGAGAGGAGAGGAAGAAGGAGAAGGAGAAGGAGAAGGAGAAGGAGAAGGAGAAGGAGAAGGAGAAGGAGAAGGAGAAGGAGAAGGAGAAGGAGAAGGAGAAGGAGAAGGACAACAACTTCTTGTGGCTAGCTTTGGGTACTGTGAGCACAGAGAGATCCTGATGTGGCTGTTCCCTGCCCTGGTATGCAGTGCTGTACAGAACAGCTGGGGCACTGCTGGAACCCAGGACAGCTCTTCTGTCACTGCCCTGCTCTCCTGGCACATCTCATCCAGTGGGAACTGCCCCAGAGCCCAGGGACACAGCCCAGCCCTGCCCCAGAGCCCAGGAACACGGGACATGGTCCCAGCCCTGCCCCAGAGCCCAGGGACACAGCCCCAGCCCTGCCCCAGAGCCCAGGGACACAGCCCCAGAGCCCAGGGACACGGCCCCAGAGCCCAGGGACACAGCCCCAGCCCTGCCCCAGAGCCCAGGGACACAGGACAAAGCCCCAGTCCTGCCCCAGAGCCCCCGAGGGGCTGCAGCCCTGCCTGTGCTCAGCCCAGCTCTCACAACCACGGCAGCTCACAAGCACCAGAGGAGCACTTGTTCCTCCCTGGCTCTGAGGTAAGGAAGCAAACTCTATCTATAGCTAACACAGATTACAGGAGATAAGGTGTCAGGGCACTTCAGGATGGCAATAGTTCTGATTTTGCAAAGCTACAGCCAAATAGTCTCACTGTTAAAAGTTGATTCCCTCAGCAGCTATTAAAAAGATGCTGAACTTTCTCTATTAACACAGCATATCTCTATAATTCACTTACAGTGAGCCCCTTCAATAAAAAAATGAAATAATAATCAGAGAAAAACATGTCTCTTCTTGTATTAGAAATGGAAGACCAGGTAATCTTTATTCTGAAACTGCTACCATGGTAAATAAATAGTAATACTTTAAAGAAGATGCTGGAGTGAGTGTTCTTTGCTTACTGAAGAAATTCCTATTAAATAACTGAGCATATTAAGCCCTCCAGCAGAAACATATTCAGAAGATGTACACAGTAAGCATCTATTTAAGTTGAAATGCAGAAGTGAATACCTATTAGTTTTTTCAATTTTAATAGGTAGCTTCCTTGAAATTTAATTTCCCTTCAGACATCTTTTGCCTCATATTTCCTAGGGTGAAATAAAAGGACTTTAACAATATCTTTATAAATCTTTCTGAATTTCTGTTTCTGCCCCCAGTTGTCTGTGTATACACAGTATTTTGTAACATTTGTGTGTATGTGTATATACATATAATTTTAAAGAAATAAATGCACAGCTCACTCATGGTTAGCTTTGATCCAGCTGCACCTGAACTCCACTCTCAGTCCAGTACACAAGGGGGTCCTTTCTGAACCTCCTGACTCAGGAGGTTTTGTGTGATCCTGTCTGTAAATACTCATGAGCACTTTGCCACTGAATCCTGTCGGACCACATTTACCATCAGACTTCGTTAACCAATTATCAATCAAATGCATTGTTGCTTTTCTCTGGCACGTGAAGTGCATCATTCCACACTCACACCCTTCAGGAGAAGTCCTGCCACAATACACAGGGGAAAAAATTATTAACAAGTCCCCACCCTGTAAGTCATGTTCTGGAAGCACAGCACATCTCCATTCTAGCAGTGGAATGTATCTCTGCAGGCTGAAGATCTAATTTCAGAAATCAAGCATGTCCCTCTCCGGTTTCAGTAGTATTTTGGCTTTTGGGTTATGTATAGGCTGCAATCAGGAAGAGAATAAACTGATCCCTGAAATCTGAAGTCCAGAGCATGCCACAAGTGAGAACGAAGAGCTGCCTGAAAATCCCTCCCATTTGACATTCCTTAACATTCTTTATTTTCTTCTTTTTTATGTAGTTTCTATTATTCGTGCAGAGCATTAATCCAGGTACCACCTTGAATCTTTTCACTATTTAGTTAAAAAAAGACCTAGATTTTCCTCCTCTTCAGCTAGCAGCCATCTTGCTCATATCAGAGGATCCATGCTTCAGTCATGCATAACAAATTTCAAATCTTATTTAGCATCAAGTCTCAGAATTAAGAAGCTAAGTGACAGCTGTTTAATTAACTCCTTAAGCTGATTAGAAAGCATTACAGAAATCCCCCCAAGGAAGAGTTTATAACTGTCAAGAGAGCCTAAGGCCATGTTAATGCTTCTGTTTAAATTTAGTAAGCTTCTAAACCAATAAAGCCTAAATGCTTGACATTCTCATGGATGTGGTCAAACTCAGCTTTTTTTCCTCCTGTTAGGGTAGGAAAGGGTAGGAAACAAAACCAGAAGGGATTTGGGAAGTCAGGAAGCAGCAGCAGGACAATGAAGAGGGAGCTGCTCCTCTCCACAGAGCTGCTGTGGGTCCAGGCACCCACCCTCAGTAATTTGGGATTAGAGCTGAGCGCTGCAGGAGAGCTGAGCTTGCACCTGAAGTGCAGAGTCATCTCCCAGCCCCTGGCTGCAAGGAGAAAGGGCTTTGTTCATCGCTTCTTAAAACCTAAATCCACCTTTAATGATAAGATTATGGCAGCTGAAGTACAAGTTTTAGAAGCAGCTGGTGGGGTTAGATACAAGGTGGTGCAGAGAAACCAAAATTGCTCCAAAGCAGATTTCCTCGCCTGCAGTACATTACTTTCAGCTCTGAGCTTGCAAACAGCTTGAAATATATAAAATATAGTTCTGATTGCCTTATTTCCCCTGTTGTTTCCAGATTCTTTAGGAAGCACTGGAAAAAATAGTGAAAAATTAGCTGCAATTCTTCTGTGTCCAAAAGAATAAAGGAACAGTGGCCAGAAATAAAACAAATTAATTTGTGAGACCTGTAGTATAAACAGTTGAAAGTGCAAGTTGAAATACTGCAAGTATGAGAAACGATGGTGAAACCTGAATGCGAAAATGTGAAAAGACTGACGTGAACTTCAAGGTTAAATGTTTGGTTAAATGTGGGCACCTTTCATCATGCAGAATGAGATCTGAAGTCTCTGGGAATGGGAGAGAGGAGGGGGGATATAAGCAGATTAATCACATTTAATTCAAGCACTTGCTACTTAATCAGTTTCCTTTTTTCCCCAGTAAGGCAGGAGAGCTGCACGGTCAGATGTGCTGACACAGGGTTAAAAAGGAGCATCCACAGAAACCCAAATGCTCCTTTCTCTGGACAGATCTACCTGCTGACTCCTACTCTTCCACACAGCTGCTTGAGAGGGGAAAATGGATTTTTTAAATGGTAAAATGTGATTGCAAAACCGTTGTTTAGAAAGGAGTGGGTGGCAGAATCAATGCTTGAATATATTTTTCATCCTTTCTTCCTCAGCCTGTGATTCCTTGAATCATTTAGACTCCATGTGATGGGGGTGACACCTCCAGCCACGCTCTCACTCCTCCTCACTGGAGCAGAATCAATGCAGGGAGCAGATGTGGCAAGGATGAGCAGTGAAACAAAACCCCAAATACACATAAAGCCCAGCAATCACCATTTTCCAGTTAAAAAAACAGAGAACAGCCAGTGGCTGGATTGTGCTGTAGGGAAAAAGCAACATGGGATAATCAGAGAGACTCTCTGCCCCTCCTACTGTCACACACAAGGCATTCATGAAAAATACCTAAGAATATTTCATCTCAGACTTAACTTTTGCAAAGCCTTTAAGCTATTTTATATTCTCACTAACGAACTTTCATCTCAACACAGATAGAATCTATCACTAAGGCTGGAGGAGGGGGTGGGGAAGAAAGGCTAAATATATAAGACAGTGCTGTGTGTAGTAAATCGGGAGAGAAGGAGCAAAATGAGAGGCAGGCGGTACAAAGGAAAAGTGGCATCATTAGAAGATGACCAGCAGCGAGAGGTTTCTCATTACACAGCCTGTGATGTTCAGTAAAAAGCTCAGGAAGGGAAGAAATGCATCTCAGCAGCCAAATGTGCCTGCCCAGCAGAGCCAGGCTGCTGCCCGGGCTGGTCAGTGCCTTGTTTCACTGGGGTGTGCTGCACAGACAGGCAATCCCCACTCTGGACACTGCCTGTGACTACTGCAGGATGCAATCCCACATCCTCAAGTGATGAAAAGAGCCAGGAAATAAATCCTCTCACTCCCAGGGAGAGAAAACCACACTTGCCTGTTGTGTCTCACAGGAACCTTTGTTTTGTGGTGTGTGTGTGCAGTGCCTCAGAGCCGAGGTCAGGCTGCTGAACCAGCTAACAACAGGCAACAGCTCCTTCCAGGTAAAACACAGCAAACACAACAAATGTGGGAACAAAGTCATGCTGAGGGCTGCTGCCTCCTTCCTCGGGGCTCATTGTTATTTACAGCTCTGCTGCTGGCACAAAGGCACCCAAGGGTTTGAGGTCTCCGACAGTGACTTCACAGAGCAGAAAGGTGTCCTTTTAAACCTGTGGTTTCTGTATTTGTGGGAGCAAACAGCACACAGCAAACTGTCTGGAGAGGGCAGTGAGCTGTCCAGCCCTGGCACAGGCTGGGAGTTACCAGCAAAGCCACCAGGCTGTCCTGGGTCTCCTTCACACCCTGGCACCGGGGAGGAAAACCCTCCCATGGGAGCTCACTTTATTCCTAGCTGTAGAGGCAATGTAAATTTAATTTGTCTCAGGTTTAAGACGACAAAGTCCCTTTGATGTGTGGCATTTAGGAATTGTGTTAGCACCCTTCTGGGGAGCCGTCCTTCGGTGTTTGGGTGGTTTGCAGTGCTAAGTAGGCTACCACCATCCCAGGGAGCTGTCATGTACCTTCACTGCTTATCAAAGTCAGACCCAGGATGCCTGAGAGTTGGCAGGCTCTGGTTCTTCAGAGAAATTGCTAATTAGTTCACAGGCCCCAAACTGTAACTCCGTGAAGCTGTGCATACTTGATTTTGGTCTCTGACAGGCTGCTTTAGCTGGTAATCAACAAGGTTTGCTCTTAAAAGCAAACAAATAAACATATTTGGGGAGGATTTCTCCTCGGCTCTCCCTGAGCGCTGTTAGACACCATCACAGGAGGGAAAGGCACCTCTCAGAGGAGCAGAGCTGGGAACGTGGCCGAAGGTAGAGGCAAGCTCAGTGTGTGATCCCACTGCACTGCTGGGGCTGGGGAGGCTGCTGGGGACATGCCACGCAGAATTAGCCGAAGCCAATCAGGATTTCACACTCGGGGTCAGTGTCTCGGGGCCGGATTGATGTGCCAGCAGGGAGGCTCTTCTGATTCTCAGCCCTGCACTGGGGAGCTGAATGCAGAGGTTTGGAGCCTGCAGGGGGTTTGGGAGCTCGGCGAGGGGTGAGGTGGGATATGATGTAGGGATTGCCAGCAACAAAATGAAAGCTCTGGGCTATCACTTCAAAGAAAAGATGCCAACGAGACTCCGGCAATGCACTTTAGCAGAGTAAATATTTGGTGAGATGTGTAGCAGAGCCAGCATGGAGAGGGTCAGGCTGACTGGAACAGCTCTGCTTTCATCAAGGGAAGCATTAAATATCCCCAAACAAATCACTAGCCTTGTTTAATATGTGTTTTAATTCTGTTTCTTTCACAGCTTGGCGCTGTCATTCCCAGGCTGCACATGAATCCTTCCCATCTCCCACCCTGTGCTAACCCCGCGTGCTCCATGGTCCAAAGGGAGTCCTACAGACACAGCTGGGGAAGCCTTTCCCCGGCTACCATCGGCTCCTTGGGGCCTGGCCAACAAGGAGAACCTCAGAGCAACCCTTGGGACGCAGAAATAGCCAGCAGAGAAATTTGACAGGTTTTATTTTGTCATTCTCTGCTTTCCAGAGCCAGACAGGATGGAAATCCACATAATTCCCTGGCTGCACACTCACTGCTCTGCTGCCCAGGGGTGATGGGCAGGGCACTCAGGGCTCAGGGCCACCAGGCAACCCCACTCTGTGCCCTGCTCGGGCCACCAGCACATCCTGCACTGCCACAGCCACAAAGGCACCAGCTGGGAGAGAGCCAGGGCTGGGAAGGACGGGAAAGGTGGTGTGGGAAGGAACCAGAGGCAGAGAACAGGGGAAGGGCACAGGGAAGGACAGGCAGCCAGGGCTTCTCCAGGGAAGGACAGCTGCTGATGAGAGAATCTGCAGGTCCCACTTCCCTTGGGAAAGGGTGCAGGACCTGGGGAATGTCTGTGCAACGTGGGACACGCAGCCAGGGCTGGGCACGGCTGGGAACAGAGGCTGCTCTGCTCCCACACTCCATTATCCATCCCTTATCCATCCGTTATCCACCCATTATCCACCCACTATCCACCCATTATCCACCCATTATCCACCCTCGCCTCCCACGGAATCACACGTGGGACTGAGCCTGTTTGTGCACAGACCAGAACTGTGGATTCTACAGAATCAGAGTCAGTGATCACAGGGCTGCAGTAACTCCCTTGGAAGAGCATTGCTACATGTCACAGAGTGGCAGGGGTATAAATGAGGGGCGTTTGGGTTACTGGGATTCAGGTTTCCTGTAAAAAGTTTCCCCAGCCTGGACTGTGTGGGAGTCAGGCCCTATCACAGCCCTGAGAGGAATGCAGAAGAGCTGGAACAAAGGGAGATTCAGGTTCATTTTCTGAACAAGTTTGGATTTTCCTACTGTTTTACCAACAGACAAATTCTCACTTGAAAACAGCTTGGGTGCCATCTCCACCCTGGGCACACGGTGCCACTGCCACCCTGCAGCCCCTGACCTTCTGCTCCCTCCTCCCACACTGCTCCACCATCTCCCACAATTTTCCCAGATTTTCATGTCCACCAGCACATCCATGCTGTTTCCTGCACAGCTGGGTCCTTCACAGCCCTCTGGAGCATTCAGCTCTGCCACAGCCATCACAGGATGCTGCAAATCTCCAGCAGGAGCTTTTGTTCCTCTCCTCCCATCTCCCACAGCTTTGGTTTAACTCAGGTTTAGCAAGACCTGTTATTAAGTCAGGCAAATCAAGGTGCACATGGAACAATCAAGGTTGAAAGAGGCCTCTAAGATCATTAAATCGATTCACCAACACATTTATCAACTCTGACTTGATTTTCCCATCATTTTACAAGTTCTGCTGTTGCTCTCGCAGGTTTCCAGAGGGGACAGCTGAGAAGCAGAGAGGTTTTGAGCTGCCCAAGCCTCCCCTGGCAAAGCCAGCAGCCATCCCTGGAGCTCTGCCATCCCATTTCCCTGCTGCAAGTGGAAAATCCTGATAGCAGCATTGATGATGCACCAAATGAGGTGGCAAGACAAGGAGAAGATGATGCTGTGACAACGAGAAAACAGCAGATGTGCAGGGATGAAATCTGCCCAAACGTGGCAGTCGATGTAAACTGCAGAGCCACAGAGCAAGGACCAGACTGGTTTGTTGCTTTTCCAAAGAGAAGAAAGAGGTGAGAAAGGGAAAAGAGAGCTCGTGTTCTCCAGGCCACTGTGCAGAGGAGAAGTGACTCAACTGCCTGCTCCAAAATCCCCTTCCAGACTGGCCTGGCAGTTTGCGTAGCACGTTCATATTTAGGAATGTCAGGCAATAAATAAGCAGCCTGAGCTAAATTGGGACCATCACGGGGGCCCTGGAAAGCTGCCTCCAACCCAAGGATTCATTCATGAGCAGACTAAGGGCAGAGCAGCGGGGCAGCCTGCAGCCAGCAGGCTCTGCTGCCTTCGTAATTAGCTCTTCAGCTGAGCCTTAAACAGAAATGCAAAAATAAACACAGGGGACATGCAGAAAAAATATGATGTTCCAGCTCCCATATGGCAAATGGGGCCAAAGTCTGCTCTGAGACATGTGACCGTGACCTTCGTGAGGACACCACGATGGTCAGGACAGAATTTGGGTCACAGCATGTCCTTAGAAAAATTCCACAGCAGTGACTGGACAAGGACACTGGTCCTGCCTGCAGAGGCTGCACCCTCCTGGCTGTGGCCAAACTCATCCCCCTCGGGCTCACAGGGGCATCCACACCATGTTTGTGGCACTAAAGTGGGCGAGGGCCATTTATCCTCCTGTGCTTTGGTTATACCACTGCCATCCCTGCAGCTGAGGAGCCACAAACTCCAGCTCTTGCATTTGCTCTTGGGAAGAAAATTACGATTTTAATTTTTTTTTTTAATAGAACACACCAACCAAAGTTTTATTTCTAACAATCTCTCCAGTTCCGTGCCCATAGAGATATTTTTGTGCCTGGACTTCAGTTCTTCCACTTAGAACTTTTCCTCTTAGCCAGTGACAATAACTGCCAGGACTGCTGAGATATAAATGGGTGCAACTTTGGTGATTTCAGAGATGTGCCAAGGCACTGACCTGCACATTTGACTCCCCTGCCACGGATAAAGGCTGTGGTACAGGGCAGTATCAGAACCTAAATGAAGATAAAGTATTTTTAGGTCTAAAAGTAGGCTGAGAAAGAAAGTAGTGAGCCCGCAAGCTCTGCTTTGATCATTTAGCCTTTACAGATTTGTGACAAATTGTTTTCTCTGCATGAATCTGAACTGATACAGATTTACATGAGTAGTTAAAAAGTAATACCAATTGGGAAATAAAATCCCTAACAGCACCACAGAAAAGCAATAAACTTAAGAAGCAGTTAGACAGACAGAAGAATGATCACAAATGCTTTACAACAGGGGGAAAAAAATTAATACCAGAGAAAAGAGTGGTTGGACACTTGTAAAGCTGGTTGTGGCAGGCTGAAAGCAGGGAATCCAAAAAGCCATTAGAAAAAAGACATGAAGAATCTTGTAATAATATCCTGGGGAACATGCTTGCCTCAGACTCAATGCCTTTAAGAGCATATTGTGTGTTCTGTGACTGTTGTTAAATGTCTAATCCTTCTGGAGCGATTGGTAGAGAACTTGTGTTGGTATCAGCCCGAGGTCCTCAAGGAAATAAATCTAGACTTGACATCAAATTACATATTTTGTACCCAGGACATCTGAAGTATTTTCCTAATCTGGTGTACACAGAGATCTGCACCCAGTAATTCTTTTGATGTCAGTGCAAGGGTAACAGTTTCATTTGCTTCCTCCAGCTTCCTCTCATTCTAAACGAGGGGCAAAACCCCCCCATGGATAAAGCTCTGTGCTCAGAACTATTCAATCCACAATGGTTCTGAAGGTGTGAAGCTGAGCTGCACCACTCACCCTGATAAATGAACAATTGGTGGTGCTGGATGAGTGCACAGAGGCTGTTCCCAAGGGCAGGCACCCAGCGAGGGCTGGGGCTCCTTCTGCTGGCTTCAAACTCATCACTGCTCTGAACGAGAGCAAACCTGGAGCTCTCCTGCCTTCCTGCCATGGGAGAGCCCACGAGCTGAAACAAATCCACCTGGGAGGACTTCAAGGTCTTGAGGTTTTGGGGTTTTTTTTTGGAAAATTCTCCAAGTTAAGAAATACCTGCTTGAGGAATGAGTTTTTTCCAGGTAAGTTATTCAGGGGGAGGTTTACAGTTCGGAAGGAAGGGGAAGGTAAGGAGCCTTTTATTGATGGTTGATAAAGCAGTTGATGTGATGAATAAGTGCCTGGGAGCTGCTGTGCCCATTTATCTCCCTGTTCTGAGCCCTCCCAGCCATGAGCTCTGGCAGGAGCTGGCTGATGAATGGCTGGGGGGGGCTGGGGGCTGCATGTGACAAGCTCACTGACTGGGTCAAAAAGGAACACAAAACCCTTTACATGACAATAATAAATGCTTCTTTTTCAAGACACCGCCAGACACATTGGACCAACATCATCTGGCTTTTGCTCTAATTTGGTCAGGTTTTCCTGTTTGTTCAAAATCTACTGCGAGCTCGAGGCCCTGCAGCCAAAATCTGTACCAAGCTGCTGGCCTGCCTTGGCAAAGGACAGCTCTGTCCAGCTAAAGCCTCTTCTCCAGGACCTGCTACTGTGGTGCCTTGCCCTGACTGCAGCGAGACCCAGTTTGAGCTGAGCTGCTAACTTAGGGGGAGTTAGATGTGATCACAATCTCCCCCCATTCACAGCTTTTTTTATGTCTTTCTGCTTTCCACTTCAGGAATTTCCCCCACTGCCCCCAGCATTTCAACTCCCTCGTCACAAACAGCTAATCACCTGTTTTGATTTCCTTTTCTAACCTGCTTGGGTTGTTTCCTGTGCACATCCAGGACATCCCACAGGGACCAAGAAGGTGATGAGAGAAAAAAAGAAGAGTGAGAGAGGCTGCAAAAGGAATTCACAAGAGGATCCCTGGTCTGGTGAAACAGAGCCAAGACCAGAGACTCGAGGTCTTCCATCACAAGTGAAAAGGGAGAATTATCAGATGGCAGGGCTCAAAACCAAGAGAAGACTGTGTTTTCCCATAAAATGTAACTGCATCAGGAAATTCATGGCTGCAGAAAACAGGAATGTTTACATGGATTGACCTCCACTGCAATTTAAAGAGAAATCAAACTAATTAATGGAAGAAAGAACTGGATCACACCTCCAGATCACAAACATGCTGAGCTTCACAGCAGCTTCCTTTGCTCTCTCATCACTCCTCTGGCACCTGCTCTCAGCCACTGGCAGAGAGATGGATCAGAACAATCCTGGCCTCAGCCAAGGGATTCTCTCAGCAGAAACACCTCTCTATTTACTGGAAATGGACTATAAAAGAAGAATTAAAGCTTCTTCCCACTGAATTGTTCCTCTACTGTCCTGCTTTTAGGGACTCGGTTTGCAGACAGACTTGAAGAATTGTACTGGTTAATGGAATGGATTTTGGCATTAGTGGAAAATATAAGCCTTCAATATCAAATATTAAATTATTCCTGATTAATTCTTTTATGGGCTTGGACTTGCAACTGATTTAATACTCCTGGATAATTACTTCTGTTGTAACTGTGCCTTTGATTTTT
This sequence comes from Vireo altiloquus, assembly GCA_013396875.1. Classification (NCBI taxonomy): domain Eukaryota; kingdom Metazoa; phylum Chordata; class Aves; order Passeriformes; family Vireonidae; genus Vireo; species Vireo altiloquus. The sequence continues at coordinate 563,076 of VZRF01015761.1, forward strand.
AATTAACCATACAAAGTTTCTCATTCAAATCTAATATTACCTTTGTTAACAGTGTCAACTCTCTGTTTAGAGATTCTGCTCACATTAAACTGTATGCTCAAAAATTAAAATCTGCTTTTCCTCAACTGTGTGAACGGATTCCATACGAGGCTTATTTATTCTACATAATTATCTACAAAAATATTGTCTCTGGTATCCTGAGCCTGCTGTCTGCCAAGTAACCTCCTTCTCTTACCAGCACTGCTCTCTCCTCCCCTCATCCCAGCTCACACAGAGCCCAGCACAGAATCCCAGCCTGGTTTGGGTTGGAAGGGACCTCAAAGCTCCTCTCATTCCACTCCCTGCCAGGGCAGGGACACCTTCCACTGTCCCAGGTTGCCCAAAAAGTCAAAGCACAACATTTTCAAACTTGTGTGCCTTTACTCACCTAAATTCTCCTTTACAGACGTAATTAAGTGAATTTACTCCATTAAAATTCAACAGAGGTGAGCAGCCTGGGAATAGCCTGCTGAGCAGTTTCAGGGATCAGGCTCCTTGGAATTCAGAGTCTGGGGATGAATTTGGGTGTCACACCTGAACTGTTCACAGCAGAATCTGCTCCTTGCTTTGAAAACGTCAGGATTTCTACTTTAACTTCCTCGTAATGAGATTCACATTTACCCATGGAGAGAGGCTTGTGACAGTCCTTCAAGGTTTTGGCAGGTCCACATACCTGTTTTGACTCAAAAAGAGACACAACCTCCTAGCAGTGTGTGGCTTAATAGGAATGTTTGGTAAAGCTCTCTATAATCAAATTACAAGGTTTATTTTTTCACTACCTAACATGTGTACAAAGGTTATTCTTAGAATAGTGGTCATTCTCCTGTTTGACCTGCTAGCTAAATGCAACTGTGCAGAGCAAATCACCCAACTGCAACCTCATCTCTGTGCTTGTTACATCAGCTCTACTTCATTTGGGAGCTTTTCCATCCTAATTGTCAAGCTCTTCAGAGGAGCAGGCTGATCCTGAAGGGCTTTTTGCCCTTCTTACATTAAGTAACTTTGATTTTTAAGGAGGACAAATCCAGACTTTTGCAATCCATGTCACGTCCTGGCATTTTTCAGTCTATTTTGCTGCTTACGACCCCTGCCCTCTGAGAGATGAGGTTCAGAACAAGTTTAAGGAACAGGGCAGCAATTACCAAGTGTGGAAGCCAAGGACTCCCAAAGGAAGGAGAGCTGACCTGGACACAGACTCCTGCTTCAGCCACAAACACCCTGAAAGGGCTGGAGAACAGCTCTGAACTCTAACTAAGCTTCTCTGTGTTTAGCAAAAGGATCATAATCCTCCAGCCTGCAGGGTATAAGGCAACTGTAATGCAATTCACCCACTGCTGTGATGAAGCACATAAAAAAAAAAATATATCTATATATATGTATGAAAAACTAAGTACGTGAGTGCTGCTGATTGTCAGTTCTCACAAATGCTAAAGGATTTCTGAGAACCTACAAACGTCTGGCAGAATTTCTAGATATTTTAAAGCTTTCAACTACTTTTCCATTAGGATTCTCAGAGGAGTTCGACTGAGAATCAAAAGCTTTGCAGAGAAACATAAAAAATGCAAACACAGGGATGATGTGCTGCTGCTCCTCCTCCCCTGGCCGGCACCTCAAGGGACTGAGACCAGGAACATCAGGGCTCAAGCTGTGCCCTGATTCTGCCCAGCCACTGAGTTTCACCTGCCTGCATCCCAGAGAAGAGGATGCTGCAGCTTATTCCGTGGTTAAAGCCAAGAAAATGCAGTCTAAGAAAATAATTATGTTGTGCTTGAGGAAATATGGAAATGACCATGAGCTGCTGCATTTAACAGACTTTTCGAAATTAAATTATTTGCATTCAAATACGTGCAAAACCAATGATCATTTTAGGTTTTGATCAGCTCAACCTGTTCTTTGGGGAAATTAATTTGATGCTCTGGGTATAAACACTCTTTCAAAATGCTCAACGTGAAGCAATGTTTTCCTCCTGCTCTCCTCAGCACCAAAGCAATTTTCAGAGCATTCCCGTTGATAACACAAACAAAGCAGGAGGACGTTTCACGAGGAGCACCAGGAACTGCAATCACAGAAGCAACACTTAAAACACTATTTAATCCATATTCATCAGCAGGCCACACGTGGGTGGTGTGCAGAGACTTCAACAGGTATTTCTGACTGCTGAAGGCTACAGGTAAATGCACAGCAGCTTCAGCCCAAGGGGGTTTGCTCAGCCACCCCCAAAAGCAGAGCTCATCTGCAATAAACTGATACAATCTATTTCTAATTAACTAACGGTGAAAAAACATTCAGAGCCTCCTGATGCTGGGGAGGTCCTGGCAGAACTCTGTCAGCTCGAGGGGTGGCACATTTCGGGTCCCCTCAGGCAGAGCTGTTCCAAGAGGGGGATGCTGACCCTGAAAGGGACATCTCTGCGGGCTGGGCTTGGTGCTGGGGCTGACCTTGGCTTGCTGCAGGTGGAGTGAGTACCACAGGACATCCCCGTGCTGCACAGGGGACAGGGGAGGTCAGCAGCCTCAGGCACGGGGCACAGGGGACACACAGGGGGTACAGGGGAACACAGGGGTACACAGGGGGCACACAGGGGACACAGGGGCACACAGGGGTACACAGGGGGCAAAGGGGTCACTTGGGTCACTCAGGGCACAGGGGTCACTTGGGGCACTCAGGACACTCAGCCCTGTCCCTGCCTGTGACAGGAAGAGCTCATCAGGCAGCGCAGAGGAAGGAGGGGATTAAACACCCTTTAAATTAAAAATTGGAAAAGACACTTGAGAACTGAGGTGTTCTCTCCAGTGCTCGCCACCAGCCCAGCACATGTCCTCTCCACAGTCCAAGGGCCTAAGGGGGCTGAAACAGGATCCTTGCAGGGAAAAGGGACCATGTCCTGTCCATCTCTGATCCTCAGAAGAGCAGGGTGAACTTCTGCTTTTCCCATGTATCACAGAACTTAATGTCCTTCCCAGCTGGTCTCTAATGTCCAGAATTATCAATATCAATATCAATATCAATATCAATATCAATATCAATATCAATATCAATATCCTCATTCATTCTTTTAATTCCTTCTGTAACTGCTTGGGGATATTAAGTGCTGCCAATATTGGGGTCTTTATTAACCCCAAGCAAAATGTGCACTGGAAGACCACAAAGGTTGATTCTTGCCTTGTTAGCACAGTTACACCTGACCAAGAGGTGACACCTGAACTCTGCCTTCAGACTCTAAGTAAGTGATGAAGAACTAAAGAATCTCAGAAAATGAAATGACAGCATTTGAAGAAGAAAAGGTCAAGCACACTCGTGGGAAAATCTTAAAACTTTAAGATCACACTATTAATTTCTATAAACAACTTTTGATCACCCTGCCTACATAGATCTGATGAGATTATTCTTGCCAGCTCTTGATCATGATGCTGTGCAGTTGCATATTGAAAAGGTCTGCCTTTGATCACAGGGAGCACAGCCATTACAGATAATGTACATGCTGCACGCCTACTAATCTTACTCTGATTTTTCCTGGGAAATGAGCAGTTCTGAAACATGCATCTCAAATCAGGAAACTTCCACTATCACAGAATAAGCAGAGAACAGGCATTAATCGATTTTAAATCTGACCAAATGATTAATACGAATACTTACACCCCCAGATTTCTCCATCTGTCCAAATTTGATCGCAATTCCTACAACACCCAGATGTGGAACAGCTGGGCCTGAGCACAGAGGGAACACTTCAGAGAGCAGTGCTGTGCTAATGCACACTGAGGGTGTTTTAATTCATGTGTCCAAACTTCCTCCTGTGCTGAGGTACAGCTCAATTCACAAACCCACAGGTCCCGAGGGAGACAAACAATGGCATTCATTTCCTTGATTCTCATTAAAGTGACACTAAAGCCCAAGGGATGTGTTTTGGTGACAAAACACATGACATCCGTGTTGGGAATTTTTACAGCTGCTGGAGAAGGTGCTGAGGTTGGCAAAGGCTTTTTTCCCCTCTGTGTTCACAGCTGAATTAAAGGAGTGTCAACTAAAGCAGTCAGAAAGCAGCACTGAGATCAGTCTGAGCCCAGCCAGTGTCTGTCACGCAGTCTCCACTCTCTTTTAGGTGTGACGTATGTTACTTCAGTGTTGTCACAGAGCATTTCGTGCTAGGCTAGACGTGAATTTTTGAAAAAGAAAAGAAACTTTGAAATCAGACATGTTATTTCAGATTTATTGCCAGCATGGAGAAGATGCCCAGCCTCTGAAAGAAAGGCCCAAAAGTCATTATTCAGAAGATGGACACACCTGGCTTATTCTGTGCTTGAAGGACACCTTGTTGCTGTTTGGGGGTTTGTTTTAATGAAAGCTAAACAAAGCCAAATAAAGTATCAGAAAAGCATGAAACTTTTCACCTGATGTTACCCTTTGTTTTGATGTTCAGAATTTGTCTTCTTTCTTCCCTCCACACCAAACAGGCTCCCAGGTGCTCAGTCTCTCAGCTTAGAATTTTAACATTCAAAGAGCTGAGCAGGAGGAACTTTCTCCAGCCCCAGATAAATCAGCCTGGCAGCCCTGTGACCCCAGCAGTTCCAGAGGAGCTCTCCTCATGCACTGGGGGATGGCAGATCTGCATCCTGGAAAGTTTGTGCATCCTAAGAAGTTTGCATTCTGCACAGAACTACGTTCCATTATAAAGTAAATCTTTTACAACACATCTTGCAGGGCAAACGTGGGTGCCATGAATCTGAAAAGCCAACCTGTCAATCCAGAGCCACTGTGTTCATTTTCCTGAATAGCTTTCAAGGACATTTACTATAAATCTGTGAAAGGAGAGCTACTTACAGGTCTGGGATTTATAGAAAGTGCTGCCTATTTGTGCTCTGTCTTCTGTCAATAGCATTAAGATTTGCAGTTTGCACTGAATTATCCAATGACCTAAATCCTAGCAAGCTATCAAAATCCGTTTCCTAGATAAAGTCATGCTCGAGTTTGATACATTTATCAGTGCCAGACACACAGCAGTGCTTACAAGCACGGCAATTTCTCAAGTCTTCTTCAACAGCAGACAAAAGGGAGGTACAAATGAATTACAACCTATTCACTCCAATGGTTTAAAATAATTATCACCCACTGGAAACAAAAGAATACAATTCCTGCCTCCTGATTTCACACAAACTCCTGGGTATAATGAGGCACTGTTTATTTACGTAATGCAAAGCATCCAAATCTTATGCTGACAGCTCCAGAATGATTTATTGTTCTTCCATTATGCTAAATACTTGGGCTAGATCATGCCTCATTATACAAAATATAATCCACTGCCAGTCAGCTGAATGAGAGTCGACCTGCAGAGGCAGGGGCTTTGCTCAGTGTCAATACAGCTTTGTGCTGACAGCTCCTCCCAGGGCTCCAAGGTGTGACTCAGGCAATTCCTCTGTCCTCACTTCTCCCTGACATCAGAGGGATCTTGCTGAAGCACCAGCAAGGCAAGTGGGAGTTGGAAGCAGCACATGAATTTTTAAATGAACACAGCTCCTTCCTAAGCCAAGGTGTTGCACAGATTGCTCAGAGGACATTTCCAGGGGAGATTTAACTGCTCAGGTGTTGCTGCCCTGCCACGAGGAGGACCAGAGCATCATCACCACAGCACATGGGCTGGCTGCACGCAGGATTCACCCACACCCTCCAGCTGTGATGGATAAACTCTGCTTTCAGCTGTTTCCTAAACTGCCAGGGGAACGTGTGTGAGTACTCTGGGAGTTTTGGGTGGAACCTGAGGCTTTCACACAGATCAAAGAGCAGAGCTTCGAGACATAAAAATATCCCTCTCTTATCCACCTCAGGGAAGGACTGTCCACCAGGAGGAAAAGGAAGAGCTTTCACTGGAAAAACCCTACACTGAGAATTTAAGTTTTTTAAGAGCCTGTGAGAGATTTTGAACAGCTTTTGGAGCTTTCTAAACTCTGAAGTCTGCCTTAAGCTAGGTTTATGTTGCATAAACACTTGCTTTCAAATTTATTATTATTACGAAAGATACAACATGAGCATAATAAATGATTGTGGTATTAAAGCACATTTTACAGCATCATCTTGAGTGCTGTTTCCTTTAATGCTCTGCTTACATGACATGGAGGGATTTTCTCTGAAACTGTATTAGGATGGATGGATAAAACTCAACAGTGCAGCCCAGAACACTTTTTTCTCTTATCTCTGAACAATTCTTAATAGCCCCAACCACGAGCAGTGGGAGCCCCTGGGATGCAGAAAGCATTTTATCATTTCCCCTGTCAGCACTGGTCACATCTGCCCTCTGCTCCAGAGAGAACCTTTATTGATGGGATCACAGTTAGAGGGAAGAACCTCCCAGCCCAGGTGGGAGCACACTCAGAGCTGTGCTGACCTGGATCCCTCCTGGCTCTGGCTGCCAGGTAATGCAGGAATTATGTTTTGTATTCAAGATGCAGATTAAATGAGCTGTCTAAAACCACTGTGACCCTGCATGTTTACTGGGGAAAAAAAAAAAAATTAAACTTCAGCTTGAAGGACTGCTTCAAAATAATTAATCTTCTTGAAAGTACCAGGCAGAATTTTTGTGTCCAAAGGTAATGCATTTCTTTTGATTCTTACTGTCTCCTTTTTTTTTTTCCTAATGGGAAAATAAAATGCAATTTTCTAGGAATACCATTATAAAAGATGCAAGATACCCATAATGTACACTAATAACTTACACCATCAGATAACAGAAAGACTGAGGCTATACAGCTTTGGTAACAAATGAGTTTTGGCTCCTAGTTAGTGAATGCTGCTACAAACTCCCTGTTTCCCTCTGCTCCTCCCCACAGTTAATCTACCTCTGATTGCTGTAATGCTCCCTACAGACAGACAAATTGTTTGGGTTAACTTACAGCATTTACATTATTTTTTCATTTGTGACTGTTTCAATTAGCAATGTCATCTATTTCTGAAAGCTTTTTACTTTTAAATAATTAGGGTTTACCCAAGAGGTTGGCACAAAAAAAGTATTTGAAATGCTAATCCACCACCTCAGACAAAACTCTTCCAGCAAATTTAAAATCCTGTTGCTTCTTAAATATATTGTAAAATGCAACAGTGTCCACAGCATACTGATAACCTCTGTGCAACACAAAGGGAGAGGCCAAGTATTACATGAGATGGGTATGAAATGGAAATGCTGACAGACCCTGAAATAAGCTGAGATTGGGCACAGGGATTTAATGAGCACAATAATGGGCAGGTGGGCTGAGCGTTCCTGCCGAGATCAGACCCTGGGCAGGAAAAGCTGCCTTTGAAACTGCTTCTTAACATAATCTGTACACGGGAGCAGGCTGGGAATTACAGACACAAAGTGTCTTTTCATGTTCCCTTTGTCAGCTGGGCCTTTAACAGCCTTCTCACCAACGTACACACACATACATACATACATATATATATATATTTAATGCCACAGTAATTGGATTTCTTTTAGAACCTATTTCTTTTTCTAACGACATTCAAATCCAGAAAAGAGGAAGAAATCTGTTGCTTTGCTGCAAACCGTGCCTTATCTCTGGATTTAGTGCTTTTGCTCTTTTTCTTCATGTATTTGATGCCCTTGGACCTAAACCATTAAAACACATGCTCAGCCTAAAGAGCTGGAAACACCCAAAATGTGCTGAAATTAGGCAGCTGTGTAAAAGCGTCATTCCGTGCCACGTACCTGGTGGCTCCTGTGCCTTTTGCCAAGGTGTAATTAAGAAGTTTCACTTTGTGGCTCACTGACTGGGATGGCAGCAGGTCTGTGGGGTACTCCTGTGCAGCTCCCAAAAAGGCACCACGACAAGTGCAGGTGGCACCTGGAGAGGCTGGAGTGGGAACCAGAGGGACACACAGCAGTGCCTGCCAAGTCTCCCTGCTCCTGAACCTACTGAAAGCTTTCCTTCCACGCAGTGAAAGCAGCCAGGGAGATTTCATCTCCTCCCCTGCAATGTTCTTGCACAGCACAGGGCTTGGTACCTGTCTTGCATCTGGGAAAATGGGTAGAGAAGGAGAAGTTGATCGATAATAGGTATTTTTTGCATTCAGGATGCACTTGTGATTGCTATTGGTTTTCCCACCCTAGAGGCAGGTGATGGATGGAGAACTACTCCTAAATGCAAAGACGTGATGGAAGTTCCCTCTGAATACTGCTATCATCTATATTCTGAAAAATCTAGCTGCAAACTCTATTCTTGGGTACCTAAAAAATGGCAAAGCCCCAAATTCCCTTTTTTCCATGAGGCAAGAGTAACTCCTTCAGTGGGGTGCTCTGTGCAGTCCCAGATCAGGGGGAGATGAGCACTCAGGAATTCAGGACACTGCCTTACCTCCTCTGAGGTAAAACTGCTGAACCTTTCACTGTGGAAACATCCAGTCTCTTCTAAAGGCACGTTCTGCTGGAAGAACCAGTATATTCTGCTGTCATAATACAGAACTACTTGAGTTTATCTCCCTCTGCACACCTGGCACGCCTTCATCGCAGCCCACTTATTTTTACAGTGTTACACACAGAGGTTACTGCTGTAAAAAGGTGCTCCCAATAGAGAGCAAAGCAAAACTCTAACCACAACACAGTCTCTCTTCATCACTGGCATTATTACTGTTTCAATTTTGCAGGTGCTGAACTCCTGCCCATGGGGGATGCGCGAGAACCGAAAAACAACAGCAGAACACTTGGCACGTTTGAGAGTCAGGTCGCTGCTTTTGCAACCAGAACAAAAACGAGCATCAAGGAGGGAAAAGAGGGAGATTTCAGGGGTCTGCTGTGCCTCTCTGGGGTGGGAGTGGGCTCTGGGTGGGTGCACTGAGGGCAAAGAGAGGTTCATGATGTCCCTGCAGCCCCACTGATGGTGAGCAGTCCAACAGCTGCTCCAGCTGTGGTGAGCCACTGGCAGCAGCAATCAGAGTAACTGCTAGAAACAATCTGTAACAGTGATTCAGGGATATGAACTCTGTATTTACATTACAGCATCTCCCTGAGCAGGGAATTAGTCTTACCCAAACAAAAGGGAGGAAAAGAGGTGGTGTTGAGGGGCCCAGAGAGGACTGAGAGTCGAAGCTTCAGGATTAAAGAGAGCAAAGGAAAATCCAAACTAAACGTGGAGAAATGTTTCCTAACAAACAGCTGACTGTAAAATCTCAGTGGAGCACTGACCTCTCAGCTGCCTCACTCATGTCAGCACAGACCAGGTATTTAAAAATGTGCAGAGGAGAAAAAAATCACAAGGCTTTGACCCACTGCCTGTATTTCTGAAGTGGTTTTCCTTTTCTAAGACACTGAAACATGCCCAAAACTTACTGCTGCACATTCTGCAGCTGTGCCACGGGGATGCAGCAGGTCCTGTCAGAGTTTCTCAGGCCTGAAAACTTAACCACAAGTGCACAGCTGGAGCCCTTGAAGAGAAGCTGATGTGAAGAAGGTTAGGAAGGTTAGGTTCGTTAGGAATAACCCCTAACGAAGGCTTCCTGGCCGTTCACGTGTGGAAGGATGCAAACCTGGGCGAGTTGAGGAGCAGCAGCTGGCTGGGAACTGCTTTCTGCACTCTGCCCTTTCCCAAAGTGCTCCCACCTAAAGAGGAGCTCATTCCTCAGGCAGCCCCACCAAACCGCATGACTTCATAAAGGACATGTTGGAGTTATCTGCTGTCCTCAGATCATTTCACTGAATTTGAAGTTAAGTACGTTAATGTATCTTGAATTAATTTTCTTGGTGTTAAAGTGCAAACTGGGCTAATAAAAGTGACACATTGACTTTTTCCAGAGAATGATGTTCAGCTTGCGTAGAATGGCAGCATAAATGAAAATTAGCCTCAAGACAATGTTAATTACATTTTATCCATTAGTAGGAGGGTAATTGAACCACTCATTTTCACTGCAAAGAAAACCCTTCTGGCTTCATAAAGGGAAACTATGTGTTTAATGTGGAAATTAAAGTCTAACAATGGAAAAAAAAATTCAATAGAAAGAAAACCAAAATGCAGGTAATACATATCTGTATTATATTGCAATGACCATCTTGGACATAATCCGTGTTATTGCCCTCTTGCTGAGCTGAGAGAGACTTCAGAAGGCATGACAGAACCCAGCTATCTGAAGAAGCAGCCAGGAATTACTGACATGAACATGAAACATCCTGAAGGACTTGATTTAACCAAGAAAACACTACACATACTGCTGATGGTGCTATTAGAACTCACACTACTGATACTCATCAACAGTTGATTTTCAGATCTTCCCACTCATTTCTATGAGATCTGTATGGGGCTGAACAAATTGCATTTGCTTTCTGTGGGACAGAAAATCCCCCAGACTGAAGGCATCAGGGTGGATGTGAGCACTCCCTGGAAAGGAGCAGGGAGCACATTCTTCTTCAGGAGCTGTATCAACAAGGGCTCTGGGTTCTGTTAGCAGCTGTATTCATGACTGAAGTTTTGAGAAACACAGGCTGCATTAATTAACAGAAGTATGTTTTGTTCCCTGGACTGCTGGAAATACCTTGCTGTTCATCTGTATTCCATGACATCCCATTGCCTTTGGACCTTCTATGGCTAAACAGCAAGATTTTCAGTTTTGGATATTAAGCTGTTATAGAAAATCCTTATTCCTCTTATCTACAGGCTCCAACTTCTTTTCTGCAGTGCATATCATCCACCCTGGACCTTGCTCCACTGAGACACTGGGACACTTCTCTCTGGGGTTTTCTGAAAGAATAGCTTTGAAGCTGCTGAGAGTTAGGGAAGATGCAATAAGATTGGAGTAAGGTGTCTCGAGGAGAGCAGATAAAGTTATCACAATTTCGTGCTAACAGGTGCAGGTGCTGCAGTGTCACTGCCTGTCAGGGCATCCAGGAACACCTTACAAGGTACAGGATTTTAGTGCCAGGCAAACACAGCTCACAAACCAATATTGTCTAATCCACACCAGCAGCAACTGGACACCCTCAGCACAGTCTGGGCCAGCACCTGTGAGATGCTGAGGGAAGATTTGTGACAAGGCAGTTGTTGCAGGAGCTCATAACCAGCTTGTCTTCTCCTCTCCCATCACTAAGTCAATAAATTGGGTAACTGCACCCAGACCCAGGCTGCTGAAAGCTGCTCGTGCACAAACAGCACAAGGAAATCCCACAAGTGCCACACCATTGTTTTCATCAGCCCAGTGAAGTGTAGGTGGAACAAGATTTAGTTGCAGATAATATTATGGATTATCTGCCCACTGGGCTCAATAGAATCCAGATTGAACCCTTGAACTTTCTGACCCCAGGAGCAGCATCTGGGCAGAGTTACAGTGAAGTCACAATTCCTGCTTCTACAAAAGCCAAAAATACATTCCCTTATTCAAAAATAATAATTTTAAAATCAACCTTTATCATAATATTACCACGGGCATTGAAAAGGATTATCTTATTACAAAAATGAAATGACTTAAATTTACACTCATTATTGTTTCCCAGGAAAAAAAAAGAGGCTTTTTTTATTTCATTGTGGATGAAGCTGCTATTTGCATTTAAATGAAGACATCTGAAGAAGAGGAGCTAGAAAGTTAAGGGGTTTTTTCTTCTTTTGAGAATGAGATTTCATTTCAGCATTCTATAATGCAAACCCAACTCCACTTTCTGCTTCATTAAATAGTCTGTCACAAGCTGCTTTCCAAAAAACTGTCATGGAGAGTGAGATACTCTGATTATTCCCAGCTGAGGCTTTGCAATGATGGCAACAATACAGTGTTGGTATCCCCTGAATACCTGACTTCAGCAAATAAATGAGGTCTTTCCATACTCGCTGCACGGCATGGATTTTTTTGGGATTGATTTATCATAACTGACACACTTAAACAATCTTAATGCTCTGACAGAAACAGGCTCGTGTCAAAGAAACTCAGATAACTTACAAGCTATTCCAGCATGAGCACTCTGAGAAGCAGGTGGACACATAAATATTAATTCCAAGCAGAAGATGATATTAAGGAAAACAGGCAGAACACCCAACTCTGCACCACCGACTCCTGCAGGAAATTCCCACTTCCTACATGGGAAGGAAGATGCCATGGAGTTGGACTTCCCTCCTGCATTAAATCCCACACCAAGTCACATGTGGGTTCTAAGTTGGCTTCAGATGTGGGGGAAAAGCAGATCCCAGATCTGCCACCTGCCCCAGGCTTCAGGCAAAATTCCTGTTACCCACTCTAGGCTCCAGCTGATTGGTTTTGCTCAAATACCAAAACCTTGAGTATTTCACAATAGTTCAGCATTTTCTTACTGTCAGATGAGGAAATGTGGTGATGTCCAGCCTGGCAGGGTTCTGTGGTTTTCTTTTAAAGAATCCCTGTTTCACATTCCTGATTGGTATTTAATTTACAGCTCAACAAAGATAAAAGGCTGATGCCCAAATGGACACATGGAACTCCCACTTATTGTTGAAGATTTTAGGCAGATGATCTGTGCTCCATGGCTGTGCTCTGTAAAGTTCCCTTCAGTTGGAACTACTCATGGCACAGTTTCTAAACCCATTATATCAGCTACCTGCCAAATACATGGTAATAAGTGTATCATTAAAGTAAAAAGTTTTATTTTATTACAGTAGACATCTCATTCATTTGATTTTCAAGAATAATAATTTTAAACTAAGCAGCAAATGGTCTCAAAAAAATTCCTTGTAATGCAGCAATGCAGGAATGCTTTGATTAGTTAAACCAAGAGAAAATAAAAACCTGCAGGAAGCTGCAGAAAAGAAAGTCTAAGGATGAAATTCTTCTATCCAATGTGTTCATGCACCGCCTACAATGACACAGGAAATTCAGTGTGCATATTCAAGGGCAGAACTTGGTCCAAAGGGATAAATTTTCAAAGGAAATGCTGTTTTTTCCCTTGCACCCAGCATTTGCACAGGTTCAGCAGTATTTGTGCAGGGGGTACCTGTGCCCTCAGGCAGGCAGAGCAGAGTGGAATTTCCTTTCCTGGGTTTGGTTGGTGCTGCCCTTCCCTGCAGGGAACACTGGGACAGAGCTGGGTGTTGATTGATACCCTCTGGAAATGGATCTCACACGCTCTGCCTGCTCCCATGTGTTCTGCAGAGGTGCCCACGTTCATTCCTGCTTTATGAAATAAAGATGCAGAGAGGTTCAAGCACTCAGGATGCTCTCGGGTCACAGTCCATGCCCTCTGGAGCCTGCAGTGTGTGCACTCACTTTTGTGACTGCCTGGCTGAGCCCTGCACTGCTCTGCTCATCACATCCCTTGCAGGCAGACTGTAACCCTTCAGTGACATCCCACAGGTATTGTCAGAGCAAGCTCATCCCCAGAGTGCTGATCCCAGACCATCTGCAAGTACCTGACACCATAACTGAGGCTGGCTACAGAAATTACACACGCAGTAGGATCTGCTTGAAAACTGAAAACACACGAGGCAATCCACATTTTTAGGAAAGTGAGAAGAAATAGTCTTCAAATCAATAATAACATCCACAAGCTGAGAAATTTAGCAGGCAAGAGCATTAAAATTCAATCTCACTCGGGGCTGTATGAAACCCTGCACCGGTGAACAGAATATCTGCATTTAACTAACAATGCACCAGAACAGCCCTGCCTCTGCTCAGCACTTACACACAGAGCCACCAAGAGATAACTCATCTACAGAGAGACATGGATGGGTTTCCTTTTATTCCCTTTTCTCTAGCACTCTCTAAATAAACCTGGATTAAACTAACAGGTGACAAATGCCTTTCTTTCCTTGGCCCTCCCTCTCCCCTCCTCACGCTCCCTTTCCCCTTTAGATGCAACTCAAAAGAAAATCTTTTACAAGCCAAGGTTGCATTAAAGGTTTTGTGCTTTGCAGACATTCAGGAAAATATTAAATCCTACTGGTTTTGTCCTAGAAATAGTAAATAAAACACAACAAATACATAGACATTTTCGAAGCTCAGTTCATGTTTTCCTATGGAAGGCCTCCAGTAAGAAATTATATAAATGGCATGCCTACATGAAGAAAAATAACCAACTTCAGACCTTTAAAATCTTTTGAAGATCACCTGATGATCTTTTCATACACTTCTGTGTATGAATATATCCATACTGATATCCAGGGCAGAAGTAGGGCATCAATCTCTTCACATGAACACTTCTGAACAGGAGTTATCCTGTCTCGAGTGGCTCCAGAAGCTCCAGAGGATCTGAGTCTGCTCAGGAAGAACAAGTCAACAGGCCTGTGACTCACAGCTCTTACACTGATACCTTTATTAATAAGCTTATTTTCATTTCTTCCCAGTGAATTCTGAAAATCAGTCCTTTTGTCAAATGCCTCATGAGCAGCTCACACGAGGGCAAGCACGAGTGATTTCTGCAGTCACAAAGAATTGTAGTCACACACTCCTGTGCTCCTCTCCTGACATAAATAATTCCATTTGCTCCAAGGCGAGGACTTCTCCAACAGATATGAACCATTTATGCAAGCAAGGTGTGACAGGTTCACTTTGCCTTTCTCTCCCGAGTTTGGACCAAGAGGCAGAGAGTGGATGTGGAGAGAGAATGGGATATAAAAAGACACAACAAAACAAGAGCTGCTCTTTGGCCACAGAGAGATCAGTCTTCCTTTAAATAAACCCAATCAGAGCCCATTAACAGAGCTTTCTTCCCTGCCTTCAGGGACACGGTGACAGGTGAAATGCTCTCTTTAGGTGCAGCTGGACCAACTCTTCTTCTCCACAGGGGATTTTCATAGGTTGGCATTTGGAGTTATTTGTGAAAGGCCAAAGTGAAACATCAAACTGCAGCCCCACCACAGCCACGGGGCCAGCACCTCTCGTGGCTTTGGGTGCCACCAGCCTGCTCTAAGCAAGGCCAGACATTCCCCAGGAATCACAGAGAGCTGCTCCTACCCACATCCAACAACTGCACAGGATTTCGGAAGTGAATTTTGGTCTCACAGGAAAGAGGAACTGGGAACTCCTCCACAGTGGGGGGATTTGGAGGGGAGGGGGTGACCAGCCCCAGGCTGGGGCTCTGTTCCATAGCTGGGAAGTGAATTTAACATTAGGCTGTAAGTACCTCTAAGCACTTATGCAATTGTCCTTCAATGCTTCTTAGCATTAAGACTGTTAAAAACAGGAAGTAAGTTAAGTGCTTTCCTCAAGCTATTTGTTCGTGAAGCAACTCTTGATTGAATTTATTTAAGATAAAAAATAAGAAAGGAGAGGAGATAGAAGTCCAGTGGCAGATATTTCTAAATGTCACTGCTAACAGAACACACTTCAGCTGCTGCTGTGTTCCCACCCCTCCTTTTCCTACCCTACATCCCTTCTGTGCACCCATTAGCATTACTGAAGGAATTTTGCAAATGTACATTTTCTAGTGGAAGTAGTGACTTTTGAAAGGGCACGACTGGACATCTTTTCCTCTGTCAAGGATGCTGCAAAGCAGATAAAAGTTATCCAGAAGGTGCTCACAGGTGTAGGGCTAACACTGAGGTGTGATGCAATTCCATCCACGGGAAGGCTGGATGAGCTTCCCAGCAGAGGGCAGTGGGAAGACAGGTATGAAATTAAGACAATTAGTGTGTTCAGGTTAGCAGAGCATCCAAATTCTTCTCCCATTTTTGGCCTTTGTGAAATTTCTGCTGGAGGGATTCAAACTGTTTGAGAAATGTTATTTGAGTAAAACCTGTGCTGCTTCAGAAGGGAGGAATCAGTCCCCATGGAGTCCTGACACAAGTGAGGAGGGGGATGGACAGAAGGGTTTAGAAATCACTTTGTTGTGGCAGAATTCCTCAGCCAGTGTCAAAGGAGGAGTTACAAGTCCCTTCTGGCTCTGCACCTAATGCTCCCAAGCTGTGTTTCCAAAGCCTTGTTTTAAGTTCTGTAACTGGTCTTGTCTAGAACCTGGGACAACCAAAATGCCAGGTGGTTTCTCAGAGACAGCAAACTGATTGTTTCACACCATTAAATCCCCATGTGTAATTTGAGTTTTAAATGTCATAGCATTGCTGTGACTATGTATAAATATCCTGGGTATTTTAAGAATAAATTCGCTGTTACTTTCTCTAAGACTGTCCAGTGCTGCGATTAGGATGTGCAGACCCTCAGGACACCCTTCAGGCAGACTGCTCAGCAGTATGCAAAGCACCAAACAGACTCCAGAACAGTTCTACAGCAGAGCTCTGTCTGTGATTCACAGCCAAACTGCTGTTCAGTGACCAAGCTGCCTCCTCCCCTGGGGGAGCAGCACAAGGAGCTTTACCTGGTTAATCCACGACACCTACAGACACAGCAAACAGCCCCAGACAGCAACCACCATGTGCTGCAGCTTCACTGACAGCTTGGCTCCTTGCTAAGGCTTTTCTTGCCCAGAAGATTCATGTTTGCTAACTACTCTCAGGCACCAGGAACAATTCTTGCAAATTAAGATCTGCCCAACAAAGTTCTTTCAGGAAGGAGAAGTGAAACATTATTAAAAAGTCATTGAAGTTTAAAGTGCCTCCACGCTGGCCACTCCAGGGAGCACCAAGAAATTCTATAAATCTGGAAAGGACACAAATAGAAACCAGGAAGATGCCCAGAGCAGCACCAGCTGCTCTGCCCTGGGGATGGGCCAGTGGCCAGTCTGGCTCTCGAGGGCACTGGCTGCCAGCCAGCTGCCAAGGACAGGGCAGGTCACCCACCAGCCACATGTGGGCAGGGGGCAGCTGCCTCCCCAGCTGTTTGGGAGGTCACCCAGGACCCAGAGGGGCAGAGCTGGCCTGGCTCTCAGGCTGTGCAGTGCCCAGAGGGAATCCACTCCAGTGAGGAAATCAGGTCAGCTCCCAAGGTCTGTGACAGTGCTGGCTCCTGACTCATTCAGCCTCTGCCCGTGACAGGGCAGGGAAAGGTGGCAGAGCT
Organism: Vireo altiloquus; assembly: GCA_013396875.1. NCBI lineage: Eukaryota > Metazoa > Chordata > Aves > Passeriformes > Vireonidae > Vireo > Vireo altiloquus. The sequence continues at coordinate 579,990 of VZRF01015761.1, forward strand.
CCAGAGAGGAACCTCAGTGCCCCTGGTGAATGGCAAACCAAGAAAAGCCATTGCAGCTCTTCCTTTACTCTTGCATTTTCTGAGTTTCTCCACAGATTGTGTTCTTCATTGATATCCCTGGGTGATGTTATCAGAGAAACAGAAAAGCATTTCCTTTTACCTCAATTTTTGTAGTCTTCTGGAGTATGAGAAATCATCAGAGACATGGACAAGGCAGTAAAATCTGCCTCCTCAATCTCCTAAGAGATCCCCGATGATGCTTCCTCCTAGGCTGTTAATCTGGATTTATTGGAAATGGAAATTAAAGGAAAATGTATGGAAATTAAAGGAAGATATTTTGTGCAGGAATTTCTCAATCTTTTCCAGTCATCAGCCCAGTTCTTTATGACTTCCAGTCCCAAATATGAACAAAACTTCACTTTCCCTAAGACTGAACCTCATTCTCAGCTGCTGGGATGCCTGAAATGGGCACTTGGATGTGCAGAACCACTGCCTTCCTCTGCCTCGGCTCCTTGGGCTGAGAATCACTTCTTCCACCTGGAAACCTTTTCTCTTTCCACATCTTACTTTTAAATGAGATGTCACAAAAAAACTTGGCAGACCTTGCTCCTGGAAGGAAGGAGGTGAGATTCCTGCCCCTGACTGACCCTGTTATGTTTTCCTCTGGGAGCAAGGACAGCAGCAGAGCACAGAGCAGCTGTGCTGGGCCAGGACTGAGCCCATCAGCATCCTCTGAGCACAGGGATTCTTTAAAAGCCAAACACAAAACCCTGCCAGGCTGGACATCATCACATTTCTTCACCAGACAGTAAGAAAACACTAAACTATTGTGAAATACTCAAGGTTTTGGCTTTTTCCCCCCTCCACAGAATCCTCCTGAGCAGGTCTCGTGATTGCAGTGTCCTGAATTGCTTCCCCAAGCCCCTTGCAGCCCCGAGCAGGCAGAGCCCATCTCCTCCAGCCTGCTCATCCATAATTCCTCTCTGCACACAGAGCTGCCATCAGAGCCCTGCTGCTGGGGACACTGCACATCAATTATGCATTTCCTGCAGCCTCTCCTCACAACGAGCATTATTTAATTAGGGTGTGGAGACAGATGGAAAGGAAAACAGAAGCAAGGAAAGGACCTCTCTTCAAACTCACGGAACAGCCCATTCCTGCTCTGCCTAAATACCAACACCACACCTCCCCATTCTCCAGATTCTTCCCACTTTAATATGGAAAAGGGGAATTAAAGACAACTGGAACTGGACTTTTTCTTCCTCCTGAAGACTTTCCACTCATGCTGTAGAAGTTGAGGGACAGTCAAAGCTGAGAACTGCTTCAGAAAGCCAAGTCTAAAAAATTTAAGTTTTTTTACAATAAGAAATTAAAAAATCATTTGACAGACCACAGAACAAAAACCACGTCCATAAACAATAAAATTTGACACTGGCTTTTACTGCATCTGCTCAACCACGTCCCCAAAGAAGGAGAGCTTTGGTTTCTTGGATGCCAGCTGCAGTACAGATCTGTTCTTTTCTGCTCCTGTTTATGACAAAATTAGATGTATACTTTTACATATTTTTACATATGTTCAGCTTTTTTCCTCTCTGTTTTAAATGTTGAAATGCTTTGTTTTCCCCCTCATGTCTAAGCTTTTCACTTTTTTTAGTGGTTCCTGTTATCACCTTATCAGCAAAGAGCTCTATACATATATTAGATTGTACCCAGTTCTGACAAGGAAACTTAACTCCATTTCCTGACATCTTTTTAAGATCAAAGAGAAAATACACATGTGAAAACAACACACCTTGATTCCACTGGAACAGGGAAAATTATTTTTAAAATCAAAGCTGGTTTGCCTCACAAATATTACAACCAGAACTTGGAATTTTTACCACGAATTACAATGAGAAGTCTCATCACCATAATGTACTGCCTTTCTTTATGAAACTGCACTACTTTTCTATGTAAGTTAACAATTATTGGGCTTTACTGAGAGTTGGAACATCTAAAAGTCCACCAGGTTGTTTTCAAATTGACAGGAGTGATTTTCAGGCAAGGTATAGAGAGGTTTAAATATTGACGTTGCCTCTGTTTGGAGCAGTGGGTTTAGGAAATAGAAGTTTAGCATGGCAGAAAAAAGTCCCTTTGAACTGTAACTGCTGCATCTCCAGGGGAGCAATTCTGCAGAATCCCACTCCAGGGTAGTGACTCTGTTATTTCATGACAGAACTACTAGTAAGTGCTATGAAATAGAACCAGACTTTTTTTTATTTCACATTTACATTTCTTATATGCCTATAATTTAGTCTCTTTAAATGTCAAGCTTTTTTAAATGAACACTTTCTGCATTTTGATGTTGTTGGGTTTTTTGTATTCTCCTCACAATTAGAAATGACATCAGCGATTATAAAACAACATTAGGTATTCCAAAATCTCAGCTGTACAGATTTCCTGCTTTACTTTTTCCTCAACCCTTCCTTGAAGGTCGCAATAAAAGTGACACAAATGTGCTGTTACAAAAATCTGTTTTCCCTGCATCCATTGAATTCTGAGATCTTTACTCTGGGTGATTTGGGTCCACATCACCTCCCCTCAGGCAGGTCCCTCCTGCCCTTCTGCCGGAGCAGAACCACGCTCTGGAGGCTCTGTTTGTGCTTGGCAGCACCTGAAAATGCACCTTTTTACAGCCCACAGACTGAATACCAGCACAGGAAAGGTGCAGATACCAGGGGGAGCCTCGGGAGGTCCCAGCATGACCCAAACCCCACGTGAATCCCAGCTCTGGCTCACCCCTGCCTGCCCCAAATCCATCATCCCCCAGCCCTGCCCTGCTCTGTGCCACCCCACACCAAGCCAGGCTGGGAGAGAGGAGGGAGAGCAGGCAGGAGACCAGAGATCTCCTTGGACATTTCTGGCACGTCCTGCACACAAATCCACACTGCCAAATTCAGCACAGACCCACCCAGGTGAGCCCTGTGCCCAGGCCCTGCTCTGGGGGCACTGGCCAGAGGCTTCCCACATTCCCACCCTGTTTTCCACCCTGTCCATGCACTCTGAGCTCCCTACAGACCTTTTAGGCTACTGCCACTATGTGCCCCCAAAGCTATCACTGCCAGAGCCATTCTGCCTTTTTAACCCCACATTTTTAACCCTTTCTGTGACCCTGCCACTGCTCCTTGTGCATGGGCAGGTGATGAAGTGAGCCAGGGAAGCCACCTTGGGTCAGAAAGGCCCAACAAAAAAAGGAATAATAATAATTATTATTATTACTATTATTATTATTATTGTTATTGTTGTTGTTGTTGTTATTTTCAGCCCAGCTCTGCAGCAGCTCCATGGCTTTGGTACTGACCCTGCTGGGGAGGTGGAACTGCTCCTGGCTCAGCAATGCTGCTGGAAAACATCACCCTGCTCTCACCACAGCCCAGCCCCGAGTGGCTGCTCACCCTCTGGGAGCCAGCAGCTCTCAGCCCATGGGTAATGAGCCCCCAAAAAGGGGAGTGAGCCAAAGCTGCACAATTCCTGCCACTGCTGCTGAGTGCTGCTCACTGCTCAACCCACTGCCCCTCATCCCCTCACTGCTGTCCTGCCTCTGAGGACCTCTCACAGGAAAAGGAATTAATGCCACTGGCTGGAAGAAGGATGGAAAAGTCAGAGAATAATTCTCTTAATTGACTACTCTTCTTACTACTTGTAATCTAGAGGAAATCTAATTAATTCTACATGAAGAACGACTATTCTGTGGTGAAGTGTAATTCCTGATCTCTGGGGCTTCAGCTTACCAGTTGTCAAATTATCCAATTACACACTTGTTAAAATCCATTTTGGGGAGATTTTCATGGCTCGTAAATAAATAATTTCAAAATCTTAAATCCCCAGAAGAAAAAAATAAAAGAAAAAAAACAGGAAGCCCCCAGCCCCCAAATGGTACCTCAAAATTACGAAACACATCTAAAAATAATGTCAAGAAGCTGAAAAGAGAGATGCCAGCCTGCTCTGCTCCAGCAGCACCACAGTGGTGATGATCTATTTCAGCAGGGAGAAATACAAACATGCTTCTCTTTCAGCAATGTTTTATTCAAATCACTAATCTGAAGGGAGCCAATTAAGGCAGCATCCCCTTCGTTTGCCAAGAGGGAAGAATCTCTCTATAAGCACATGGGTTAGGAGATGAGGAGCCAAGGGAGAGCACAGCCCAGCCAGGGATAGCCATGGGAGCCAGGCCAGGGCACCGAGCTGAGCTGGGCCAGGCTGGAGCTGCCAAGGCACAGCCAGAGCCAGGGGAGCTGGGGCTGGAACTGGGAACTGGGGCTGGGAGCTGGGGCTGGAACTGGGAACTGGGGCTGGGAGCTGGGGCTGGAACTGGGAACTGGGGCTGGAACTGGGGACTGGGAACTGGGAACTGGAACTGGGGCTGGAACTGGGAGATGGAACTGGGAGATGGAACTGGGAGCTGGAACTGGGAACTGGGGCTGGGAGCTGGGGCTGGAACTGGGAGCTGGGGCTGGGAGCTGGGGCTGGGAGCTGGGACTGGAACTGGGGCTGGAACTGGGAGGTGGGACTGGAACTGGGAGCCCTTTCTGCTTCCCACAGCTCCTGGTGGGCAGAGGCAGCCAGGCTGTACCAGGCTCGTTTGGCAGTGGCACAGGTCGGAACACAGGAATTCCACTCAGACACATGAAAGCATTGCCAGGGGGGTGCTGGAGCACCCAGAGCTCCCAGGGATGGGGCTCCCATCTCCAGAGGTGCCCAAGCCCCGGGCAAGGGCCCAGAGTCTGCCTGGGCTGGGCACTGGAGCAGCTGGAGCTCCCTCTGCCCACAGCTGCTCCGTGGCTCTCACAGCTCCTGGGGAACACAGGCAGCAGGGAGGGGGCACAGGGACACCTCAGGGAATATCCTGAATGCTCCTGAATCAATGGAGATTCTGCATCCTCCTGTGCCAAATCTGAGCCAAGAAGAAAACCTTCTGTGATCTCCAGTGAAAACAATACAGCAGTCAGCTTTGCACAGTGTTTTGCAGTGTTTGCTGTACGGCAGTGCTGTGTTAGGAAATCCTGGGAGTGAAACCAGACATGAAACAAAAGAGGAACAGAAGGCACTAATCTGCTTTTTATAGACCCAATCTGACTGTTTTTCAATAAAAGTAAGTAAACACCATCCCTGGTTTGGCTTTTTTTCAACACCAACAAAAAAACCTTTTGAAATGTCTTTAATACTGAGTCTGATTAACATAAAAATATTGAAAGAACAATCCAAATTAGGTGGCAATATATTTGCAGTGACTATTGGTCACTCTGGGCACTACGTGTGAGACATCTTAAGACATCCTTAAGACATCAAAAATCATTCGGAGCACTTGTCTGCTGAAAATGTGTCCCTTTCAGCTGGCTGAAATTGGCTCCACAAAAATTATCAAATTATAAAATAATTACGAGACCATCATTCTGGAAACTCGATTCACCACCCAATTATTTCTGTTTTAAATTCAGAACATTTGTAATACCAGTGGTTTTACAGCAGTGTGAAAACAGGCCAGGACTTCTAAATCTTGTGTCCATTGACATAAAGGAAGGACAAGTTGTGGTGAAACCTGCTCTAAATTCAGATCTGCTGTGTTTTCCTGGTCCTCCTACATTTTGTAGCTTCAGAGCAACACAAAGATTGTCAGGCTGAAGGATTGGGCTTGTTTCAAACCCAGTTCAACTGCACGTGTCTAATCAAAGAAAACACATGTAACTCACACTTAAGAAAGAACAGCAGCTCTCATGCAAAGCCATTTTTCTTAGGCTTTAATTCGTAAGAAAAATACCCTTGTGCTTGTTGCTGCTCCTCTGGGGAAGCCAATTTTCAGTGTTCCACATCAAGCTGTGTGGCTGTCAGCCCCAGCCCTCATCACTCACTGCCCCTCTCACACAGAACCAGGGTGTGCCTGCTGCTTGCTGCTGTTCCAGGTGATTGCAGCATCACTCAGCCCCAGCTGCAGCTCCAGAGACAAACCTGACATTTCCAACCTCCTGTCCTCAGCACCACCACCATCGAGATCTCCTCCCATCAGCCTGTGGTGGCAGGGAAGGATTGGATTGAACAGCCAGAACCTCCTGCCTGTTAATGCTCGGGAGCTCAGGTAGCCAAACGTGTGTGTGATGCTGCAGTGAGCACAGTTATTTATTCCTTCCTTGCCTGCCCCACACGTCAACAAAACATCTGATTGTGCAGGGAAAGAGCTCCTGCCTGCTCTTCCAAATGTTAGGGACCCCAGGGTGGTCATTAATTCTGGGAGGGAAAATCCAAATAAGATGGGATTTGCTGGATTCTGCAGCAGGGTGAGCTCAGCTGCCCAGTGCCTGTTTTATTCTCCATTTCCCTCTGTGCACCCAGCCCCAGATGCCACTGCTGGTGCTCACACTGGCACCAGGAGCCACACGAGGCTCGTGTTTGGTGCTCAGCAGCAGTTACAGGAAGCTGAGGACCAAACTAAGCCACATTTCCAGACAATGCCATGGAAATAAACCCCAAAGATCAGCCCCACTGCAGCTGGGGATGTTCACTGCTTCAGCACCGACTCTGGGGACACACACAGAGCCACCTCACCCTGGGGCACTGCCCGGTCCACTGCTGGGGTACAGAGAGCTGCCACAAACTCTGAAAAAGCCTAAATAATTAACATCTACATATGGGAAAATGTCTTGGAGCTTCAGATACCTGGGATTCAATTAATTCCTGAGGCACCACAGATTCTTACACGTTAATGAAACACTTTCATCTGTTAGCTGTCCAGGCTGAGGGCAGTTTAGTACTAACTTTTTAGTAGATCGTGGAGATATCCCAACAAAAAACTGGAGAAAGCAATTCCTTTTTTAACTTGGCTCGAAATGTAACACTTACTCCATTTCTAAAAGACAACTTCTCTAAGTTCCCAGGAGAAGAACTTAAATAACGAAAGATGTTTTGGTAAGGTGCTCTCCTTAACCAATGAAAGAGTTTTGTCTTTGTTTGTTTTCATATTTGTGAGACTGTGCTGGAGACACACAGAGACAGTCACAGAAAAACAATGCCTCCAACTAACATGGCTGGAGGAAAAAAAAGTTTAATCCCTGTTCTTAACATAAATAAAACCTTCTGAAAAATTCTATGAAGAGTCATTTTGTGGCCAAGCCCTAGCTGTTAGGGCCTCATCTTTGCCACAGGCAGTTATCAGGATGTGAAACAGGATCTAGTCTGACTCCCAGGCTGCACAAAAATTGATTAACAAGCTCTGGAACACAAAGTCCTTCCAGTGGAAGCTGCCTGAGCACGGAGAACCAACCCACGAGGAAGGTTTCTGGATCCAGGCAGAGCTGACCCCAGAGGCAGTGGAGAATCTGCTCCTCTGGACTGATACAGCAATATTGCAGAATTAGACTGACACAATATCCCAAAAATCTATGGTTTTATTCTGTCAATAATGACCCTGGAACAGACTACTGCCAAAATTTGCTAACAGCACCAGTTGGGAAGGCATTGTCAATACAGAACCTCGAACTCTGAAACAGAAGCAACAGAAAAAAACAAGGATTCAGAACAAACAAATGCAATGAAATAGAACAAAATGCAGTCACACAGTGAGGAGTTGAATCATGGGGACTGACAGTCAGAATTTCAGCCATCAGGTAAGAGCTCTTCAGCCTGAAACAACAGAGCAGCAGATCTATAATATATAGTATTATAATATTAAGTATATATAATATTAAGTCACAGGACAAATATTTGCCATTGTAGAGAACAAGCCCTGACTAACAAAAGAAAACCCCCAGGAAATAGAACCAAACCTTTGCATGCATCTTTTGAGATGGAGAACAAAACATTTCCAGGGCACAAACACCTGGACAACGATGGTGAGAGACATTATCTGATATTCTGACATCATCTGGGATGTCTGTTCTTGAGAAAGGTGACTCAAAATCAGGACTGGGGGGTGCTGAGACACATTCCTGTGAGAATGGCAGTGTGAAATGGTGTGAAAATCTAAGTCCTTGACCTGTCTAATTTCAGGAAGCAATAGGATGTATTTCTGAAAAGAAAATGGTTGCTGGCAATATCACAGTGAACCAAAGGTTTCTCCCTTTCTTAGGAGTACATTTCATCTCTGATTCACTAATCATTTTGATTTAAAAAGGCTCTTTTTCAGAACTGGGTAACATTTTAATTAAATATTTGAAAACTTGCCGAATACTGTAATTGCAATTTAAAAGCTATGAATTAGGAAGGTAAAAGCTTTTATCTACTCTCTAGACATCTTTTTCTTTTTCATAAAGCTGTCAGTGGAAGTCTTTAGAAATATTCCCTCACTGAATGGGAGTAGGACAGGGAGGTCTGGCTGATGTGATCCTGCTCAGCTGCCAGGCAGAGCCCAGCCAAAAGCAGAACCCCCTGAAATCCATTTGTTCCTCATCAGTCACAAGGGGGGAGATTCACCTTCCAGAAAAGCCCTGATTTCACCCCAAAGCAGCCTGGCTGCCAGCTCAGGTGATGGATGGGGAGAGGAGGCTGGAGCAGCCCCAGGATCCCATTCCAGCAGCCCACTGGGAGCTCTGCCTCCCCCCCAGTCTCTGCCAGAACACCAAGAGCATTATTTAACACTGAAATGTTTCACACACTTGTATTTATAAGGGCATTTATACCTTAAGTATTTATAAAATCCATCAGTGACTGCCACTGCCATGACAGCTGATCCTTGTAATTATTAGAAATAATCTTCATACCAAAAAAGTTTCCTTTATAATTAATAGCCTCTTTACTGCCACAATTGATTTTATTTATTTATCTGCTCTACTTATACAGCTTCTTATGCTGATGGCAAGTGGAACATTTTACTTCCTGTCAGCATATTCCTTAACATTTTAAAAGAACATCAGGAGCAGGCTGGAACAATGAATTATCTAAAAGGAATAATGTTAAATTGGTGTTGAGCTTTTGGATACATTTATTTAATAAGACTGCCAGAAATAGGACTTCTCACAAGCCAAAATGTGTCTAATGGGTCTGAGGACAGGAGCATGTTCCTTGGCAAGGGGAGAATGGGTTTGGGGTCAGCCTTGCTTTGCTAATTGCTAGGACATACCAAAACAGAGCTTTTGACCAAATACCATCTTAAACATGGAGTTTGTTACATGCCATGCATTGTAACAGATTTCTATTCAACAAAACCACACCTTTACAGCTGCCTTATGAACCTGGCCAGAGAAAACAAAAGTTCTCCTGATGCCAATGTGACATTTAAATATTTTCATTGCAGCATTTTCTAACTCAAGAAATCAGGAACATCTAAAGTGACAAATCTTCTGCTTTACAATTTACAAATCCATGAGAGTGAGCAGGAAACACCACAGGACACAAAGGTGGTGCAGAGGTGGCCTGTGAGAGTCCTTTAAAAAACCAAAGCTCTGCCTAATGGGAAAGCATTAAAACTGTTCTTTGGAAAGATTAACCTGTAATCAAAATATTCAAGAGCATTTTTGTTTGGCCCTTCAATACATGAAATTACATTTCTGCCAAGAGGACCAGTAAAAAACTAACCCAAATTACCTCATCTCCAAACCCAGAGAAATAACAACACATTCTTTTCATTGTGCTTCTTTCTAAATGGAAGAGAAGAATTTTTTTTTAAATTCTATTTTAAATTTGCAAATTAGAAGCCTCCTTTGCAAAGACCACAGGGAAAACTGAAGTATCCAACTAATCAAAGTGAGACACAAAGGGCTGCACCTGAATCGTCATTCCCTCAGCACCAAGTGAAGCATGACAAAGATCTGGAGGTTTGTAATACCCTGGAGTTCCTTCCCTGACACTCCAGGTAACACAAAGAAGGTTAAAACTATTCCCAGTGTGTCAGAGATCCAGGGACTGCTGCCATTCATCTTTGCCTCTCCCTTCCCCATTATCCCCACACCTGTTGCCTTGCCAAATGCCATCATTCCTGAAGACTTTACAGACTGCAGTGACCTTTGAGCACACGATTCTGTGCTGCTGGAAAATGGGCATTTCTTCATCGTTAATGGAGATGAGGAGAGCCAGCTGATTTGTAGCAACTGCCAGCAGGATCTATTTCTGTCCTTATGAGCTGTATTTTGCCACTACATCACTTGATAATAAAGCAATCCCAGCCTGTGGGCACACACGAGGAGAACTGGGGTTTGTGCCATCCCTGGAACCACTGGGGAAGAAACCTTTTACCTTTTCAATGATGTATGGGGAGGAGAGAAACCCCAACATCTCAGATTCCATAAATCAGCTCCTTGTACAGCCTTAACCCCCCAGAGCCCAGCTGAGGGAAGGGCTGGACTCGATGCCCCAGCCCAGAATATTCTGTGATGCTGTGACTCTGGGAAAGGCTCTGCTCTCAGCAGAGACTGCTGACAGGAGAAAGGAGCCCTGCAAAGGGGTGACAGCTCTGATCTGGGAGCCACCACGAGAGAAAATCCTGCTTTGGGTGAAAGAAAGACTCACAACACCCGAGTAGTTCTGCAGGTGGTAAATAAAAGCAACAGCAACAGCCAGGTCTGTGAGCCTGGAGGGGCAGAAAACACCTTCGGTCTCCACTAATGGCATAATTACTTTGCTATCACCAGGCAAACATCCAGGTTGCATTTTTTTTAAATGCTCTGAGATTGACTTTTTGTTTTCCTTTCAGCACTAAATAATAACGTGCCAATATTTTCTAACAGATTGCCTAAGAACAGAAATGAGGCACAGCCAGACCTCAGACAAGTATGCTTCATCCCCAGCAATGAAGAAAGAGAGAGGAGCAAATGCACAAATTTCTGTTTGTACTTGAAACTGGGCTATCTAACAGGTATTTTTCAGGTAAGAACAAGGCTAAAGGATCAGGTAATTTTCAAGCCCTGTCGTTTTCGCTGTGACCATGGGGCAATTTTCAAATGTTTGAAAGCATTTCTGTGGAACAGACATTTGGCTCCACACTGCATTTTGTGCTCCCAGGTAATTAAAAATGACTCAGAATTCACACCACTCCTTTTATTTCTTTTCTTGCTCTCAAATGGATATGGACTCAGAATTCAAACTCTGGACAAACTGTCACTCAGAAGTCCAGAGCAATGTAAGAGTACTCTTGATTCAGGTCAGGCATGTACCACAATGAACTGAGTGTCCAGAACAGCTCTTGCTGCACCCAGAGGGAGTTCTGAGCAATGGAAATGCCATGAACTCAGCTTCTGCCCCTGAAAAATCAGTGTATCAGTGAAAGAGCAGGACTTGGCCTCCCATGGGAAGCTGTGCTCTCCCCTCACAAGTCAGGACCTGATTCTCAAGGTTTCTTTCTGTCCCTCCCTCCCCTTTCAGCTGCTCATTTGCACCTGTCAGACACTGGAGCTGTAAAGCAGAACTAAAACCCTGCAGAATGCCAAACAATTCCTTACCATAGCCAAAGGGAGAACTCCTACCAGGTCCTTCTGGCTCACGTAGATCTTGGAGATGCCCAGGTCAGATGTGGTGTCTCCAGGATATTCCACCTGCCAGGTGATGAGCTGGGTCTCAGGCAGGTCAGGCAGGTCTTCAATTTCAAAATCAATCTGCATGATTTCAGAGGAAGGACCATCCACACTGCAGCAAAGAAAGGAAAAGAAATGTTCATTCACGTGTCTGATAAGCCAGGAATATAATTGCTTTTATATGAATAAAACCTTGGATTAAGGCCCCTTCAAAGAGAGGATTTGGTGGGATGATGGATTCAATAATGAATTAATAATTTGCACTTGTCTTAAGATTTCAGGGTATTTCCCACCAATTCGAGTGGCTCAGGAGCACTTTGTGAGACAGATCACTGTGCACTGCTGCATTTCACGGCTGGAGGAACACAACCAGATCTAAGCAAAACAGAGCCTGAACCACAGCCTAAACTGACTCCCAAACCCTCCCCTTAAGGAGCACTTTGCATTTCCCCCCTGATGAAGCAGCACATGGACAGAGCTAAAGGGAATCACTCCTTGAAATGGGAAAGCACTGCATCAAAAGTATTCTCTGTTTTTAAAAAGAGAGGCATGGAAGAAAGGTCAAAGCACAGGATGGGGTCCATGAACAAGGGCAGCAGGGAGCAGAGGACTGGAAAACTTGGAATTAATTTTTGGCTATACTGCTACCTTGCTGTGAATGCCAGTGTGAAGCTCCTTTTGTCCTTTGCTAAACCAGGAATTAGAGATAATCGAGCTCGTTGTGAGAGCTACAAAACTGTTTAATATCAGCCCATCCTGCCAGGATCCTTGAGTGGGAAACACCAGAGGAGAGCAAAGCCTGACTGGAGGTGATGCTGGGGGCACTGGGGACACTGGGGGCACTGGGGGCACCTGCCCAAAGCCACGCTGCCTTCATGGGCTGCCCCTCCTCGGCTTCCACGGCTCCTGCCAGAGGATGCCCCAGAAAGGCACAGAGGGAAGAGTGCAAAGGGAATTGATGCAATTCCTGCAGAGTTTGTCACAAACCCAGTGGCTGCAGGGAAAGGCAGTGAGGATTGCACTGTGTGCCTTGGCAAGGTGAGCTCCTCGGGCCAGACAAGGAAATACTCCATCAGGTGGAATTTCTTAGCAGGGCACTGTTTTGTCTTAAAACTAAAACCAAAACATGGTTTATGGGGAAAAGGGGTTTTTACCTCGGTGTTTATTTCAGGATCCTTAGAGGCAGCACTTTGTTTAGGTGGAATGTTCTGAAATGTACACCCTGTGATGTTTATTGAAATGTATACACAATTACAGCTTTTGTAAATGAGTATATTTATTGAAGATTTTTTAATGAGAGGTTCGAGTGAACTTCTCGTTTTGAGGAATTTTTTTTTTTTTTGGATAGGCTTATTTTACTTCTCAAAAATGTGTTTTGGAGAGGATTTTGGGGTCTGGGGCTTTTAGGATGTTTGGTCTTTTGGCCTAACAGGACAGTGGGTCTCAGTTAAGTTATTAGGGTTGGAAAATTACAAGTATGTAAGCTAAAAGCATTAAGAATACATAAAAACTATATAAAAGGGTATACAAGAGGGGTATAAAAGGCAAAAAATCATCCTGGCATCAGCACAAATCCAGGGGACACCAAGAATGACAACTACTCCTGAATGCTGAACCACCTTTGGTGTTCGTGTGCAGGGGAAGGAAAGAGCCGAATTTCTGTCCGTGGGATAACCCTCAAGGAGAGGAGCACTGGCACAGCACTCAAGTGTCACAAGCCACCTCTGCTGGAGACTGCAACCAGAAAGAGAGGCAACATCTCAGCACCTGATTAGAGAACCCCAAAATGCATCCAAACCCCAGCAGGTTTCCCTGCTGATGTGGGAAAAGAGCTAAAACTAAGGATACACTTTTATGAAGACCAGTTATGACAATAGCCCCAGTCTGGGACTCTTCCCAAGATACTCAGAGATTCTCACTGTGCTGACCAAATCCAGAGCTCTATCCAGTGATACTCCTTGGAGAGGCTGATCTGATCATCCTCAAGGTTTGTATTTCAGTGATGCACTGTGGTCTTTCTCTCCTGGATGGAATTTAAAGTGAGCCTCTGTTTCCAAAATGGAACACATTGTGTTCAATTTCTCATTTCTTCATGTCATGAAAAAAAGAGCTCGATTTGTAAACCATCCCTGAATGCAGCCTTATCCCATGCCGACCTAGGTGGGATCAGAAGCTGCTTTGTGCAGCTGTGACTATTGAATCTCAGTTACCTTAATTGTGGGAGCAGGAACAAACCCCTGGCAGTGAGCTTGGGCTGCTCAGTGTGTTCCATCCCAGCTCCTGTGCTCAAAGAGCTAATTGAATCTCCCTACAGTGAACCTTGGGGCTGGGTGCTGCTCAGGGTGCTGCTCAGGGTGCTGCTCAGGGTGCCTCCCTGCATTGCTGCTCCGTGTCTGATGCTCCCTGCTCTGCAGGACTGGGGCTGTCACAGGAGGTGCCCTGACAGGGGCCAGGCTTTGAAACCACCTCAACACTGCCAAAAAAAGGCAAACCCCTTAATCTTTTCCAGGTATGTTGGAGATTAGGGGAAAAGAAGTGATTAGGAGAGAGTAAAACAAAGGAAGGAGTGAAAGGCAGTGGAAAAGATGGGGAGGGAGAAGAGGAGCACATTCATCAACTACAGCTCCCACTGGCACAGCCACAGGAACCCAAAGGCACAGAAATATTTCTTTTAGATTCTCCTTCAAAGCAGGTATTTTAATGAAGCATTTCTTGTAGCAAAACCCCACACCTTGCTACCAGCTCCCAAATGTAATTTTGATAGAAATTATTTGAACTAGTTCATCTTAAAACCACTAAACACCTCCAAAAGAGAAGATTACAAAGCACCACAAAAATCAGTAAGGATCTCATTACTGCTACTAAAGATGTATTTAAAATGTGGAAATATTGCATGACCTATGATCAGACCCAGGCTGTCAGCACCAGGTCAGGAACTTTGTTCAATTACTTTACTCATCACTATGTCAGTCCTGCCATGTGCAAGTCCCATGGATCTGTTTCCCCATCCACACCTTCCCAAGCTGTGTTCAGCAACTGAGATTTATCGAAACAGAAATAAGGCAAAAAGTTACCTTTCAGAAAATACACTTAAAAACCATAAATGGAGAAACGTGGACAAGTAATGTTCATCTGTGGAGCTCGGTCACATAAAAAGATTTGTGGCTTTTCTGTTAAAGTGTTGTTACAACAAGGATGGTCCTGCTGGGTATTCAGGCACTGCTCCTTGCCACAGAGCACTGCTCAGTCCTCCTCAAGGTGGAAATCCACTTTATGGCCACCACAAACCAGCAGCTTGTGGGCAGCTTGTCTCTGCTAACACTAAACCCATTCCTGCTGCCCTTAGGGGCAATAGGGGAGGCTCTGTGGTTAGGAGGTTTAGGCAGGACAAGCCCAAAGGTTCACAACAGCCATTCAGAAGAGTGGTCCAAGTAAAATGGCTCTTGGTGCTCATTTAAAGTGAAATCCCTCACCTGGGTGCTGCTGTTCATAGCTCAGAGTTCAACTGCAATGCAGCTCACCCTGGTGCCAATAAACTCTGGAGAGCAGGGCCCTGCTGAGCTCTGTGCCATGCAGACACATCTTTAAAGGGTTTCAGCCCCAACTGAAGACAAGGGTGACTAAAAAAACACCCCAAACCTTCACTGGAATGGAGCAGTCAGGTCTTTCCTCCTGCCAGCCAGGAGGGCACAGACAGGTTTGCTCTGTATTTCTTGATCTGCCTTTTATTTCCCAACAATAGACCGAGCAGCTCTTACAAATTAAGAACAAAGGGAACCTCTGTCCTGTCTCCAGGGGAGTATTTCCTACCCCCACAGGGCCATCCTGCACCTGCTGCTTCCGACACAGCCCCAACACTGGCAAAATACTTGACACAAAATTCTCTCCTGCCCTTTCAGCCCGGGGAGGGGCAGAGGCTGTGCCCAAGGCCCTTGGCCAAGCGCTGACACCTCTGCTGCAGCATCACATTTCTTCAGGGCCAGGACCTGCCACTCCTCCCCAGGGATGTCACAATCTGAGAGCCACCAGGACAGAGCTGGTAAATCCCTGGCTGCCCTCACACCAAGGATGATCCCACTCCCGACTGTCAGCTTTGATCTCTGTGTAATGCTCCCAACACTCGTTCTGAGCCTCCCCAAACCACCCCTGGAATGTCCTCACAATAAAATGCAGAAAGTTTCGTGGCTGTCTGCAGAAGGCTGTAATGGACACGAGCAGCCTGAAGCCATGAATATGCAAAATGAGATGTATCACGGGAAAGTTAATGAAAGAGCCTTCGGGAGGGAGAGAAAAAGTGATTTTATTCTCCTCCACTTCCACCAACGTGCCCAGCACAGCTCCTGCAGGGTGTCACACTAATCTGTGGCCTGAAATGCTGCACGGGCCACGGCAAGAGGTGGAACAGCAGAGCTCAGAAAAGGAAGAAATATTCCCAGGGATAACTGGGAAAACTTTGCAGCACGAGACAAGGGTGGCAGCAGCACAGCTGGCCCCAGGAGGCCTGAAGGGGTTTGGGAAAACCATTACCCTCGTCTCACAGGAGAGAAAATTAAACTGAAAATTACTTTCCCATAAAAAGAGGGGATGAGATGATTTATGCACCACAAAGTGGAGTAAGGTGGCATTTCAGAAAGAAAGTGATTTTTTGGGTGAAAGTGAGGCCTGGTGCTGTGCTGTGACCCAGCTGTGTCCAGCTGTGCTGCAGGAGGCTTTGGGCAGTGCTGGCACTAAGTGTCCAACACAGGAGGAAATGGCAGAACCCAGCAGGAGGTGGAGGATAAATGCATAAAACCCCAAAGCAGTGCCATGATGTAGCAAAGCTGCAGCATTTCTCATATAGATTCTGTTTAAAATGAAAAAAGACATCTTTTCCTATGGTATTTTGTCCAGAACTAAAAAGAATTCTTTCACTTTCACTGAAAGAATTTTACAAACCTTCTCTGCTCCTCTCTTCTGGAGTTGTAAGCCATTACTCCTTATATTATCACTAAACAGTACTTGTTTCCTAAGCAGAAACGAGGAGGTGGAAAGGAAATCAAAGGATCACTGGAGAATCAGCCCTTCCTTCAGGATATTTGCTGTTTGGTACCTCCTTCCCTTCTCTCCCCAGTCCTCGAGCTACCCTACAGCACATGGGCATTGCACTCACACTGCCCGAGAGCAGCAGGTCCCCAGCAACACCAGAAATCTTTAAATAAAGTGGATTTTATCCATCTTTTTGCAGTGCTCCTGGGAACATGCAGCCCAGTAACAAACTGTCTTCACACCTAAACAGATTTTGGGTGGGGAAAAAAGGAGGAGGAAACTAGAAGATATTAAGAGAAAAGAAATTACTGAGTGAAAAATCTCCTGTACCAGAAGGAATATATTTATATATATATATATATCTCTCCATCTATATTTAAAGTAGTCAGGAGAGAATCCTGATAATCTTTTAGTTCATCTTCACCAAGAAAAGATTGTCTGTCTAGTCTTTGCTGAATTCTCAAAAAATATCCACAACTCTGGTCTCAGGAGAGGGAACACTTCTATTTGTGAGGGGGTTTTTGTCTGTTTTAGGGAGCTGTGCTCAGTGACAGCTCCTGGCAGTGCAGTAAACCCCAGGGTGTGTGACAGGGCACTGCCCGTGTGGGGTGTGCAGGGAGGGAGGAGGGACCTGGCACCCACCCAGGCAGGGACAGCACCCACCCTGGCAGGGACAGCACCCACCCTGGCAGGGACAGCACCCACCCTGGCAGGGACAGCACCCACCCAGGCAGCAGCACTCGGCTCCGTGGGTCCCTGGATGCTCAGCACCTCCCAACCAGCCTGGGCTTGGCTGAAAACCTCTCCTGGCTTGGGCAGTGGGAATTTAAACCTCACCTGAGAGAGGGGATCCAAAACCCACCTGAGAGAGGTGTGATGCTGCAAGTGTCACCTGCACGTTTCATCCCTTTTCCAGTGGTGTCATCCCTTTTTTCAGTGGTTTCAGCCCTTTTCCAGTGGTTTTAGCCATTTTCCAGACGTTTCATCCCTTTTCCAGTGGTTTCATCCCCTTTCCAATGGTTTCATCCTTTTTCTAGAGGTTTCATCCCTTTCCCAGAGGTTTCAGCCCTTTCCCAGTGGTTTCAGCCCTTTCCCAGTGGTTTCATCCCTTTCCCACAGGTTTCAGCCCTTTTTCCAGTGGTTTCATCCCTTTTCCAATGGTTTCCGACTGACTTTTCCTTCTGGTTTCCCAGCTAGAGTGCAATCCATGAGTATTTTTCAGCTTTTTTTTTTTTTTTTGCAAAAAGCTTTTATACTGGCTAACAACTGCAGATTTTCCATGGACTGTTTCATTCCTTAACCAGGACTTAAGGCAAAAAAAAATTCAAATATTGCAAGAAGTGACTTTAAACATGAGTTTAAACAAGGATAACAGCTCAGCTGCAGGATGTGAGCTCACCACATCCAGAGCCTGATCTCCCAGCCAGGGGGTGGGAATTTGGCTGGCATGGTGAGCAGGATTCCCACCCCCTCCAGCAGCTAAAAATAACCTGTCTGAGTTTACCCAAAAAGCTGGAATTTCATGAAACCAAACCCAACAATTTGGTGCAATATCTGCCCCAAGGGCTGTCTCTACATACATCCTGCCCACACAAGTAACGAACACTAGGAAGTATTTTAGATAAAAGAGTGAGACTTGGGGCTCAGACTGTCCCAAGGTCAGAGAGGGCACTCTAAAACCAAGTATCTGCAGGACCTGGAGAGTGCTGTGCTCCAGCAAAGATCATCATTCACCACTGATATATCAAGAGAAGGTGATACATACAGCACTACATTAAAATTTCATTTTATTCATTGTCATCCTACCATTAAAAATTCAGGATAGGTAGGCTGAAAAGTCATTTTTCTTTGGGAGGCACCGTCTGAAGCGAACCAACTAGCAAGAAAAATCACCAAGAAATGAGTCTGCTAATCATGTAATAAAGTTATTTTAAAAAATTGATCCATCTCTCTGGAGCTTGACATCAGTTGTGCTGGTTGAGAAATATTCGCTGAATTATTTATTTGCCTTTTTTTTTTGCTATTGTCAAATAAATTATTCACGATACGATTTTCCAGCTGTTGATAGCACTTTTCCCAAATAACTCAATCCAAAAGTGAGCAAAAATTAGCAAACCTCTTAATATAATATAAATTTTAAACATAATTACCCCACCGAGTCAGCATTTCAGTTCAGAACCAGGATTCTGAGCATTGATGTGGCAAACCCAGGGATCATTTACCACATGGTGCTAAGGGAAGGGTAAATCTGACTTTATTCCATCCAGTCTCACAATCACTCCATCAACTGCTCCCCAGAGCAGCCAGGGAGCACCAGGAACCTCTGGAGGCACGAGCAGAGCAGCCTCAGGTCCTGTGCAGGTGCCACAGTCCAGGGGCTACAAAAATGCTTTTACTGGCAGCACAAAGTCTAATAAAACCCTGCAAATAAATACCCTGTCAATCCAACCTTCTCTGCCCACTCTTTTTATTGTCTGCAGCACAAAAATAACAATAAATGTAAGGTAACTGCCTTGGAAGTGTGATAAAAGTGCAAGAAGGAAAGCAGGCACAGAGCCAAGTGAGTTCATCACTAACTGGGGATGTTTCTACAGGGTCCAGCCAGGACCACACCGAGCAGGACAACCACAGAATGGGGTGATGGGTGTCTTAACAAGGGGAAAAACCTGGAAAAATAGAACACAATTGTCATTTTATGGGTGGGAAAAACAGGCCCAAAGGCTTTGATCCAATAGCCGCTCAGCACACGTGGAGGTGTGCTGTGGGAATTCACACCACAGCCCCAGAGAGCCTTTAGATCAATAACACTCTTGAGCATCCCTAAAATAAGCTTTAGATATTTCATTCACATGACAATCTGGCAGGCTGCTAGCACTGTCACAGCCTCCTGGAAATGAAAGAAACGTTTTTCTGAATGGCAGGAGCTGCACAAACACTGATCTAAGGCAGCAAGACTCAGGATTCTCATGCTAAAAAATTCCAGAGCCAGCACTGCAAATATTTCCTGCTGAGTAATCCCAACACACAGAATCATGAGACCAAGCACTGAGCTCAGCACACAACCTTGCAGCAAAATCCACTCCTCATCCTACAAATATTAATCCACCTAAAAACCCTTCTTACACATGAGCAGCAAATTCACACTTGTGCATAAATATACATGGGATCAGACTTGATGAATTCAGGTTGATGCCCATCTTGGGCATTTAACTTTGGAATTCAGAATGATTTTGAAATTACACCCCCTACTCATTTTTCAAAAATTTAACTGTGGTATTCAATCCAGAGTGGAAGATCTGAGATCTTTGCATTCAGTTCCAGCCACATCCCCACAGTGAGATCTGTAACACTTTTAATGCCTTGCTTATTAGTGTCCACACTGATTCAACAAATGCAATTATATTTAAAAGCAGCATTACATTCCACGAGACTCATTCCATATACTCTCAGTATATTTCAAAATCAGTGACTTATCTGGAGATACCTGCCAAGGCACATCCAATATATGAGATTAACTACATTCCTCAGCTACAGGAATTTCCTCTGCTGTGAACTATTCAGCAAGTTATTTCTGCTGAACTACATCTTGCAAAACTGCAAAGTTCTTCTCAATTAAAAGAGAAGTTTTAAAAAGAGTTTTCTTTACACAATTGTTCAGGGTTTGCCAAGCTAGAACTAAAAAAGGAAACACCTTCCAGCTTTCTTAATATTAGAACAGAAGCAGATTCCAGAATCCCATTTGTTTCTTATTTTTAAGCAATAATATGAAAAATAAGCTGAAGAGAGAAAATACACCTTGCCTCTCGCCAAACCCAGCTTTTTGAAAGAGCTTCAGGCTGAAATAGATTTTAAATCACAGAATTACAGCACAATCTTGGTTAGGAGAGACCTTTGGAAGCCATGTGGTCCAACACCTTTCTCAGGTAAATTATTTCTCAGCGAACTGTTGTGTCTGTAAGCAGCAGGATGAGATCCCTGCCCTGCTCCAGCCCTGGTACACTTTTATTGGAGCAGATGTTTCCCCTCCATACACCTTGGGATGATCTGAGAGCCGTGAGGAAATCGTACAGACAGGATGATGGCACAGGTCTGCAGCTGAGTCCTGGGTCCTGTCAAATCAAATCACAGTTTTTGATGTACTTGTGACATTAGGAATTGTGTGAGTTCAGAAGCTCACAGGACTCATGTTCTCATTAGCATGAACTGCTGGAGTCAATCATTGTGGGTTCCACTGCAGCCACTGCTGGTGCAGCTCAGCTCAGCACTGGTCACACACAGCAGGATACAGAAGCCTGGCAACCCTTGGATGCTGTCTCAGGAGTGAAGAAAATAATAATAATAATAATAATAATAATAATAATAATGGCAAGTTATGACTGTGAGAATTACCCAGAGGGAGGTGCCCTGAGACAGCAGAGCTCCCCAGGGCAGGAACAG